>CM033280.1:43601996-44201996 GCA_019343175.1 Oedothorax gibbosus
CTGTAACGCGTTACTTTTCATATTAAGTAACTGTAACTGTAACAGAGTTACTTTTTTGATAAAGTAGTTGTAACTGTAACAGAGTTACTTTTTAAAAGTAACTTTCCAATCCCTGACAAATACTGTGTGGAAGCGACTTGTTTTGAAACACAGCAACGCGCTCTTTTCTTTTATTATTGTTATATTATTATATTATTTATAAAAACTTGGTACCATGGTCTAAGGTTCACTACAGCCAATTTTGTGGAATAAAATTTTATGCGATATAAAGCTTTAAAAAATTATTATCTAATAATGGTTTCGCATAACTTGAATTAATTGAATGAATAAATGAAATAAAAAACTAAAATATTTTTTTAAATTATTTATTGGTTATTTTTCGAAATTATTCCATAATAATACATACATCCCATAATCATAAACAACATTTTCCGTAAAGGGGCCCCAAAATAGGTTGTGCTTATAATCTGAGTTTTCCTAGAACAGGCCCTGCTCCTTATACTAGATAGATTTTTTTTCAAGACGATTTTCTCCGATTTAAAATTTGTCTAAAGTCATTCGTAAGAAAACGAGAGACTGGCAAAGCAGAGAAGGGCTAAGTACAATTCCACTTATGTCCAGCTTTCAAGAGGTAATTGAAAATAATTTGTACAGTTGGGTAGATGAATGGCTTCTTTGAACTGGAGGCGGGGTAGGGGGTGCAACTAGATAATCAACGTTTGACCAAACACGCCTTCCAGGAATGTGTCGTAGAGCGGAGGCCGGTGTGTACCAACAATGCCCCCCCCCCCCCCTCATGGGACTTTTGGACACATACATTTTTGTGTTTGTATTGACATGTACTTTAAGATTTAGGTGTTTGCTACTTGGGAATTACAGCATACAGCAAAAAACTAGGGGCTTGTAAGTAACACTTCATGACTTTTAATTACCACTCAATAAACCAATACCATTTAAAAGTAATTATACACCCTGTAAGGTAATTTTAATAATTTTAAAACCTAAAAAGTGCTTTTATATGTTCTATGTTTGCTATTTGCGCATGCGCGATTTTCTCAAAAGCGTTATTATGACATCCTCCAGGTACTTGGAAATTGAGTACCAAATTAAGAGTCCATATATTTTTTTCATTTTTCAGCAATACCTTCTCCTTCTTATCCCCCTGGCCAAGGCATCCCTAGACCAGGTCCATAAGATCGAGCCTGGAGGGTGTTATAATAAGGCTTTTGAGAAAATCGCGCATGCGGATAAAGCGAACATAGAACATATAAGAGCACGTTTTAGGTTTTAAAATTATTAAAATTACCTTACAGGGTGTATAACTACTTTTAAATGGTATTAATTTATTGAGTGGTAATTAAAAGTTATGAAGTGTTACAACCCCTAGTTTTTTGCTGTATGCTGTAATTCTCAAGTGACAAACACCTAAATCCTTAAAGTACCAGTCAATACGAACACAAAAATGTATATGTCCAAAATTCCTACGGGGGAGGGTTTCATATTGCTGGCCCATGGCCTATCGGGCGTGGGTAAGAGAAAGAGAGAGAGATGAATGATGAATGGGTTTAAAAGAAAGGTCGGTTCCTGGAACCCAGAGGAATTGTTTACTAAGAAACAGGTCTAGTTTGAGTGCACTTATATAATTTAAAATACAGAGATGTGGAGAAATTATGCGGACACTACCTGGGTACTCTAATTTTCTAAGCAGTTCATTATCCATATAAAATAGCATTAGGCAAATAGGAGTTCGGAAGGGACGTTAAAAAGGTTTACTACAAGTTCCATTATATGCTAGCGTCATTCAGTTTTATCTTAACAATAGTTTAAAAAATAAACTCCATGGGCCAGATTTTCTCTGGGCCATCCTCCCCCTCCTCAAACAAACACTGATTGCCGGTAGCAAATACTCAGAAAGTCTGATATTAGTCTTGGAAATCATAGGTTACTTAAAGGAACGGATTATTCTAAAATCTATTCTCGGAGATCGGGATGAACATTTGTAGCATCGACGCGAAGCGTCTTTTCTACACATCGAAATAGTCCTAAAAGGCAATAACTTTAGTGGGTCCAAAAATGAGCAAAAGCTCGAAATAGTTTGAAAGTTGCGGCATCTAACTTGGAGACGTCTATAGGCACTCTATGGGGAGAGCAGCTCTAGCATGGCTGCCATCTTGGCGGCCTTGTCGGTAGCTGCGCTGATCTTCGCAACTTTCCCGAGGAAGGAAGGGACATCTCCGAAAATTTCGGCAATAGATGTCTTTAGGGTCATCAGGGCATCTAGGAGAGAGGGCAGATCGTTCATCTTTTCCGGTGGCCTGGTTCTGGGTAGGAGCGCCCTCTGGGGGTCGCGGTGGAAAGCTGGCCGGATGGCTCGCTGGGGGACCTTCGGACGGGCAGGGCATGCCGCCGAGGAGCTGGGGTGGGCGCCGTCACAGTTGGCGCAGTGGTGGGATTGATCATGCTTGTTGGGGCATTGCCGCGAATCATGCGGTAAACCGCAGAACCGGCAGCGGGCTTCCATCTCGCAGAGTCTGGCTGTGTGGCCCCAGTTTTGGCAATGATAGCACTGGGGGATTCGAGTTTTCTTCCGAACAGCCTCGACGGAGACTTTGTACTGAAGCAGGGACTCGAGCTTGAAGACGGCCTTGAAGGCACCAGTTCGGATGATCTGGGCTTGGAAGAAAGGGATCAGAGTTTTTGTCCTAGAGCTGGTAAATTGGACAACTCTGTTGATGATGAGCCCTTCTTGGGAGAGGGCATCTTTTATAGTCTCGGGGTCGGTGTCGCAGGGAAGCCCTTTGACTACCACCTTGATGAATTTGGAGCTGCGGTTGTCGTGACGGAAGTGGCCGGTGTTGTGGTCCCTGATGATGGCTAGGATGCTTGCTTCCTCCTCAGCTGTTCGTGGAAATAACTTTACGAACTTGTATAAGGTTTTGCAACCTATGTTGCCGCCAACGACCTCACGTACACGCAGGCAAATAGAGTCACCTATTTCTCCTCCGAGGAAGCGAATCGGATTAGGTTTGGGTGCCGCCGGGGATGGGGCATCCGGGGTCTTAGTGTCAACCGCCTCCGGGAATTGGGCCTCCGGATTAAGCTTGACCTTCTTGGCCGTCGGGACATCCGTGCTTCCCTCCTGGGACCGGGCATCCGAGCATACCTCCGGGAATGGGGCATCCGGGGTAGCAGTCCCTGTCGTCGGGAATTGGGCATCCGACGACAGACCATTGGACTCGGCCAAGGCTTGAAATTTGTTGGAGACAGGGATGTTGGCCACAGCTTGCGGCTCATCATCGGTCTCCATCGGTGGTGGATCTGGCATCGGCTCCACGGCCACGGCTTGTGGCTCGTCGTCGGGTGGAAGGTTTGGGAGCACATGTGTGCGAAGGAACCATGCCAACTTTTCATGGTCCTCATCGGCAATGGGCTGGCCGCTCTGAAATTTGCTGCACAAAGCCTGCCACTGAGCATTGACGTCCGTCTCATCCATCTCAGCATGTGAATGTGATCAGAATGATGATGAGAATATGAATGATATGATAAAAATCTATTCTGTTCTGGATATTTCTTTATATAGGAGCAACAAAAATATTAATTTATAGTACTCATGGAGATCTTTTCATAGGCGCGACTTCACTGCAGGGCAGCGCGGATGAACGTGGTTCTGTCGTTTTTCCTTTGGCGTCTTTTTGCGACAGAGAAGCAATTTCACGTAAGAGGAGAAAGCCCACACCTGTGGGTCATTCTTCGAAAAATCCTAAACAAAAAAGTCGATTTCAACCAGACCATTTCCAATTTTCAAAACATTTTCATGGACGATACTTTTGGACTGATGATAAATCTTGTTAATATTTTTTATTATCTTAGTTTAAGCACTAAGAGTTTTCGAAAGTTGTAAAAAAATTGCTTTATTGTTCTTTAATGAGTTTAAAATGTGTCACCAAATGAGTTCTGTGTAGTTTACATACTTCGGAAAGAAAATTCTATAAACTTTAACTCATATTTTACTGTAAAATTATTCTTAAAAATTATTTTTTCAGAGAAAAATTTGTGAAAATTATTGAAAAATTTCAAGGATGTTATTTTAAATAAAATTTGTTCAAAATATAAGTTATAAAATAGGGTTTAATAACGGTATCCCTTTAAAGTAGAGAAATCAGTGGTAATAGCGAAATATTTTAAATTTTTTTTTTTAAATATAATATACCAGATGTTTTTTAATTCTGAAATAATTTCTATTGTAGTTACAGAAAAATGTAATCTATCATTTTAAAGTAAATTTCATAAGCTACAATTTAAAGAATTTTCGAATCACAATTTTTTTCAAATTTTTTCAAATTTTTAATTTTAATAAGACAAATCAGAAGATGGTCTTTGTATTAATGGATTAATGTACCTTTCGGAAAACCTTCCTACGTAGAAAGCATAATACATCTATACAATATTCCATGGGCGAGTTTTCTTCTGGGCCATCCCCCTCTCCGCACTGACTGCGGATATAGCAAATACTCAAAAAGGATGTATAACTTTACTTTGACATGTTACATTTAACTGTTGACCTTTGTAGGTGTCCATTTGATCATTGTGCTCTTTTTAGCTTCCGCGCTATGTTTATAACGTTAAAAGTGGAAGGTATTATAATCATTTATTCTGTCTGTCCGTCACCCACTTTCACAGAACGAACCGCAAGTCTCACAAACAAGTGGGATACGTCATTTTGAAGCAAAAACTCAGGCTATGCTACATCCCCAATTTCATTAAAAAATCTTCATTAAAAGTAAAAGTATATTTAAAATTTAAATAACTAAAAATTTAATCTACTTTAAAATAACATGCAAATTCAATTTTTATTCAATATTTTCACTGTTGCCATTTCGTCAAACGTACGAGAAACTTTATTAAAAATAAAACTGTTGAAAAATATTTATTTATGTGTTATAATTCAATTTGGATTGATGTCACATCACAATAGACTTCTTTTGATGGTTCATTAAATATGTATGAAGAAAGATGCATAAAGAATTTTAACTTTGCATAAAAAAATATGAAAAGTTTCGTTTTCATTTCCAAAAGCATCAATTTAACTAATTATTTATTCTTCGAATTGTAAATTAATTTAGCTAACGATAAATAATAACTGAATTTTTAAAAGAAAGTTAATGAAAATATCAAAAAATTTAACAAACGATAAAGACTAATTAATAAATCTGCGAAAGAATATTAATGAAAATAGTTAATTTTGGCATTTAAAAGTTTGAATTAGAACTAGCTAAGGACCTGTTTGGCAAATTTCTTTCTGAGGTGTATAAATAATATGTTTCCTGTTGAGCACAAATGTTGCGTGGAAATGACAGAAGTAACAGATTCTGTGTTTATTTTTTATTTTAAATAAAGTTTTTCTTACGTTTGATGAAATGGCAACAGTGACAATATTGAATAAAAATAGAATTTACATTTTATTTAATGTAGATTAAATTTTTAGTTATTTAAATTTTAAATATACTTCTTATTAAAAAAATTTAATGAAATTTGGGATGTAGCTTAGCCTGATTTTTTTTGCTTCAAAATGACGTATCTCTCTTGTTTGTGGTACTTGTGGTTCGTTCTGTGAATGTGGGTGACGGACAGACAGACGAATGGACTGAGCAATTATAATACCTTTCTCTTTTTACATAAACGCAGTGTGAAAGCTAAAAATGGTAGGTATTATAATCGTTCAGTCCGTCTGTCCGTCACCCACTTTCATATCCCAAACTACAAATGCTACAGACAAGTGTAAAACGTCAAATATTCAGCGCATTAAAATTAGAAGATTTTGGAAATTTCAGAAAAAATCGAAATACTTCAATTATTTAAAAAACTGCAAAATTTATTGCTCATTTCAAAGCATAAGAAGCCATTTTTATTAGAATTAAATCACCGTTGCCATTCCCAACAATCGCCCGAGAAACTTTATTTTTTTAAATAATAAATTAAAATAAATTTTTTGCGACATTATCATTTAGAAATGACGTCAAATATATTTCACAAAGAGATTATTTGATTGTAGATTGATGTCAAATGTTTTGCTTCGATTTAAAAGACAGGAATATTACATATTTATTCTTTGAAATATAAATTGATTTAGCAAACGATAACTATTGAATTTTATCAAATAATTATTGAATTTTTAAAGACAATAAATGAAACTAGCAAAATTTTGCGTGTAAATGTTTAATATAGAATTAATACTGTTTTGACGCCTTTTTTACAGTTGAACACAATTGTTGTGTGGCAGGCTCTCCAAACCTGTGCAGATTTTGTTACAAACCTACTTTTTTTGTTATCTTCGTTGAGAGAGAGGGATTAGTATAACCATTCACTTGTTCGTTGTGGACGTAGGTTAATTTATTAAAATTTTCTATCTTGACAAACAGCAAGATAAGTTGCTGAATCCTAGAATCTGTTACAAAAAGGCTTTCCCTTGCTGTCTCTCTCTATGGTCTTTCCACGAAACGTATCATTATGCCTCTTGTGATTCTTTACACAGTACAGCCTTGCATTGTAGCCTACAAAATGGTTTTGACTGATTATAATATAGGCCATTATAGGTAAGACGACTGTTAGTTAGTCTTACCCCCAGACAACAGAAATAAGGCGCTAGTCCAGACAAAGCGATGAGTGCACACTTTCAATTCACGGATGATTGATGAAAGGCTTGCAAATGACAAACGATGTGAGGGACTACGATAACACTGGACAGATCAACACAACAACAACAAAAAAACTTTTTCTGCCAAACGAAATTTTGAACAGTTTTACCTTTATTTACTGTAAATGCTGATCCCACCGGAACCCCAATCCATTTCTTTTCATGATATATTTGCTTTGTTATTATATTATATGTACTTTAAACCTTTTATTTTTATTTAAACTGAGTTTAAAAATATTTTTAATTGATTTCATCGACTGTAAAAAAAAGGCTCAAATATAATAAATGTTTAAAATAGTAATACTAAAAACATGAAATTATTAACTTAATTTTTTAAATCTATATATATAATACTCTTATACGGCACACAAATTTCCTTATATTTCTATCTCTGGAATGGCAACTATCGAAATGAACAAAAATACTACTAATTTCAAAATGACCGACTGAAAACAACAAAAAAGTGTTCCTTCAGGAATGGCTTGAAAGAGGGAAAAATAACTATAAATATTATGAACAAAACATAATTCGATACGGCAGAAAAAAGTTGAATGCATTTTTTTGAGAAAAGCACTACGAAATAACACAAGGATTGACAATTTCGGGAATGGCTGCAATAAGGCAAAAAAATGAAAAACAACCATAAATATTGTGTGGAGAATCAGTAAGTTTAAATTTAAACATGCATAATGTTTGAAAAATTAAATTATAATTTCGATTGACTGAACTACCAAACACAATTGTTATTAAAATAGGAAAAATTCAAATTGGTTTTAAATATAGGTTCTAAGCGTTGACGGCTACTATGGTTTCCAATTTATTTACAAATGGATCTTAGTCAAACAGCGAAATAATTTCTCAAAAATAACCATTAATTTATAAGCATTAATTGGTAATTATTTTTTTAAAGGATACTAAAGGCGGTTAACCTAAGAGACCGTGTCCGGATTTGGCGCCAGTCGAAAAATGTCGCCAAGTCAAAATGACAACAAACCGTGCGTTTGCCAAGTCTGTAAAATGACAACAAATAATTACTTAAAATCCCAGCTAAAAAAATCAGCAAAAAACCTGCATGGAAAATGCAGAAATGCAGGTTTTTTGAAGAGAAATGAAGGTTTTATGAAGGGAAATGTTTTCAGCATTTAATCTGCAGTACTTTTACAGGTATTATGATGAAAAATTCAGCAACTAAATTTCAACACAAAAACTGCTTCTTTCGGACGAGAGATAAAGATTTAATGCAGGGAAATGTTTTCAGCATTAAACTTGCAGTACTTTTAAGGGTATTGTGATGAAAAATTTAGCAACTAAATTTCAGCAAAAAAACAATGCTTTTGAAGAAAGATGAAGGTTTTATGCAGGGAAAATGTTTTTTTAAAGGTATTGTACTGAGAAATTCAGCAACTGAGTTTCAGCTGGAGAACTGCATGTTTGTAAAACTTTTTTAAGGTGATTTTTTTTTATTCTTAACGAAAACTGCCATTTTTCTGAAGGATTCATCCTAAAAGAACAAAGAATTAGCCGTTTCAGTTCTGCATGAAAACAGCAATTTCTCTTAATATTTTATGCTGAAAAATACCTTTATTTAATCTTATACTTTTTATTAACTTTCTTAGAGTTTATTTTTAACCTATATTTAAAGTACACTTAAAATACTGTTTTATCTTTAAACTCACATTTCAATAGCACTTTAAAGTGCAATTTATGCAAAAAATTATCTAAACTTTCTGTGAAAATAAGGACAATATTCAAGCAAAGTATTTTATCTAAAACTTTCTGCAGAGAATTAATAAACATGTGCATAATTTTTTATAGCATAGGTTACACATAAAGCTGCAGGGGCCAATCGTTTTCTGCAACAATGCCGACAGTGGTTGCTACTCAAGGAAATTACAAACAATAACTTCCATGTGCTGCATTATCATACCAGTGTAAACTTTTTTTTGACGACTCTAATGAAGCGTCATTGAAAATAAGTATCAAATGGTTGACCAGTTGCGAGTTATTTGAAGTTATTTTTTAAAAATAATGTGTGCGTTAACCCAAAATACTGTAATTTTTTTGAGTGAATCTTTATCTTAAAATTGCTCTTTATTTTTGAATTAGTTTTGATATTTTACACTTGTAGTAATTGTATCCAGCTAAAAATTGTTGGGATTTTTCGCGGAAAAACATTTAATTTTTAATGTAAACATTTGCAGTTTATTAGCAAATTTTGCAGCAAATTAGCTTAATATGTTCAAATCGCAGATCTAGATTTTGTTAATCTGTAACTTCTAAAAATCAGAAACGATATCAAAGCTATAATTGGCGATTCAAATTCTTTTTCCAATTTCCAAGGGCGATTTGATTTTGCAAAAGAAGAAAATAATGCACTATATAAAGATACAGTAAAATTTAAACGAAAAAAGCAGATTTAAAATAAATTTGCTTAATATTTCAGTTGCTCAATAGCTTTGCTCTCACCTTTTTATAAAAATTAAAAATAATTAATCTTAAAGAATTCTTAAGATATATTTTGTTTCTAACTCACAAATTTGCATCCAATTTATTTATTACCACCTTAGAACAATAATTAAATCATTAAAGATTTTTAAATAAAAATCATAGACAAATTGCTACGCAAATCATGAATCAAATTATTGACTATAATCGAATCCAGGAGTGTGTAATTTGTATGTCTAATTATAAGATATACAATTCCTAATTTTAAAACGCGCTCCAATTTGCGAGCTCCAATAGCGCAGTTGGTAGCGCGCTGAACAGCTACACAAATACCCCCAGATCAAATCCCGTGCTCCTTCCTTCCTACTTGGGTATAAATAAAACTCAACTTCAAATCTTCACTTATCCTGCAGTTTTTTAAATGTTTTTCCAATGACGGAAATATTAAGGTTTTTTGATGAAGGGAAAATGGAGGCTTTTGATGAAGGAAAAGTGAAAGAACTTGGTACCTAAAACTTCACTTATCCTGCAGTTTTTATAAAGGTTTTTTAATGAAGGAAATATAAAGGTTTTTTGGTGAAGGAAAAATGGAGGTATTTGGAACCTAAAACCTTCACTTATCCTGCAGGTTTTCGAGTGAAGGGAAAATAAAGGTTTTTTGATGAAGGTTTTTGGTTCCAAATACCTGCAGTTTTCCTGCAGCTTTCCTTCAATTTTCTTTCAAGGTTTTTTGCTGCTTTTCTTAGCTGGGATGCTGCTCAAAACTGAAACTGTCTGCTGAGAGAACATGAAAGATTTCCTTATTAAAAATTATCGTGGCATTTGCGATCGTAGATCGTAGCGCGATATTTTAAAATAAGAAAATCAGAACTCAACAGTTTGCTGCAAATTCAAAAACAATGCTCACAAAAAATATTTTAAGAAACGAGTTATTTTAATAATTAATGATTAATAGTATTTTAAATATATTAATACGATTTAAGAATTCTTACTGTGAGATCGTGAGATTACCTTTAATTTTATTTTTCGCACGAGCATTTAAAATATTTTATATCACGTGACTTAACGGTCTCCTTGGAGATTTCAGTTTTCTGTTTTTCGAAAAAGTGACATTCCATGAAAATTTGTGTTTTGAAAAGCTGCTTTTTATCAACGTAAACATTTTGATGCTTGGTGAACCTGGGGTTTAAGTGTTAAAGTTTGTGAAACTACGTTGTATAAGTAGCAAGGAATAAAAGTTGTTTTGTTAACTAAGTGAAGACTAATTCCAGTAAGAAATCTTCACATCTGGCGTCCGTGACAGGACCTGGTAAGCGAAATAAAAATGTTTCAAGTAGTTAAAAGCTTTAAAAAAGAAGATTTAGTGTACTTGTGTCAAGAGATTATCGGGTCCTTACCAACTAAAACTACTATTTTTGCACTGAAAGAAGAAATTTTGAACAGTGAAGAATACAAAGCAGATCCGAATTTCGCCCCTTCCGTGTTCGAAACAGCTGTTGCTGAAAGACAGCAAAGAGAGGAAGAGAAAAAACGTCAAGACGAAGAGAAAAAACGTCAAGACGAAGAGAAAAAACGTCAAGACGAAGAGAAAAAACGTCAAGACGAAGAGAAAAAACGTCAAGACGAAGAGAAAAAGCGCCAAGACGAAGAAGAGAAAAGGCGCCAAGACGAAGAACGACAAAGGCAACATGAATTAGAACTGGCCAGGATAAATGCCCGAAGAGCGTTGGATACTCCAGATGAAACTACAGAGTTAACAGGTAACGTTAAAAAGAAATTCAATTTACCAAAATTAGAATTACGACAATTTTCAGGAGATTTAAAGGACTGGCTGCCATTTTGGAGTCAATTCGAGCATGTACATAATGATTTAGATATTGCGCCAGAAAATAAGTTTCAATATTTGATACAATGTACTGTTAGCAAGTCGCGTGCTCGGGAGGTGGTTGAAAGTTTTCCGCCAACCGGCGCCAACTACGAAAAAGCCATCGAATCTTTAAAATCTCGTTATGGTCGAAATGATTTATTAATTGAATTTTATGTTCGGGAACTGTTAAATTTGGTCATTCAAAATGCTGCGCGAAGCTCTGCTATAAATCTATGCGCACTTTATGATAATTTGGAGTCGCAGATTCGTGCACTAGAGACTCTTGGCGTAACAACGGATAAAAGCGCTGCTCTTCTTCACCCTTTAGTTGAGTCATGTTTAACTGAAGATATACTTAGGGCATGGCAAAGACAAAGGAGCCCAGATTTCAACCACAATGGTGACCCACAAGAAAGGCTTAATGGTTTGCTAAAATTTCTAAAATCTGAAGTGGAATCCGAGGAAAGGATTTGTTTGGCGATGCAAGGTTTTGGCTTGAACCAAAAGAAAGACAATAATTGTTTTAAAGGTAAAAATTTTGAACAGAGGGTAAAAAAGAATAGCACGCCAACAGCTTCCGGTCTTTTCACAACCTCTCATACTCAGGAAACGAAAAAGATGTGTGTTTTCTGTGATAAAGCTCACTCGAGTGCAGACTGTTTTTCCGCGCAAAAAATAAGTTTATCTGAAAGACAAAGAATTCTAAGGGAAAAGAATTGTTGTTTTGCCTGCCTGGCACCTGGTCACCCTGTACGAAGATGTCGTTCATTTCTGAGATGTTGTATTTGTGGGAAAAAACATGTACCCTTGATGTGTGAAACAAATGAATCAAGAAAAATTGAAGAAAAGAAAACAGACGAAAAGGAAATCGTTAACGAGGTAAACATGGCTAACATAAGTACGGGTCCTAAAGTGTTCTTACAAACTCTCAAATGCAAGCTTATTTCAGATAAAAATGAAGCTGTCGTGAGAATAGTTCTGGACACCGGCTCTGAAAATTCTTATATTGTGAAAAATCTTGCTGAAGATATGGGATACACACCTGTAAAGAAAGAGACTCTAATACATTCTCTCTTTGGCGGAGTTAAAACTGAAGAATTTGTTCATACAGGCTACAGAATCAGGTTGAGAAATATGCAAAACAATTTCGCGTGCAACTTTGAAGCATTAGATCAAGCTACAATTTGCAATGATATCTCACCTGTGAATCCAGGGCCATGGATAAAAGAGCTTCAAAATATGAATATAACTTTAAGTGATGTTGGAGAAAAGCCACAACCCGTACAAGTTCTTATAGGAGCTGACCTTTTTGGAAAGATTTTGACCGGTCAGAGGAGGGTCTTGTCAAGCGGATTGGTAGCTATTGAGACTTTACTTGGTTGGACTCTCTTAGGAAAAGTTCCTGAAAATGAAGTAACTTCAAGCAATGCTATGCTGGTGACATCACTTTTCGTTAAGGAGTTCAACATTTCAGACTATTGGAAACTCGATTCCATTGGGATCCAGGATCCTATTGAAAAGCTCTCTAAGAAAGAGCAAGAAGATTTGACTAAAGAACATTTCCTTCAAACTGTTAGGTACAATGAGGATAATCGCTATGAAGTTCACTTGCCTTGGTTGGATAACAGTGTGCCTTTAGCTGATAATCTTGAACAAGCTAAAATAAGATTAGAAACCACGACGAAGAAGCTATTTCAAGAAAATTTATATGACAGCTATGAGCAAATATTTTCAGATTGGCTTCGTGAAGGGATTTTCGAAGAAGTGCCAGTTGAATAAATGGATTTGTCAGCAAATTACCTACCTCATAGGCCTGTTATCAAAGCTAGTAAAACTACGCCTATTCGACCGGTTTTTGATGCCTCTGCTAGTGTAAAGGGTTATCCCTCGCTAAATGACTCTCTACACAGTGGTCCGAACTTGATTAAGCTAATACCTGATATTTTATTACGGTTTAGAGAGAAAAAGATTGGTGTGATTGCAGATATAAAGAAAGCTTTTTTGCAAATCAGTCTTATTAGAGAAGACAGAGATTACTTGAGATTTCTATGGTGGACTGATAAATCTTGTGAAAATTATAAGTTTTTCCGCCATGCCAGAGTAGTTTTTGGTGTTCGCAGCAGTCCGTTCCTATTAGGAGCTGTATTGAAGTATCACATTGAAAAAAATGTCGCTGTTGACCCTTTCGTTACTAGGTGTCTTTTGGAGAGTTTCTATGTTGATAATCTTGTAGCTAGTGTCAATGATGAAACAGAGCTGGAGCGATTGATAAATGTTTCTAATAATCTACTGAAGACAGGGGGTTTCATTCTAAGAGATTGGGAGTATTCAACAATTTAAACCGGAGCCGCCTCTAATAAAACGGAATTATTAGGTCTTCAATGGGATAAAACTGAAGACAGTTTTTCGCTAAACGTCAGCTGGTTGGAAAAAGTAAATGTGGATAACGTCACTAAGCGTACTATGTTGTCAGTAGCTCACAAAGTGTTTGACCCATTTGGATTCGCTTCTCCAGTAATGCTCTGCCCTAAGCTCATGCTTCAAAAAACCTGGAAATTATCGTTAGGATGGGACGACGAAATCACCGGAACCCTTTGAGAAGAATTTATACTTGGGTTTAAGGAGCTTAAAGAATTGGAGAAAGTTACCATTCCCCGCTGGATAAACGTTACTTCAGAAAATCTTGAAAACTTTTCTATTCATACCTTTTGCGACGCAAGCAAGGACGCTTATGCCGCCGTCGTTTATCTTGTACAAGAAGATTGCAAAAAGATGCATTTTTTAACCTCGAGGTCCCGTATATCTCCTTCAAAAGTTGCAACAATACCTAGATTGGAGCTTCTTGCTGCATTGGTGGAGGCAAGGTTGACGAAATCTGTGATAGATGCTCTCGGCTGGACAGATATTAAATGTTTTTATTGGAGTGATTCTACAACTGTTCTTACCTGGATCACGAAGCATGAAAATTGGTCAATTTTCGTGAATAACCGGGTTCAGGAAATTCGTAAGATTACTGTAGCTTCCTCATGGCGTCATATACCTGGAGTTGAAAACCCTGCAGACTTGCCCTCCCGAGGATGTAAAGCAAGTGTTTTAGTGAAAAGTAGATGGTGGGAGGGGCCAAAATGGTTAAACTCTTATGAAGACAAAGAAGCACACATTGATTTTGAGCTCGATGAAGAGGAAATACTAAAAGAAAAGAAGAGAGGCTCAGTTTCGGCCTTGGTTTCCATCAAGCAGAATTCGTCTACCGGATGGTTTTATGAGCGTTTCTCAAAATACCGATCGATTGTGAAATTAGTGGGGTGGATTTTGAGATTTGTTACAAACTGTAGAAGCCATCCTCACCTCAGGAAAAAGGGATCTCTGGATGCTGAAGAATGTAGAGAAGCTGAGAAACGGCTTATAAAATTGATCCAAGCAGAATCTCTTGTAAACGAACATGATGAAAAGCTCAGATCGCTGAGTGCGTATAAGGATGCTGATGGCATAATACGGCTGAAAACGAAAATTGTTTTGATGGAGGATACAGAGGAATTCAGAAAACCAGCTATTCTCCCATCCAATCACGAAGTTGTTAAAAGGTTAATACTTTCCCATCACATCGAAAATAGTCATGCTGGAACTCAAATTCTTCTGAATATTTTGAGAGAGCATTTTTGGATTTTGAATGGAAGAAAAACAGCGAGATCAGCTATCTCAAGATGTATCCCATGTAAAAGATTTTCTTCTAAAGGTTGTGATGCTGTATCCGCTCCATTGCACGAAGATCGAATACGACAAGCCATGCGTTTGACATTTGGAACTGATTGTAGCAGGCCCTCTTTTCTGAAAGACGTAAAGAAGGCTTGGGTCTGTATCTTACGTGCGCCGTTTATAGAGCAGTTCACTAGAGCTTTGTGACATTTGTCACTATCAACCAAAGCTTTAATGTAGCTCTAAGATTTATAGTCTGAGAGGTTGAAACAATTATTGCGATAATTAAACTTCATTTGCGATTCAACTGTTAAAATTTAGCTGTAACCGAACATGATAATGTCTTATATAAATGAATTTCTCCTTCTTCACACCTATGGAGGATTGTGAGCGCATCACTAAGTTTCTAATGGTACTTTTGACATGAATTACATAGTGAAGAGAGTTTTTGAAAATTAATAACGTTTCTTTGCATTTTGGATCTGTTATAAGCTCTGCAACTTAACCTCATAGAGTGAATGTGTTAAAATTGTTTTATCCATGTTCTTGGAACAAGTTGGGTTCTGACTGTGAACTGCTTTCATTAAACTCAACAAGCGCTTATCGAGTAGTTTTGCGCATTAAAGGTTTCGTCTGTTCTTGATCATTGATACGAAGGTCTGAAAAAGTCAAAACCTCGAAGATAAATGTGGGGGATATAGTGCTCATAAAAAGTGATAACACTAATCGCATCGACTGGCCTCTGGGAAAAGTGACAGAAGTTCTACCAGGAAAAGATGGAGTTTTTCGACTCTTCAAACTCAAAACGTCGCGTGGAGAGATTCTGCGTCCAATTCAGCGCGTCTGCCCTTTGGAAATTTCGGCGAGCGATTCATCATTTCCACTGGATGAAGATACGTTACATACAAAAATAGTCTCTACCAAGAAATCTGACCTTAAGTGTTCAAGCAAAGACAAGAAAAGTCGAACTGTCAAAATCCCTGAGAGACTGGATCTCTAGTGTAGTAGTTGAGTCGTGGAACTTCCACTACTCAAGGTGGGAGGATGTGAGATCGTGAGATTACCTTTAATTTTATTTTTCGCACGAGCATTTAAAATATTTTATATCACGTGACTTGACGGTCTCCTTGGAGATTTCAGTTTTCTGTTTTTCGAAAAAGTGACATTCCATGAAAATTTGTGTTTTGAAAAGCTGCTTTTTATCAACGTAAACATTTTGATGCTTGGTGAACCTGGGGTTTAAGTGTTAAAGTTTGTGAAACTACGTTGTATAAGTAGCAAGGAATAAAAGTTGTTTTGTTAACTAAGTGAAGACTAATTCCAGTAAGAAATCTTCACACTTACCGATGAAAGAAATGGACACGATCAACTTATAAACAAAGTAGCAAAATAAATTATCTAATGCAAACAGGATACATAGAAAAAAACTGAACTATTTGATAGTTATTCGCTTTTAAAATACAATCTTTGGCATTTTTGTAGCCAATAATGGCTGCCCAAATACGAATTTGGCGAAAAAATTGCCGGACATGTTCCTTAAGATTAACCCTTAATGCTAGACTAAAATATTTCAATGAACGGTGAGCGAGCGAAGCGAGCCTGGATCGCGTAGCGATCCAAAGGGAACTGCGCAAGCAGTTCCCGGGGATTGGCGAGCGATAGCGAGCAGGGGGCGAGCCTCCTAGTTACTAATTATTTTTGTAAGAAGTAATATCTAATTTTGTAAGGAAATGTCTTCAGAAGAAGGAAACGAGGTAGAATAATTTTTAAAACTGTGTTGAGGCCGTTATTCAATTTCCACTTATTTAAAAAAAAATCTAGTTTGTATTAGTAACTGCCCTTTAGAACATACCTTAATAATCACATACAGTGTCTCCCAAAAGTGTGTACGTTCACCAACAAAATTTGCAGAGATTGTGCTAGGGTGACAATTATTGGAAAAAAATGAAACTTTTACCATAGCTCCCACATTTATGTAATTTTCTAACCAGTAATTTTTTCATAATGACTATTAGATATATCTGTCGGGTACCATGGTTGAAATTTACTATTTCCTCTGTAGAAGTTGAACAAAAAATAAACGTGTGTCCAAAAATTACCCCGCCAATTGGGATAATTATTGGACAGTAGTTTTTAATCTGTTCTGCACAATATTTAGACTAGCTATGAAGGGTAAATTGTGTGATATGGTGTGTACTATAGTACTGTGTATTTTATAACTATTTCACACTACATAGCTTCTGTAAAAATGTATAACAGTGAGATCTAGTAACAATTACCAAACATTTAAATTTCATCTTTTTTTCCAACTTCGAAACATTGCGTAGATGGTGTTTCTTAATCCCACAAATTATACCAAGTAAATGTCGGCATATTGGCGGTGCTGTCTGTCTTACCCCATAGCATGTCCAACAATTTCTCCGTTTTGTCCAATAATTACCCCATAGCTAAATATGCATGTCATAGCGTTACTATTCATTTTACAATGGGTTTTCAGCACAAACCACCTTCATAAACATATCTACTAAGACTAGACATTACAAAATTCAAGATCATGTAAAAGAAAGCAAAATTATATATACTCAATTTGGCATTGATAGAACAAAAGTTGAAACCCTTTTTTTCAAGCTCTTTGGCTTATTAATATATTTTGTGAGTACTCCTCTACTCCCTTTATCTGAGCAATGCTAGACATTCAATTAACAAACTTTGGTTTGTTAGATATAATAAATTAGGGTGCATTATGGTTTTTGGGTCCAATAATTACCCCGATTTTCCGTGTCCGTCACCCTATATATTTCGTAATAAACAATTCTATCAATTGAATATTTTTTAATCTTATCTTTGATTAGTTCTTAATAAAACTGAGTAATATTTTTTTTAATAAAAGCAAGTAGTATTCTTCAGAAAAATAATGGAAAATTTCACAAAATTTGCACACAAAAGTCTTCGTACACCAAAACTTTGTATCTTTAAATTAATTACAAACATTTCTTTCGTAGCTAATTTCTTATTCTAATTCAGAAACACACTAAAATCGTTTGATTTCAGTATATATTTTCTCAATTTTTTTAAATTCTATTTTCTTTATTCTTAATAGAAATGATGTACTTTCGCAAATAAACAAGTTTAGACGTTTCAATTTTTTTTTATTTCATTTTAAATCTGGAAAATTACTTAGAGGAATCGCGATTGTAATTAATCTTAATCATTCAACTGTGCAAAGCATAACAAGTCGTCCTTAACTTCTGTCAGTTAGAGATCAACGAATTACGTGAGTAAATTTCTCAAAAATCCGTGTCTAAGTGTAGTAAAGTTTACTTCATATTGCTCTAATGAAACGCATGGGTCTTCTATTTCCTGTGAAGCTATTTGTAGAATTCGTCGGATCGCTGGTATAAATGGCAGCACTGCACGAAAAAAAATGTTTGTTAGATGAAAAGAACAGAATTGTTCGACTTCTTTTTTTACCAAAACTATGATATAAATTAGCTAGAAAGCTACTGGAATAGTGTGTTATTTGCAAAAAGAGAGTAATTGTAAATCTTTGGTTCTGATGCGAATTAGAGGTGCGAATAAGATGTCACCAAATTAAATCAAAAATTCAACTGAAAGCAGTAATGATCGAAGAAGGAACAAAATTGGTGTAGAAATTACCAAAACTTTAGTCACATCTATGCCCAGATGCTTAAAAGCTGCTTTAAAGAATAAAAGATTTTCCTACTAAATGCTAAACAATTATTTAAAACAAAAATCGAAATTTTCAAAAGTTACTTTTTCTAAAGAATCTAAAGGGTATGATCACTTTTATGTCGTCTTTTTGTGCCATTTTATTCATTGTCATTTTAAAAAAATAATAATTCGCATTGCAATTAAAATTTATTCTATACTGATTTGTTAAGAACTGTTTAAATATGCTATAGAAAAAGTTTCATACCAAAATAAAAATATATATAAGGGCGAATAGTTAGGTTTTCATTTATTCTTGATGGTGTACGATCACTTTGGGGTGACACTGTATATCAAATGGAGGGTTCAGAATACAATCGAACCAAGGCCATTATGGACTTGGTTCACTTGTATTCTGAGCTCTCCACTTATTTTGCTACATAAGTAAGTGGAGAGCTCAGAATACAAGTGAACCAAGTCCATAGTGAACTTGGTTCAATTGTATTCTGAACCCTCCAAATAAAGAGAAGAATGAATTTGTAGTACGAAAATCGTTTTTAAAACCATTTTACGTTTGATCTTTAAAGTCATCGAACGCATTTTGAGCAATGTCCTAAAATTATAAAAATGGAATTAAGAAGCAGAAAGCTGAATTTTTGCTTTAAAGTGCGAATAGTAACTTATACTGAGAGTAAAAATGTAATCTTTATACTTTGTCTCTCTTTATGTTTATAAATTTCTTTAATATCTTCTAAAAGTAAGTTAATCTGTAGACTGTAAAAAAAAAATCATAAACGTTTCTGAATATATGGGTGCAGCTATAAGGTGCATGTAATTTTTGGAAAGATTTTCAAGAATTTCAGAAACCTCTTTCTCTAATATTCAGAAATATTTTAAGTTTTTCAAAAAAAAAAACCTTTTTAATTTCTTCTACTTTTTTTCAATACATATATTCGATTTAAAGGATGACTGGAAGTAGGTACCACTTATTGTTCATGTAGACTAGGATGGGGTGGAATCCTTTGCGCATGCGTCAGAGAAATAGGGTATTTGACTAATTTTTTTATCATCGTAAATTGAGCGTCTGTACAAAATAAAAATACGACTTTTTTTCTTTTTTAAAAATTTTTTCAAAAAAAGTAAAAAATTAGTTTTAAAATTTGGACGAAAAATTAAGCGCGAAAAAGCTTTCTGGCTGTCACGTGGTAATTGGTATCTGTGACATCACTATAGTAACTGTAAACAAACTTTGAAACACCATATTGGAATCTGCTTTAGGCAAATTTGAACTATCCGCTTTTGTAGAACCGCCTTACATTATCTCTAAATTTATTATTTTAATAGTAAACTAGATTAAATCAAGTTTAATTACAAAACAAAAATCATCACGCCCGCTGGTTTGTTTATACTTACTAGTGACGTCAGCCAAATCGACGTGTTTGTGATCACGTGAAAAAAAGCCCTTTTAAAAAGATTTTTATTAATGATTTAAAGATTTATTTCGTAAAAAATATATATGCATTTGTCATTTTTGAGTTTAAACTATAATTTAAATATTATTAGAAGGCATTTTAGGGATACAGTCAAGTACCCTATTCAGCTTCGATTAACTTTGAAAAAAAAATGAAACGTTTCCCAGCTGATCAAAAATGCCATTAATAAGTATTTTCTTATATTTTCAAAAACTTTTATGTTTAAAAATGTTTCCAATTTTTTTCAGTGTACACTTTTACACAAGTTTCTAACTTTTCAACTGTAACCTTCGAGCATTTGCATGGGGTATTTTACACACCAAGGATTTTTTAAATTGACAATGATGATTAGATTCAATGATTCAATGATATTTTAGTAAAAACTTTATCATTTATCATGTTACAAGTTCATCTAATAAGCTCATATTACAAGAAAATCTCAAAGAACTACTATGGCCTACTTTCTTTTAACTTAAGTACTCACAGAAATCCTTATAATAAGGACTGACAGACAGACGAGCAAAATGTTGATGATAGGTCTCTGATGTGATACATAAAAAAAAGAACTTTGAAAATCGTACTAGTAGAAAATAATTGTAGGGGTTGGGTGGAGAAACATTATAAAATATACTCATATGATTTTTATAGCCTTCAAACCAAAAAATAAAATTGGACTGTTTGTATCGGATATTGAAATGGATGTGGACGGACGGACAAAATGATGGACGTACAGGCAAACAGATAAAAAGTATAAAAGTATAAAAGATCTATGAAGTCCTATATTCCAAACAAAAAAAAGAATTTTGAAAATCGGAAGGTTAGTACAGAAATTGTGAAACGGGTATGGATCAAAATTACCTCAAAAATGTCACTTAGCACGTTTTTCCACAAAACGGCAGACCAAAATCTGAAGCATTTCGGAGGAAGAACGTGCCATGTGCATGATTTGTCAAGAGCGTTTTGTAAATTTCGCGTTATTACGTAAATTACAGCTAAGCCAAAATTCACTAAGTATTTTGAAGAACCAAACTAAAATATTACGCCACAGCTGCGTCGAATATTGTCTTCTTTCTCACAAACATACCACGGCTCAGTGGCTGAGATATGGTATGACATGTCCGCCTCATAAGCCTGCCCAATTTTGCGGGTTCCCCTGCTGAGTCGACAGATTTTCGGGATGGAAAAATCGTGGGCACGCATGTCATATGATTATGTTATAAAAGATATCTTGAGTATGGCCCCCTGTTTTGGGTCACACTTCGACGACGGGATGCGCATAGAAACCCGGCTTATATTGTGGATACTCCACACCAGCAAGCAGCAATCCATACACTTCAACTACGAAACACCGGGTCCTTCCCATTCCGGTGCTTGCGATTTCACATCCACCGGAGAAAATGACGTCAGAGAGACATAAGCGAATGGTAAAAATCGTAGCGCCATCTATCCCATCGATTCTTAAGCAGAGACCGATTTGAAAAGTTCGATTTAAAATGAAATATATTTTTTTAAAATCATTTTTCAATTCGTCTCCACCTTTTCAAAATTCTTTCGACTAAACAATTCTGGCAATTACAGAATAATTTTTATAGAAACTAGTCAAAACTGATTACAACGAATTTTTTTTTTAATTAATTGGGCTAATTCATTCAGTTTTATCTTTAAAACATTCTATAGATTTAAAAAAAAAAATCCTTAATTTACACCTACTCTCCAATATTAGTTAATTTAAGAAAAATTTAAATGTGCAATTATTTTTTAAGTAAAATATTTTATACTGCAAATTATGTATATAAAATACTGAAATTATACTACAGATTTAATATATATATATATCAAAATATATTATAATGAAGGATTTTACTTAAAAGTATGTTAAAAGTAATTTGAAGCATTTTACAAATTTCTCTCTGAAATAGCCATAAATAATTTCTTCCATAATTAATAATTAATTAATTAATAATTCTTCCATAATTAATTCCATAATTAATAAAATTCTTCCATTTATTTCAAATATAATGAATAAAACAGTTAGTATTTACACAAAATAATTTAATTCTGTAAGTTCATTTATTTTTAAAAATAAAAAAATGGAATTTGTACTAAAAAACTAAAGTTATAAAAGGTTTATTAAATTTGACTAGCATTGTGCATAGTGTAATACATTTTATTTCCTACGAATAAAAAAAATTATTAAATGATTGAAAAGCCAGATAATTTTCAAACAAAAAAGGTACACAAGATTTTAAATTAAATCAAAATTTTATATTTTTTTATAATAAAATTGTATACATATTATACATGAGGTTTTTGTATGCAAATTTAGTATACATAAAGGCACATAAACATATTATACATGAGGTTTTACATGCGTTTCATATGAAAATTTATATATATATTAAAATATTTTTAGTTTTCAAAGATATTTACTTATCTCTTATGAACTTAGTTTGTAGTGTTTTTTTTTAGTTTTTATTGAGTGTTCAATTTTTCGAAATAAACAAATTATAAATAATAACGAGTAACTAACACATTTTTTTATAAAGTAAATGGAATGTACTTTTATTTTTTCATGATCTTTATGAAAAAATATGAAATTGAAATGAAAAATACATACCTTTCAGTACAATCGTTAGTACACTAATAATCTAAAATAATTCTATGCACAATATATAAAGAGACAAAGACAATTTCTTTTAACAAAAATGAAAAAATAACATTGAATTGATGACCTTGTAACAAAGATGAATGAAAATTAATAATGTAAAAAATGTCAATGAGGCTCAAATTAAATTTATAATCTGTATATATATATCAAGCTTGAAGTTGGTGAAAAAAATATAAAATGTTACTTTATATGTAATATGTATATTCATGATAAATAATATAAAATATGATATATAATAAATTTATATAAGACGAAGTTATTAATTTCTCGCAAAAAATAATTCAGTCTCAATACCAAGTAGATGGATTTCAGAATACTTGTTTAGGGCAAAATCTATCTTTTTCCATAGTAAGGAATGGAATACAAATTTTGCATGACAGCACAATTAACCATTGGGTTACAATTCTGGTGTAAAGTCCCATGAAAATATTCAAATATATGATTTGCTCGGTTTAGCTCCGAATGCTTCTATTATGCGTCAAATTGCAGCAATTTTACATAATGAAAAAAGCAGATATTTAAAAATTACAGTTATGCCTGTGCAGAAACAAGCAAAAGGAAGTAATGATTGGGGAGTGTTTGCCATAGCATTTGCTGTTTCCCTGGCAAGGGGCTGTTGCCCTTCAGAGATAAATTATAATACTTCATCTTTTAGGTCACATTTAAAGAAATGTTTGAAAAATGGACATTTTAGACAATTTCCTGAACCTGTTAAACGCACGGAAAGAAACAAAATGCAGGATATCCAGATACAGATTTACTGTGTGTGCAGGAGACCCTATGAAAAAGGTGATGAACAAAATTCGAATATGAAAATGGCGCAATGCAGTACCTGTAAGGAGTGGTATCACAAAAAATGTGCAAAGATCACAAAAGTTGTTTTCCGTAGGGAAAACTATATTTACAATTGTATGAACTGTCGGTAATTCTGAGCTTTTTTTTATGTGTAATTACATGATACATAATATATTTTTATATAATTATATTATATTTTATATTATTTATCATGAATATACATATATAGTAACATTTTATATTTTTCTTCACCAACTTCAAGCTTGATATATATCCAGATTATAAACTTATTAAATTTGAGCCTCATTGACATTTTTTACATTATTAATTTTCATTCATCATTGTTACAAGGTCATCAATTCAATGTTATTCTTTCCTTTTTGTTAAAAGAAATTTTCTTTGTATCTTTATATATTGTGCATAGAATTATTTTAGATTATTAGTGTACTAACGATTGCACTGAAAGATATGTATTTTTCATTTCAATTTCATATTTTTTCATAAAGATTATGAAAAAATAAAAGTACATTCCATTTACTTTATAAAAAAAATGTGTTAGTTACTCGTTATTATTTATAATTTGTTTATTTCGAAAAATTGAACAGTCAATAAAAACTAAAAAACACTACAAACTAAGTTCATAAGAGATAAGTAAATATCCTTGAAAACTGAAAATATTTTAATATATATAAATTTTCATATGAAACGCATGTAAAACCTCATGTATAATATGTTTATGTGCTTTTATGTATACTAAATTTGCATATAAAACCTCATGTATAATATGAAAACAACTTTATTATAAAAAAATATAAAATTTTGTTTTAAATTAAAATCTTGCGTACCTTTTTTGCTTGAAAATTATATGGCTTTTCAATCATTTAATAATTTTTTTTAGTCGTAGGAAATAAAATGTATTACACTATGCAGGCACAATGCTAGTCAAATTTAATAAACCTTTTAAAACTTTATATATATTTTTTTTAGTACAAATTCCATTTTTTTATTTTTAAAAAGAAGTGAACTAACAGAATTAAATTATTTTGTATAAATACTAACTGTTTTATTCATTATATTTGAAATAAATGGAAGAATTAAAAAAAATTCTATTTCAGAGAGAAATTTGTAAAATGCTTCAAATTACTTTTAACATACTTTTAAGTAAAATCCTTCATTATAATATATTTTGATAATAATATTATATATATATATATATATATATATATTATATATATATATATATATATATATATATATATATATATATATATATATATATATATATATATATATATATATATATATATATATATATATATATATATATATATATATATATATATATATATATATATATATATATATATATATATATATATATATATATATATATATATATATATATATATATATATATATATATATATATATATATATATATTTTAAATCTGTAGTATAATTCCAGTATTTTATATACATAATTTGCAGTATAAAATATTTTACTTAAAAACTAATTGCACATTTAAATTTTTCTTAAATTAACTAATATTGGAGAGTAGGTGTAAATTAAGGATTTTTTTTTTAATCTATAGAATGTTTTAAAGATAAAACTGAATGAATTAGCCCAATTAATTAAAAAAAAATTCGTTGTAATCAGTTTTGACTAGTTTCTATAAAAATTATTCTGTAATTGCCAGAATTGTTTAGTCGAAAGAATTTTGAAAAGGTGGAGACGAATTGAAAAATGATTTTAAAAAAACATATTTCATTTTAAATCGAACTTTTCAAATCGGTCTCTGCTTAAGAATTGATGGGATAGATGGCGCTACGATTCTTACCATTCGCTTACGTCTCTCTGACGTCATTTTCTCGAGTGGATGTGAAATCGCAAGCACCTCCCATTCCTCATTGTTTGTTTACTTCTGCAATTTTTTTTTTGAATAATAAGCAAGTCTTTCGCATATTCAAATAATGCCTAGAACACAAATAATTGGGAAAATCAGTCCATTTACGGGCAGTTTACTGTTTGAAATACTGGGAAATTTGAAGAATTACGGCATAGGACGCGTGGTTGTTCGCCACAAGAAACAATTTCCCGAGGCGTGCTACTACATTGTGCGGAAAGTGGTGCCACTAAGAGAAACCATAGGACCAGGACCTGATGTATTTTCTTTCATATTTTAATTCAATTTCTAGATTTTCTATATTTAAAACTATTTTGGAAGGGTTTAAACTTGTTGTTTACATTCACTTTAAAAAATGTATTGAAAATGTTTGTATTAAATGGTTTTAAGTATCCGCAGGTTACTCATACCAAAAAGTTATTTAAAAGAAATTATTCAATTTGTGTTGTACCAATCTTGAATTTGTAATATTATTAAGCGGAAGTTTAATATTTATGTTTCTGAAATAATACTTGGTAAAGGTCTTCGGTGTGACAAAAACCTTCATTATCTTCTTTTTCTAATGTTTAAATGTAATGGCAATTTTACTTAAATTTGAAACTATGAAACTAAACTTTGAACAACCTTTTTTATTATTTTAATTAAAATATAATTTTAGAGGGGTCCTTGGGAAAATATTTTCAATTTTTGAATATTTTTGTGGATATTTCTATGTTTTTGCATGGTTCAAATAGAAAATTTGACAAAGAAAAAGAGAAAATCATGTCCCAAGTGAGCTCTCAATGTGCATTTTAACATTCATTAAACAAGAAAGTTTGTTTCATCTTTATGAAGTAATATGCAAATAAGTATGCCATGCTAACTATTTTTAAATTGTAATTCTGGTTTAACATCAACTTGTCTTAATTAATTGTATAAAAGTAACTGCTTAAGCTTTGAAAACATTCTATACAATCAACATTTAATATTAATATACTATCTTTAATTTATTTAGGAATTGGTATATGGTAATGTCTGGGCTGAAGAAGTATTCAGAGGTATGCTCGTTAGTCGTTATAAATTAACAAATTAATTCTATCTTATTCATACTATAAATTAAAATGATTGGGACCCAACAGAACTGTTTTGTATGATGGGTTGGCTAAACTGAAGGTTAGTAAGTTTCTGCAACAAAGCTGCAGTTTGTCAATATGCTCTTAGATTCTAATAGTAATTGTAGTATAAAAGCCAAAGTAACTCGTCTTCACCATGAGGATCTTTTTGGTGCACTACGAGTTGCCGAGGCCGGGGTATGCAAGAGGTGACGAGATCAAAACCATGTCACTTTGTACCTTGTCACAAAACTGGACAGCTCATAAGTTTTACTTATTCGCTGTGAAATCTCAGTTAGTGTTAATTATTTTTATAGTTTTGGGTGGATTGGTCAACCAAAACTCACCGCCTTTATTCTATTTTGTTACTTTGAAAGATGATATTGGCCGGTCAGCTACTCTATGACTTCATGCCTACTTTTTGCATCTGCAGAGCTCCCTAATTACTAAACAAACTAACACATAAACCAAAAATTAAAAAAAAAATACTAGAGGTAATCATACTTTTTGTTTGTTTTCACATGAGATAACCAAATTTAGCATTTGATTTTTTTTCTTTCAGCAATCGGCCGATGGAAAGAAAAATAATTGGCCTAGCGGACGATTTAATTTTTGAACTATCAGTCCATCCACCAAAAAAATGTTATAAGTTGAATCCTAGGAGATAGTATTTGCTAAAATTTTAAGGCCATGGGGCTTAAGTAATAACTCACCGTGCAGCGCTTTGTCAAGAGAGCTGAAATGAGCACAGAAGGCCTTGGCCCATCATGGATTGTTGCCCTACTGAATACTACTAAAATTTGCTTAGCCTGCTGAATATTTCTAGCTTTGCCTTGTTTCATTGAAATGCCATTATTTACTGTACTTACTTAAGGTACTTTCAATAACTTTAAAAGTTAAACGTTACCATTTGCGTACACAATTAAAAAAAAACAATTTCATTTTGATGTCCAACGGGTACTAGGACCTCGTTTTCCAAATTTGTAGTCTTTAGCTTTTTTTATTCAGCAATACCTTTAAAACCAAAAAAAAATCTATGGCAGCTACCATTTGAGCATGAGCTGTGACGTTGTGTGTGTGTTTCAGGTCGCCGCATGCAGGGGCTGAAGCTGCTGCAGGGGGAGACCTTCCTCCCGGACTGGAAGCTCATCCCCAGGGACGAAGAAGCCACCTACCTCAACGCACAAGAGAAAGTGGAGATCAAAGTAGGTTCTTTTTAAATATTAGCCATGTAGTTGAGCCATTCTATAATGCTGTTTTATGATTTTTACTTTGTATTGTTAGATTTGCATGGCCATGACAAGTGGTCTTCTTAAACCTAATAATCAATAGTTATGACATGTAACTGACATGTTTAAGAGCAAACAAAAAACAAATTTCAAGATATTCTCAACTTTTGTAGTTTGGCTGCCCCTTGTTAGATTAAAAAAAAATACAATTGTACTTTTCAACTTTTAAAAAAAGTTTATTCCTAATTATTATCCATATTTTTCAGCATTAACCATTCATAAAAAATATTAAATTAATGTAATATTTGAGGCTGATGTATAGCCCTAAAGTATAACTGAAAATTTCTTGATGTTTGAGTGAAAACTTTTTGGCATTTTGCCTACTACAAAAATTCAGCCTTTTGTCTTGGCATATGTTATATGTTAAAGAAGTAGGTTTGTAACAGAATCTGTCATCTAGATCGCTTATACAAAACATTTGTCTCAACAGGGGAGAAAGCACCAAGCAAAACATTTAGTTCTACATTAAACATTTAAATTGGCTAATTTTATAATTTTTTTCCCTGAAAATTAAAAAATTATTCATTATTGTTTACTAAATGTATTTATACTTCAAAGAATAAATATGTGACATCTCACACTCTTAAAAAGAAGCAAATCATTCCAACATACAATACTATCAAACATTGTCTTCACCATCTAAACCTAAATATGTCTAATGATTTTTCAATACCATATTAAAAAAAGGAAAGCTAGAAAAGATATCTTCAAAAGTAATAAAAAGTTTTAAAACGTTATGATTAATTAATAAAATTTTAAATGTTAAAGAAAAATTATGCCTGCTTTTTAAAATAAAAAATAGCATACCTCTTTCTAAACATATAATTCAAACAGTCAAAGAATCCAATTGGGACGTCCCTGGACAAATTATTAGACGCACTGTATTTTTTTAGTAATTTTATGTTCCTTAAGAGTTTTTATACAATAATAGTATATTTAAACTATACCATTAGACAATATTATTGATTTTTATTTAAAAGAATTGTTGTAGACTACATATTTGTATTTATTTTAAGATAATTATGATTAAGATTAATTTATATTAATTATTTATTATAAGATTATTTATGTGTGGAATCATCCTCAAATGCAGGAGACAGTACAGTCTTGCATTGATAGCATGCTGCGCATAATTAAAGCTTTGATAGCGGCTAAAGGTGACTCATGACGCATTTATGTCAAATATTTAATCGGTAATTGATTGGATAATATAAAAATAAAAAACAAATCAATTTAAAATAATAAAACGGTACAATATCACCCGGTAAATAATATTTTACATGAAATCTTGCATTACGCCTAATAATTTGTCCAGGGACTGATTCCAAGCTGAATTATATCACAAAAATAATTAAAATAATCAATTTTTATTTAATTCAAATTAAGTGTCTTTGTGTGATTTTTGTGAGTGGCAATGGTGATTTAATTCTAATGAAAATGGACTTCTTATGCTTTTTAAAATGAGTATTAAATTGTGCAATTTTTTAAATAATTGAAGCACTTTGAACTTGATTTTTTTCTGAGATTTCCAATGGCTTCTAATTGTAATGCACTATTTTTTTTAACTTATCACACTGGTTTGTAGCATTTGTAGTTTGGGCTATGAAAGTGGGCAACGGCCTTTGTGAAAGTTTCCACTTTTTATGTTATAAATGTAGTGGTTAAGCTAACAGCACAAAGTTTGTACACCAACTAATGTTGATGGAAATATATTTCTTGATTGTCCTTAGACTGGAAGAAGTTGAAAGTCTTTCAAACTACATTTAATACATGTGTTGTTCAGTAGCTGCTGCTTAAATGAATAACGTCATTAATTTTATCCAATAAAATGATTGATTACATTAATCCAAACGTAAAAATGTTTTAAAACAAGTAGGTTTGTAACAGAATCTGTCACTTAACTCGCTTCCACATATTTGTGTTTAACAGGAAAAAACGCGCCAAACACAACATTAATTCTATATTTAACATTTACAAGCTAAATTTGGCTAGTTTCATTTATTTTATTTCGAAAATTCAATAATTATTACTTATCGTTTGCAAAAATCAATTTATATTTTAAAGAATAAATATGTCATATTCCTCGCTTTTAAATAGAATGAAAACATTTCATATCAACATACAAGGATTCCGTAGTGAAATATATTTGACGTCATTTCAAACTGATCGATGTCGCAAAAATAAATTTATTTTAATTTATTGTCTAAAAGAATTAAAGTTTCTCGAGCGATTGTTGCGAATTACAAATGTGATTTAATTCTAATAAAAACAGGGCCTTTAGCTATTAGTAATTCAAAGTTTTAAACGCCAAAATTAACTATTTTCATTAATCTTCTTTCTCAGATTTAATAATTAGACTTTATCGTTTGCTAAATTTGTTTAAAGTTCGAAGAATAATTATGTAATCTTTTTAATAAATATTTTTGTCGCCACAATTTCCCATTTACATTTCTTTCGAAAATTCACTTATTTATAGTTTGTTAAATTAATTTACAGTTAAAAAAATATATAATTTGTACAATTGATGCTTTAAAAATAAAAGCGAAACTTAGCATATTTTTTTTATGCCAAGTTAGAATTCTCTATGCATCTTTCTTCATACATATATATAGAACCATTAAAAGAACTCTATTGTGATAATACAACAATCCAAACCGAATTTTACACATAAATAAATATTTTTTCAAGTGTGTTTATTTTTATTTTAACAAAAGTTTCTCGTACGTTTAACGAAATGGCAACAGTGAAAATATTGAATAAAAATGGAATTTGCATGTTATTTCAATGTAGATTAAAGTTTTAGTTATTTAAATTTTAAATAAGCTTCTAGTTTAAATTTTTTAATGAAATTTGGCATGTAGCCAAATCTGATTTTTTGCTTCAAAATGACGTATCCCACTTGTCTGTGGGACTTGTGGATGACAACAGTGAAAATATGAATAAAAATGGAATTTGCATGTTATTTCAATGTAGATAAAAAAAATTTAGTAATTTAAATTTTAAATAAACTTCTAATTTAAATTTTTTAATGAAATTTGGAATGTAGCCTAATCTGATTTTTTGCTTTAAAATGACGTATCCCACTTGTCTGTGGGACTTGTGGTTCTTTCTGTGAAAGTGGGTGACAGACAGACGGACTGAACGATTATAAAACCTTCCACTTTTTACGTTATAAACGTAGTGTGGAAGCTAAAAAGAAAGTAGAAATAGAAAAATTATGTATAAAATTTTACGAAATTAAAATTTTTCTACTGCACTAAAATATTTCTATTTTGCCATCGAAAAACCCCACCATAAAAAAAAAGATGTACTATATTTTACTGATCAAATATCAAAATGAAATTCTGCCGTAAATATGTGCAGATTACACTAAAAATATTCTTTGAACCCTGGGGAAACGGAATTGTGACTTTATTTTTAGGCTTTCAAAATGGTGGTTTGATCCATAGATAAGCATCTTGTCTCTCAAACTGGTTGCAGTTGAACCCCTTTTATAGGTTGAAGGAACTATTTTACATTAACCGACTGTCTTGAAACTGACAGAAGTTTGACCTTTAATTAGTGCATTCGTGAAATTTTTTGAAAATACTGATTATATTATACTACTTACTATCAAAGTATAGCACAATTTACAATGTTAATTAGAAGAAAAACAATTGAAAGCAATGCATATGACAAAAGAGTACAAGCTCATTTTGATTTTTTTAATGTTCATTGTGGATTTCTTAAAATATTATATTCTATACTTTTAATGTGTGACTGTGTATCTGTCCTTCTGTCTGTCTGAAGCCTATCTCTGTATGAACTTAACTACAAAATGTAGAGATAGGAAAAGGTGTCAAAATACACAGACTGAATGGAAACTCAAAGCAGAGTATATTTGTTTTAGTGTTTTTCGATTGTTGATATAAATTGAATAATATATGTAATAGAAAACAACTATTACACAGAAGAGCATACTTATTCTTTAGTTCATTCTAGAAATGAAGGAAGATTGGACATCCAAGGCTTTTCATTATTTCATATTAAATATTTAAATTCTTAAAATAAGCCTTTACTGCTTTTAAAGAGGGGAAAGAAAGGCCACCAAAGCAGAACCTCACATGTCGAGGTCTAATTTAGAAGTGAATCTATTTTCAATGGTTGTGCGAAGAGTGCATCAGTAAGTCAAAACAAATTCTGTTGCATCTGCAATTTCTCAGGGAAAGAATTTGTTGACAAGCTGGCGCTGCACCTTTACCATGGGAACTGTTCGAAGGGATCGGCAAGACATTAACTGAGAGTTATTAAGAAAGAACTTAATATTATAACATTATAGGTTTGTGCAACATATGACATTTCTGGTCTCTCACTAGCATTTTTATCTAGCTTTCTGGTCAGTAATGAAAAGCATGAAAAAATTCCAGCTTTAGCATGTAGATTTAAAATCTTTATTTGATTTTAAAGCTTATTTAGATTTACTCTCAACTTGATTCTAATAATTTTTTAAAAAAAATCCATTTAATCTTGATGTTTACAAGTTGAAAGAGGAGGTATTTTTAATATTTGTACCTAAATGGAGAGTTTAAAATCATTAACGGTCCTGCAATGCCGGGTATATGTATAGTAAAGAATAACTAGATGCCGTGGGCAGGTAAACTGCAGTCACTTCCATAATGACTTGGACCGTTGTTGCAAGCACTCAATTAGTCTAACAATTAAGAAAACATACGGGAATTTTTTAAAATTTCAGATCAAAAATGGTACAACTCATTGTTGCGATTACTGCAGTTTACCTGCCCACGGCAGAATAATACTTCTAGCTAAACTAGATTGCATTAAAAAGATTGATGCAAAACCCATTTTTTAGCATTTATATCAAAGCCTTTTAATATTTTGGGACATTACTTTCGTGAAGTTTCATGTTAAGCCTATTCAGGTTAACAAAGTTTGAAAAATTCAAATTACGAACTAAATTCGAAATGGAAAAAACTAAAAAAATTAGTGAAAATAGGCAATTCTGGAAACGTTAAAATTGACTTAAGTGCAGTATTTGTTTTCAAGGTTTATAAATTGTTTGTTGAAGCGATTCTATGTTTCAAACATACTTGTTTGTCATCAAAATAGGAAACTTCCTGATGAAATATTAAAGTATTTAAGTTAATTATAGTTTCTTGTCCGTCATTATTAAGATCATCCTGCTGTCCCAATATTTTACCCTTCTTTCCCCCTGCAGGTGCTCCCCAGGGCGGCCCCCTTGCCCCCTGTCCTGTCCCTGCTGGCTGCCCAGAAGGGGGCGCCACCCTCCATGCCGCTGGTGTATGACTACCCCAGGGACTGGTACCGGCAGAAGTTTGAGCTCCCCCCGCACCACGACTACAAGGTGGCAGGGGAAGGGGAGGAGCCCAACTACAGGCTCAAAGTGAACATCCCTGAGAAGTTCAAGGCCGACATCAAGAGCTGAACTGAGGCTGTTGGTCGAGACGAGTTCAAGGGCTTAGTGGAAGATTGTCAAGACCCCTATGTAGGTTGTCCTACATAGGTGTGTTGCTGCAAGAACAGGGCAATTCAGTGTGCAAGAGACCAAAGAAATCTGCATATAGCCTTACTGAATACCTGGCTGGTCTGTTGACTTTTTAATGCTAGTTTTGTATAACTTTTCAATTTTGGTAACAGCTAGCTATTCTTTTTTTCAATAATAGATTGTTATTGTTTTTAATAGATGTTATTTGCTTTCATAGGAAAAAATTAACAAAGCATCAGTCTGCTTTAAATAAAATATTTTACATGCAGTGTGCTTGTATCATGTCATATTGAATAAGACTGTTGTCCTTCCTTTCCTTTCTGAAGATTTCCTTGGTGCAACGTATTTTTTTTTGAGTGTGATATCGAGAAATTGTACAATATTTCAGTACTATTTTCAAATTTGTAAACAAATTATTATATACATTAAAATATTAATATTTAAATGGAAACACACCAAAAGTTCTTCAAATGGCTTCTTTAAAAAAAAAATTCAAAACTTATTTCCATTCGGAATATAAATAATTGTTATTAAAGTTATTTTCAAAGATTTTATTTTTTAAGTTTTAAAATTTTTATTAAAATTTACGATAAAGCTTTTGGTGTAACTTTACTACTTAAAACTGCTGCTTGCAACCAGTTTTATGGAATGTGGTAATAGCACAAAACAGTGTAAACTTACCTCAAAGCTGAGTAACCTTTAGCAAAAAACGAAGTAATATTGCACAACAAAAAGAAATTTTTAAAAACTTACATCCATAATTTGTTGAGTAAAACACAAATTACTTTTTTAACTGTTGGGCGGCTGTGTAAAATTAAAACGTGAACTTAATAAATAAAATCTAAAAATGAAAAAAGAAGCAATGAATCAGAGATCTTGAAAATTTTATAGTATCCCACAACAGGTGCATTTATGGTTGATTCTATATATTTGGTTTGATTTCGGTTGAATAAAGTCGCACTAGAGCTGGATGAGAGCTATTGATACATGATATTTACGTTTGCTGTTGTGTTGGAAAATCCCTGAGTAATAATGATATTGATACTATATTTGGAATAAGTCAATCACTTTTATGGTCATCAATGGAATAGCTGCTTTTAAATTAATTCCTATTAAATAGTGGGCTTTCTAGTATTTCTAAAGTACTTTTTTTATGTCACCCTCTAGTATGACGATAATTGCGTAGAAGTTTTTACGTTGAGTAGTACCCTAACCCAAAGTAAGAATTTTTTTTGAAAACCAAAATTTAAGCTTCCATTAATTTTATTTTTACTTTTAAATATATTTTTAATTTTATGGTCAATAAGTATTTGTTTATTTTGCTCTGCTTTTTATAGAAATGGAAAAATGTGGAAGTGAAGCACAATGCTTTTGTACAGAAATCTATTGAACAACCTTTAGGAAATTGCGTAGAAGTTTTTACGTTGAGTAGTAGTTTGTGTTGTGTATTCAAAGAGAGTCAGGGCCTGATCGTTCTTAAGGCCCGGTTCTAGAGCCCCTAAATTACAGTTGTTTTTATGCTAAATGTGGTGGGCACCCAAAATTTCCGTAGATTTTATAAAATTTTTTAGACTCCACTCTATATTAAAAAAAGTAAGCTCTTTTAAAGTTCCAGCAGCCATAACATGATGAAATATTGATGTTAGAAATCCAAATTTTTTTGGGAAGGTGTGTCTCCCTTATGCCTCAACCTAAATTTTTTGGTTTTTCAAATTTCCAATTAGTTTTTTAATTAAAAAATAAAAATTATTTTTTCCCTGTGTTAAAGTATAGGATTTGAAAGTGTTAGCAGCCATAACATGATGAAATATTGATGTCAGAAACCCAAATTGTTTTGGGCAGGTGTGTTTCCCTTACGCCTCGATGCCCACTTATTTGTTTTTCAAATTTCCAATAAGTTTTTTAATTAAAAATTACAATAAGTCAGCCACAAAAAAAAAATTTATTCCTTTTCTGCAAAACGGCCACAGAAAAGCATCAGAAATGTGTGATTTTGTTACGTTCTTTTTAAAGAACAGTTGCTAGTTCTTTAACTTGTTATTTTTACATTGGATTTGTGTTTATATATAGAAAAGGTTTACAGATTATTTTTTTAAAAATGATTTGGCCTTAAAATATATTATAGCAAGATAGGTTTATAGATTAAAATTATGTAAAAAATTAAAACAAAACTATTTTAAAGAAACATTTAACATAACAATTACTCTGAAAAATTTTATTAGGTTAATTCTGCTAAACTGGAATAAAATGTTTACATTTTCTTTATAAAAAGAACAAAAAGTTTTTTTATTTTCGGAACAGGTTACAACTATCACGTAATTTTATCTTTTTCTTTTTTTTCTTCAGCTGACAGATGGCTTTCTTTTTTTTAATTTAATCTCTTGGTTTTTTTAGTTTTTATTATTCGTTCGCAGCAAAACCGTGGTAAAAGAGTTTATTTTATTTTTTTATTTATCCTAAAAAATGTATTCTTATGCGAATAAAATAAAATTCGTACACTCGAATATGCGACATATTCCTTTTGTTTTTTTAGAAAGTTTTTGAAGAGGTTTTAATTATGGAAGTGGAAGTATCAAGATATGAACATGTTAATTACTTTGCAAATTTAGAAAGAAACGCTTGTTAAACATTGTTTTATGATTTGTTGTATAGCCAACATATTAAGCTAAATGTTTTTTTAGCTTCCACACTACGTTTATAACGTATAAAGTGGAAGGTATTATAATCGTTCAATTCGTCTGTCTGTCACCCACTTTCACAGTGGTTGGCGAGCGATAGCGAACAGGGGGCGGAGCCCCCTAGTTATATTAAACAAAAGTTGCTACGTCTCCAATACTATAAATTCAAATTTTTTTCATTGGATATTGTGCTACAATCAGTGACTCGATATTTAAACAAATAAATGTTTTTTTCTCCTTTTGTCAGAAAAAATTTGTGTTCAAAAATATCTAATGTAGAGTATATCACACAGGATTGCTTGAAAGTGAATTTGCAACAAATTAAATTCTAAAAAGTGCAAGTATGCATACATTTTTTTCAATCGCTTCTCTAAAATTCATCATAAAACATATTTTAGCGAGGCACTATGAGGGGTGATTCTTTGCAATTAACCCAAACTTCAAAAATCAAGCGTTTGAATTATATAGAAATAATGCATTTTATTTTAAGTAAAATACAAAATATATTATAGATCCTCATAATATTTTTAAAAAAACATACCTGTAGGTTTGTGTTGTGCATATTTATGATCCACTAATTTTAAAAGATTTTTTGACACAAAATTCTATTTTACTGTATGAAATAATTTTTATAAAACGCTTTGTAAAAGTAAAAAATAACGTTCATATGAAAATATATGTATAAACGGTTTTAGTGTGTTGTATGAATTATTGTTTGCCTGTGTATATGGGCAAACTAAGAATGTATAGAATCGACCTTTTTATGTGAAAATAACTTTCTATTGTAAATCAGCAGAAATTATTATAACATATAAGAAGAAAGTTGGAAATTGGAGAAAATTCTTAATAAAACTGTTGGTTATAATTCTGCAGCAAAAAGTTAAACTTTGCTTAACAGAAACAGTCGACACAAATTTATGTCAAACACACAATTTTTTAAAAAATTTTGTAATCAAAATATTCAATGATTTTACACACTGTGATACATATAAAAAGAAATGCTAGCTCTTCATCATACAATACAGTGGCACACAGTTTAAGTATACTCGGTATACACAATTTTAAAACTTTATATATATAGGTAATTTTTTTTAACTAGTTGAGGAAATAAATTTATTTCAGCAGTCGTTATGTAATATATAAATACTTCATTAATCATGGACGCTACCAGCCGATGACTGTAAATTTGGAAAGTATAGTATAATTTTGGCATCATAGAAGTAGTTGTAGCTACCACGCCAGCATGGTTTATAAGCGGGTCTTTGTGACCAAGCACACAAGTCTGAAAATATATGTCTACCAACCAACCAACCACGCCAGCACAGCACAAAATCCCCTCTTAGTTCTTCATTACGTTCCTTCTCTAAAAAGTCGAAAGTGTGCGATAGCGCAAGGGTTTTACTATCTCTATGTTAGTCATAGGCTTTACATTAAAACCAAAAACAGTATAGTCAAAAGTTTCATTTACGCGTTTAGTTTCTTAGAACTAGGAATGCAATTTAAAGTGTGAAAATGTCTACTGCTTAGAAAAATAAGTTAAATTTTTTAATGTTTTAAAATTGAGAGGGGGAAAAATCAGTAATGGACACGTCAAAATATTTTGCATCAAAACTTAGGACAGTGTTTAGATGGAGGACGATCAGAAGAAACCGTATTTTTGCTTAATACAGCGGCGTCAGGACTTAGGTTAGTGTTGAATTAACATAGCACGAGAGCTACACGTGGGCCTTTGGCGAAGAGCCTCGTAATTTAGAAAAGCGACGATGCCTAAATCTGAGTCAGATCCAGTTAGCGACAGCATATGTATCTTTAGGGCATTGTACCACAACGGTTTAACGTGTACAAAGCCCTCTCTACACATATGTAGAGTCACTAGAGAAGGTAGTTATAGGAGTCTTACATAGATTTATATTTGATTGAGTTTCTAACTGCACAATTCCTTATAAGGTGACAGAGTTCATATATGGATTCCCCTCAACCGTCTTTTCGCGGAGTGGTTTTTTTTTCATGAATTAACGTCGCAATAAAGATACACGAGGGTTTTGGGAGGTGGGACTCATAATTTTAAATCCTCAGCCGAGGCCGACACCTGAGTTGAGTCAGCAACTAACGAAGGGGAAGAAACTGGACTGTGTGGTGTGCTCGAACCCAGAGAGAAAAAAAAGAAATCAAACTAATCAATATTGTGACAGTTATTGCCCCGGAACACCCAATATGCACATAGGTGATTGCTTCCAAAATATCGTACGCTGAAAAATTACAAATAATAAGTCATTTCATTTTCAAAATATTGAATTTTTAATTTAATCGTTTCCTGCTGTCTATTTCTAGTCTCTTTTGAATATGTTTCAAATTTTACGGCCAATTATAAGATATTTCATTATCATTCAGTTGACAAACTTCGAGAACATACGTATCCGTAAATAAGTGGAGCCGGTAGCTAAAATTTGCACATTTTCATGCCGATATCATTAATCTCTAGACCAAATTGGAAGAAAATCCGAGCCGATTGTACAACCCACATTAGGTGAGTTGGTATATGTAAGGCTATGTCCTGACTACGCCACAAATGCCACAAAGGCAACAAAATTTGGCAACTTGGCAGAGTCAGCCCCCATGCTATTGCATCGCTTGGCGCCTTTGGCGGTCGCCAAATTTTGTTGCTTTTGTTGCCTTTGTGGCGTTTGTTGTCGTAGTGAGGGCATAGCCTAAGGACTCTTCTGTCAACAACCAAACAAGGAACTACTGGCGAGTGGAAAGTCATGCGATTATGCGATATCTAAATTTTCAAGAAATTCAAAGGCTGACATGATAGAAAAGAAATCTCATTTTAATTAAAGAATTTAATTTAAAGAAATTTCATTTTATTTACATACAAGTATTTTAAATTCACAGGCTAGTGAAATCAGAATACACGTACAACTGAGCAAAAAAGTCTCCACCTATGATTGTTTCGGCCGGTTATTCCAAAGAGTTCTATAGTAGGGTAGAGGAACGACTCGTACTGAGCTGCCATCGGCAGCCATGGCTCACTACGGAGCCCGAATAGAGTGGCAAAAGTGCTAGTTAATTTATAATTTTGATACTGAGAAAGGAAGTACACCCAGGGCAAAGGCGGGAATCGAACCCGCACTTGTTACAGCGCGCGGACTGCTAGCGCTATGGCCTGCGATCCAAACCACTCGGCCACCGGGCCCCACATGCCACCCTATATTGTCTCCGTGTTGGTCCATGGTGCTGTTGCCAGGTTCAGTCTCTATCCTACTATAGAACTCTTTGGGTTATTCTCCTCAGAAAATTGTTACTGATACACATTACGTGTTGATTGCATGAACCGAAATTCGCGGACGTCTTCATATTAAAATAATACCAACTTCATAGTTTTTGATGCCTAGATTAATTTCGATGATTATATTTAGTATATTTAGATTTTATGCATGATTATATCGCTATTTTTCTACACGAGAACCATAATGTTGAAAAGCCTAAATCTTTTATGGTTACTCGAATTTACCTGATCAGTTAAGCCCATTTCACACGGTGCACCTTCTGCACGGAACTTCTCTGATAGGGTTGTCCGACTGCCCAGATCCTGACGTCACACGTTTCTGGAGCGGTTGTTGTGAATGATACTTATCGCTAATCTTGGCAAATTTTTTCAATTTTTTTATTTGTTTACATAATAATTACGAACAGTTATAACCGGATAATATAATTAATACGAACTGTTATAACCAGTACTATATTTGAAGCATATGCTTCTCTTTTTAAGTATTCTCTGCCTTATGCTATACTGTAGAAGCAGGTAACTTTGGCCATGTGCTAAAGGGTGAAAGTAATCATAAATTATAATTTACTTTTTACCTCCTGAATCTGACTATATTTATGAATATCTTTCCAGTTAAAAATTATATAATAAATATTATTCTACTTTTGGCAATACCACATATACATTCTTAGGAACATTTAATGACAAAAATCTACTTCCAACTTTGGTCTGGAACATCTAAAAAAGTATTGAAAACAACCAAATAAAACACTCTATACTATACTTTTATTCATGGGGATAAATATGCTCGGGAAACCCGCATGCCGCGTGCTAATTTTAAAAACTAATTCATTTTTTTTAATTTATAAAATTTAACAAACATGCTTAAAAATTATTCCTTAAAGTTCAATACTTAAAATGCATGGCGATTTCAAAGTGTTTAAATAGTTTTTGCAGTTTAATTTTTTTCCTCTCTTAGACCAAAGTTATCCACAATGATAGTATACTACTTATAATTTTTAATTGTTGATTACAACCTCAAATGAACCTACTTGACATTTTCATTGACTTTACAAGAAAGGGTTATAGTAATTATAAATTATGATTTACTTTTTATCTCCTGTGAATCTGACTATATTTCTGAATCTGAATATCTTTCCAGTTAAAAATACTCAAGTTAATTTTATTTCTCCTACAATTAACAAAAATGAACTGATATAGTTTGCTGTTTAAATGCTCAAAATATTTCAAATAGTTTCAAAATTAATAAGAAAAACAGTTAAAAGTTTTTCAATTTTTATTTACTAAAATGTTCCAAATTTGGACAATTCTTTGTCTTCCTCTTCATATCTTGACATTATGTCTTCCAGTTCCGCCCTAAATTTTCTTTTTAGAAGAGGGTTTTTCAATTCTGAAAACCTGTTACAATAGTAATGGAAGAAAAGTTCATCTGTTGTCTCCTGAGGACCATTTATTATCGACTCCAAAGCAGCTGCCGCTTTGGCCATAATATTGTTGGGCGTTTCTGCCTTCTTCTTTGGTCTGGGCTCAAAAGTTTGGGCAGAACTAGGAATGGGTTCTTTTTGTAATTCCTGCTCCCCATCCTCAATTGACAAATCCATAGCAGATTCATGAACCTAAAAAATAAAATTATGAATCACCATAAAATACTTTCATTAGTAGAAGTAGGGACAAAAAAAAGTGGGGTATATGCTCAGAACTTGACTGCAAGTGAAAACTGCCCTTTCCCCCTCCAAAGAAAAAATTAAAAAAATAGACGTCTTCCAATTTTCATCAGAATTTTTTATGGACCTTATGAATCTCCATTATTTAACTTCAAAGTAACAATTTAAATAAAAATGAAGTCAAAGTTTTATCTCGGAAAGTCAAAAGAAAGCGAGATAGAAAAAGTGTCGAAACACATAATCCTACGTTTACCTGCATTTTTAGCACTGCACAGGTTAAAGGTGGGCAGCAAAGCAAATAGCTTAATTCTGAGCATAATTGAGTCAATATATACTAAATTAAAAAGCTTGAAAGCAGTATGTACATACTATCTATTCAGAATTGAACTTGCTATACAGATGACTGAATTCTTATAAAATAATGAAAGGGCATACCCGACAATAGACAAGGTGCCAGCAACCATTGGGAAAATTGCCATCCCCCCTCCCGAAAAAGTCACATAAAAATCCTGAAAATAGGAGGGAGGGGGTACGTGGAGATCACCCCACCCAAACACACGGCTCTGGGTCTGCCATTGAAAAATGTGTAGTATTTGAATGCTTGTGTGCGAGCTCTGAATGATTATGTCGAATAACTGGGATTTTGGTGTAATATATTAAACAATAACATCAACAACAACTGGAAACATAAATAAGTTTTTAGGTTGTGCATCCTATTTTGCATAAATGATTTAGAAATAATCCCTTACCTGTGAAGTTGAACAACTCCCTAGTCCACTAGTTTGCTCCGAGATGGCTGCACTCCCTTTAAAATTGGACACTGTTTCCAATTGGACATCAACGTCATCCAAAAATCTTAAATGTGAAAAATGTTCCCATCGTGGAACAAAACCAGATCCACTCCACTGCTCCCAAAAGGCAACGATTTTACTTTCCTAACCTCCTTCAGGTAATATTTTTGCAGATTTCAGAACTTCCTCATTACTTCACCTGAAATTTAATTGTAAAAATAAATATGATAAACAAATTCTTAGGTACAAATACTTTTAAATTAAAAAAATGCAACTGAATTTTTTTTAAAATATGTCTGGTTCCGGATGGATGTTTGGGTTTTATGGCGCAAGGACATCTAAAGGGCACACTGCGCAAAACACCTGGTTTTTGTATTTAATAGGTTAAAAATTTAGACATGACATTTAAAAACAAACATTTAAATCAAAGAATAAAATTCACTATCCAAAAAGGAAAATAAAGCATGATATGGGGGATGAGATAAAATATGATGGATAGATGGGTTTAAAATGTTAAAATGCTTAAATAATATGATTGGTTCTAAAGATTTTTATCAATGATTGCCTGTAAGTTATTTTAAATGCTATATAAAAAATTATTATCTTTCAATCCATCAATTTCTTTTTAAACACAGAGTAATTTTTTTTAAAAAATAACTACATTATTTCACAGTAGGCTTTTAACTGGATTAAAAAAACCGTATATAATAATAAAATAAATTTAAGTATTTGTCAACAAATTATTGATATTTGGCTTTGAAGAGCAAAATTAACTTACCACACGTTAATTTATCTTTGTATTGATGGTACTGCAGGGTTAAGTTTTCGGTAATTTTCTGATATGTCGATATTTTTAACGTTCGTTTGGTATAATATAGAAGATCTTTAGGATCGAAAAGAAATTTATATTTTCTGACTTCTTCGATCAAAAAATCCATTTCCAAGGCGTGAATGTTGGGACTTTCACTTTACTCATTTTGTAAGCTGAATTTCAAATATATAAAGTGAGAAGAGCGTGTAAAATCTCGATTGAGCAGGAGTACAAAAATAAACATTGGCGAGCATAAAGTAGATTTTTTTCTATTTGGCAAACTCGATTTCTCCAACAAGACATCAGAGCTATACTTGATGCTGATTGGCTACCTATATCTCGTCGCAGAACTTTTTCGTGCATGCACGAAAAAATACCGTGAAAAAATTCTTCATAGCGGTTCTCCATGTTATTCCTATGGAAGAACCCTGCAGAAGGTGCACCGTGTGAAATGGGCTTTACAGTGGGATTTGGCAATGGAAATAAATTTTCAGGATGTCTTCTCACTATCAATTTATTTGTCAGTTATAAATTTTTATTGATAGTTCTAAATTGGTGTCATTTTAAAATAGATGCTAAATCAGCCCACCGTTATTTGACTTTAAAAGAACCTGTCTGGGCATGAACTCACGCAGAACTCATGTCAGCTTACTGGGTTTTTAGAAAAGGGGATCAACGAAAGGTTTGTTTACTGCAAAAGTCAATTATGGGTGCACCAAAGCAGCCGTGGAGGAAATATCTCCGTAGAATTGGATAATATTGAGATTTAATTTTTGATAAATTAATGTGTGATGAACTGCAAATATGGTTCAATGTTATAAAAATGGCCAATTTGCAGTCGACTGATTTTTTAATATAATTATTTAAGAAATAGTCTCTTAAACTGTTTTTCTTACTTAGTGACGACTTTTTTTATTTAAATCCTAACAAAATTATTACATTTTGTGTTCATTTCTTAACTAGGAAAGGTTTTAGAGTATTCAAAAGTCAGATCGGTAACGTGTCACAACTAGCGATGCATATTTTGTATACATATATGTAAAATAAGTCGACAGGGAAACTTCGGCGTAATTAAAGACTCTTTTATTTAACAGCTAGTCATCAGGGGAACGATTGATTTGTCGTTTGCAGTCGACGAGAGAGTGTGACCGAATGCTCACAAAAATGGCGAAAAATCTCGAGCCCTCCTCCACTGACCAATCAGAGTATACGAAAGTCTGAAAAGGCCAACTTTATAATGTGATGACTAAACAGTTTCTGTCGGAACGATTGATCAGGGCGACTGTTTGTTGCCGACAGGGTGTTGTTGGAATGTTAAAGTACTAAGTGATATTAAGGATATATGAAGGTAATTTAAGTTATTAAGTTTAATAGGGTTAAAAATATAAGAGATTAAGGAGAGAGAGTTGAGTTATATTATGTCATATATTTTTCATTTTATATTGTCTTAAAAATATACCTTAGAATGAAACCAACTTTAGTTAATTCTTTTATCAATATTATTCGTCATTTTCATAACAATTTACTCGAAATACTGAAAATATGCCTGTTACATATACCGCAAAATATGCATGTTACAAGTTTGCAAGTCAGATCGGTAATTTCAACTTACGAAACGAGTTCCGAGCTGAAAACGTCATTTCCTAAAGAAAACTTGTAGACTGGTTACTAAGTTCTATGCCGCAACTTTAATAATTTCCTGTGGGAAAACCGTTGCGAACTTATAATTATAATTTTTAAAAACGCGCACTTTTGAGTAGCTCAGATTGGTAACTTACTGTTGTCAGTTCTGTAACGCCTCATCATATCTGTAAATTGTCTCTTTTTATAATACTGACCCTTATCAATTATGTTCAATTGGAATCTAGTATAATTCAATAATGATCAATTTATGTTCTTTTGATGGCTTACATGTGGACGATGTACTATTGTAGGACTAAAGATTTAATACAAAAAATATTAATGCATAGAATTAAAAGTTATATACGTTAACACTACGCAACAGTTACTTGTTAAATATATATTGGGTGTTAATTTTGAAAATATAGGTGATTCTGCTTTTGTTCATTCGTGTAGCTCAGACGGTAATTCAACCTAACCTAAGCAAACCTGCTTTTGTTCATCAAACAACTCACATTGAAAAATTGGAATCTAGATTTAAAAATATTCTCAAAATTTTTGAAAATTACGCAGAACGAACGCATTACGTGTAGAACCCAACAACATGGAGTCTCTCTAGGAATTGAAGTAAGTTTTTCACTATTTTTAAGGTATAACTATTCCCTATATCAATATTTTATTCAGGATAGAAACAGAAATTGCAAAAAAACCAATATTGTAATTGTATATATTATATATTGTTTGCAGGCATAATTAACAAAAAATTCCTATCTATGCTGGCGTGGCTGGTGTTGCCGCAGTTGCTGCTCTTTTTGCTTTAGCTGCTGTAGCTGGCGTGGCTGGTGTGGCCGCAGTTGCTGCTCTTTTTGCTTTAGCTGCTGTAGCTGGCGTGGCTGGTGTGGCCGCAGTTGCTGCTCTTTTTGCTTTAGCTGCTGTTGCTGGCGTGGCTGGTGTGGCCGCAGTTGCTGCTCTTTTTGCTTTAGCTGCTGTAGCTGGCGTGGCTGGTGTGGCCGCAGTTGCTGCTCTTTTTGCTTTAGCTGGTGTTGCTGGCGTGGCTGGTGTGGCCGCAGTTGCTGCTCTTTTTGCTTTAGCTGGTGTTGCTGGCGTGGCTAGCGTTGCTGGTGTTGCTGGTGTGGCTGCAGTTGCTGCTCTTTTTGTTTTAGCTGCTGTTGCTGGAGTGGCTGGTGTTGCTGGTGTGGCCGCAGTTGCTGCTCTTTTTGCTTTAGCTGCTGTTGCTGGCGTGGCTGGTGTTGCTGGCGTGGCTGGCGTTGCTGGTGTGGCTGCAGTTGCTGCTCTTTTTGCTTTAGCTGCTGTAGCTGGCGTGGCTGGTGTGGCCGCAGTTGCTGCTCTTTTTGCTTTAGCTGGTGTTGCTGGCGTGGCTGGTGTGGCCGCAGTTGCTGCTCTTTTTGCTTTAGCTGCTGTAGCTGGCGTGGCTGGTGTGGCCGCAGTTGCTGCTCTTTTTGCTTTAGCTGGTGTTGCTGGCGTGGCTGGTGTTGACTGAGTGTGCTGCATTTGGCTGTGGGGGTGTGCTCTTTTTGTTTTAGCTGCTGTTGCTGGAGTGGCTGGTGTTGCTGGTGTGGCCGCAGTTGCTGCTCTTTTTGCTTTAGCTGCTGTTGCTGGCGTGGCTGGTGTTGCTGGTGTGGCCGCAGTTGCTGCTCTTTTTGCTTTAGCTGCTGTTGCTGGCGTGGCTGGTGTTGCTGCTGTGGCCGCAATTGCTGCTCTTTTTGCTATAGCTGCTGTTGCAGGTGTAGCTGCTGTTGCAGGTGTAGCTTCCGTTGCAGGTGTATCTGCCGTTACAGGTATTGCAGCAGTTGCAGGTGTTGCAGCAGTTGCAGGTGTTGCAGCAGTTGCTTCTCTTTTTACTATTATTAAAGCTGCTGGGGTTGGTGCAGCTGATAATGTTGTTGCTATAAAAATAATAGTTCAAGTTTTGTTCACGAAGTTTGGTTTTCCACTAAAATCCTTATTTTAATTTCTCCAGCTCAAAAACATGCAAACAATAGTTATTTATGCATCTAGTGTGAAAAGTAAGGCTTTTTTAAACGAGTTGGATAAATTATTTCATGAGCGAGGTACGAGTGAGTGAAATAAATTCACGAGTTTAAAAAAGGCTATTTTCGACATGTTTGTCATACACTATTTTTTTATAATAATGTGCAAAAAAGTATTGATTAAATTGGCATTGAAAATTAACCAGGCAAAGATTTTGAAGTTAAAAAACGAAAACGTTGGTGCTGTTAAATATGGATTTCGAATTAGAAATGTTATGCGATAATTATGAATTTCTCTCCGGATGATATAGAAAAGGCTGCTAACGATGCTACTTTAAATCTTCATAATCTAAATAATCACGTTCAAATGATTTGAACGTGTTTATTTATAATAATGATTATTTAAAACCACGTGTAAAAAGTATTTCTTAGATTGGCATTGAAAATAAGACGCCAAATAAAGAATCGCGCTCAAATAAAAAAATTTACACCAATCAGATGCTCTTATTTACTTTGTCGCACTGGAGCGTAAAAGTAACTTTGAAGCATGATTTCGTTAAAAACAGCACTTTTTCCACGATTATTGATTTGAAAAAGTTAGTTTTTATAATATCGTGAAAAAAAACTAACTTTTTCAAATCAATAATCGTGGCAAAAATGATGCTTTTAACGAAATCGTGTTTCAAAGTTACTTTTACGCACTAGTGCGACAAAGTAAATAAGAGCATCTGATTGGTTTAAAATTCTTTATTTGAGCGTGATATTTTATTCGGCGGCTTTGTGATTGGTGTAAAATTCTTTATTTGAACGTGATTCTTTATTTGGCGTCTTATTTCCAATGCCTATCTGAGAAATACTTTTTGCGCGTGATTTTAAAATAATCATTAATAAAAATAATCACCTCCAAATCATTTGAACGTGAAAACAAAATAATTAATAAGCCAATCAATAAATGCCAATTTAATAAATACTTTTTTTGTACGTTATTATAAAAAATAGTGTATGACAACACGTTGAAAATAGCATTTTTTAAACTCGTGAATTTATTTCACTCGCTCGTGAAATAATTTATTCAACTCGTTTAAATAAGCCTTACTTTTCACACTAGTTGCATAAATAACTATTTTTTGCACGATATTATAAATTTTTTATTTCTTTTACTAAAACTCTAAAAGGACTAAGAAAAATGGTTTGTGTTGGTGAATGAAATATAGTATAATAATGTTGACAAGTGTTAATAATGTATTTTAAAAAATTGAGTGAGTCGATGCGCTTTTGAGAAGAACTGAATAACCAATAGCTTAATGAAACTGACAACAAGCTTTTGGAGACAATGGAGGCTAATTATTTCTAAAATAGGCTCACCATAAGAGCGTGAAAAAAAGTTATGTTTTTTAAACTTGTCTGGCGGTTTTCCATGTTAAGAAAAATTAAATTAAATTTTTGATTAATTTTCGGAGGTACGGTTTAAGAGTATATAACAAAAAGAGGCAGATCTTTGACTGTTTTGGAATAGCTTTATCTTATTTTCTTTTGGATAGGACGAATTGAATTATTGAATAATCCCACAAAGATTCTTAGTGAATTGTCTATGTTCCTTTAATAGTTCACATTTTAATTTTTCTTTCATATACATTCCCCGCATACGCTGCAACTAACTCTTATAGTTTAAAGTTTATGCCTTAGTAAAATGTTAATATTTTTTGTAAAAATTTTAGTTTTGAAATTTTTTTAGTTTGAAGTTATTTGCATTATTTTAATGAAGTCTAAAACAAGTTTCTAATTTTGGACATCCAATCTACTTGTGTAAAAATATAAAAAAAAATTTTAATAATTTAATTATAACAATATGACGTTTAATATAATTTTCCTATAATTCCTTTAACATATACAACACAAGCAGTATGGTCCCGCCTTGCTGGGAACCCTTTATCGAGTTGTATGAAAAATGAAATGGAATGTTTACCACAATTAGGCATTTTCGTTTTTTGGCAACGCAAAAAGCCAAATCGTAAACGACCATTATATCATCCATATATGCCCAGGCTCCCGTACTACCAAGTCATTTGAAAGCACGAATTGTAACTTCGGATATTGTCTCGAAAATGTAAGGCAGATTTATAATACTCAAAATTAAAACAAAATCGAATTCGTGTTGGTGCAGGAATCATATAGTAAACAATAACAAATGAAAACGTTTAAAGTAATATTAAAGAATTTAACAAATAAAAAACAGAGATAAGAAAAACAAACTCAATTTAGAAAAAATGCGATACATTAATTTAGTAATTATTTAACGGCTGTCTAACTAGATGGTTGGTTGGTACATATATATTCCGGTTTGTGTGCTTGATCCGCTTATAAACATTCGTCAAGTAAGACAGACACAGACAGAATTTTTTCTGATACAGAGAGAGAAATTACACCCAGAGCGAAGGCGGGAATCGAACCCACACCCGGTACAGTGCGCAGACTGTTAGCGTAGGTAGCTCTCTTAAGGTTATCGTTGCGTAACAGTTATTATGATTATCTGACGCAAGATGGCACTGCGAGCGCTGCTTGATTTGGTAATTTGGCGATATTAAAAAGGCGATTTATTTATATACTTAGCAAACCCCATAGTTCCCCATAGTTTGACTGACAGGTGGAGGCGGGGTCTCCGGAAGCAAGGATATTTTTGGCAATGTGCCATACAAGTTGTAACGAAAATTTGTGTGTTTGTTCAGACTTTTGTAATTTGTTTCGATCTCCATTCGGTGTCGTCATGTTGAAAGTCGAACGATGTGTCCGTGACCTTGGGTCGGCAAAAACAGCTATAATGTTAATTTTTTTTGTTTTGTACCTTTTTTTGGAGTGATTCACACTTCAGCCTATATTCCGTTTTCTAATTTTAGATTTCTTTTTGTTTTACAAAATGAAGTGAATATAGAAGGTCTGTATATACATTCAGGTTTTATGGTGTTAGTAATTTCTAGTTCTTGAATTTTTCTAAAAAGTCCTAGAACAGTACTTAAAAAGTGCGTATTTTATTTTTTTTCCTAACAAGTGCATGAACCATATAATTACTTTAAAGAGAGAAGAACACAATGTCATTTCTAGCCTACGTTCCTTTTTTAATTCGAAAGAATTAAAAAAAATGCGTCTGTCTGTCCGTACCCCATTTCCAAAATCGGTTCTATCATTCGGATCTTAAAAATTCTTTTTTTGTTAGTAAGCTATGACCTCGGAGACCCAACTGTCATACTTTTTGTCCGCCTGTCTGTACGTCCGGATGGACATAAATCTACTATCTGTCGGCAAATTTTCCATTTAATTAGCATTGAAATTCAATTTTGAGTCATTTAAATCACTGTTACCAAATCAACAATGGCATGAGCTTTATTTAAAAATATTTGAAGCAAAATAATTTATTCTTGAATCATTTTGGAATGACGTCATAAAAATTTCGGACCTACCGCAATTTCAGCTTTTTTCATATTTTTGTGTTCTCACGACTGTTATTTTGTATACTTAAATTTATTTTTTAAAAATATTTACAGGGCTTAAACTCAATAAAATCTTTTTCGAAAAAACTTCGCTTCAAACTTAACTTTTTTAACAGAGCAATAACAAAAATAACCATACAAATAATTATTGAAACATCATTTTAGGATAAACTAATACATCCAAAACGCTAATAGCCCAGTAATATGGCAAAAAATACAGGAAAGTTTTGGTGTGTGTGTGTAGTATTTTTTAATGCTTTATTCTATGTTTTAGAGCTCGCTGATTACGAATCTGAACTTTTAGCTTCTACACTACGTTTATAAAGTAAAAGGTGGAAGGTATAGTCGTTCTGTCTTCCGTTTGTCACCCACTTTCATCGCCCAAACTACAAATGCTACAGGCAAGGCTGAAAAACAAAGATATATACGGCCTTCAATTTTGGTACACGTATTCCCCGATCGTTAACACATTTAAAGGTGTACACGTTGTAAGGTAATGTCACTAAGTTTAAAACTAGAAAAAAAAGTTATAAGTTAAGTTATAAAAGTTACTTGCGCATACGCAATTTCCCGAAAACCATATTATTACGTCCGACCAGTGCCGGATTTCGGCCTATAGGCCTACAAGGCCCAGACATTGGCGCCCAGTCAGGAAGGGGGCCAAGGGGGCCCTTAAAAAGATAAAATCGCCATTCGCCAAACTCCGAAACCTATCGTCCGACGGATTCCAATCTAAGAAATAACAAAAACTGTCCTATATTTTGTTCAAATTTGGACCATATTGGGCCCAATTTGAACAAAATATATCGGCCCCTTTTTAAAAAATATCTATATTAATAAGGGGCTTCAGAGGCAAAGTGGGCACATGTGCCCAATTAGAAATAAATGGGCACGATTTTAACAATATGTAAGCCCCTTTTTAGCTTCCACACTACGTTTATAACGTAAAAAGTGGAAGGTATTATAATCGTAGTCCGTCTGTCCCCCACTTTCACCGAACAGAACTTCTGTCTCACAAAACAGGTGGTATATGTCATTTTGAAGCAAAAAATAAGAATGGGCTACATCTTGAATTTCATTAAAAAAATTAATTAGAAGTTTATTTAAAAATTAAATTACTAAAATTTAAATTACTAAAAATTAAATCTACATTAAAATAACATGCAAATTCCATTTTTATTCAATATTTTCCCTGTTGCCATTTCGTCAATTGTACGAGAAACTTAATTTAAAATAAAAATTAAACTCTTAATAGAACATTCATTTATATGATATAATTTAGTTTGGATTGTTATAATATCACAATAGAGTTCTTTTGATGGGTCATTATATATGTATGAAGAAATATGCATAAAGAATTTTAACTTAGCATAAAGAATATTCAAAGTTTCGCTTTTATTTTTAACGCATCAATTTTATTAATTAATTCATTTATTTTTCGAACTGTAAACTAGTGGCTACAAAAAGATATATATTTAAAAATATATCATTATTCTTCGAACTTCAAAAAAATTAGCAAACGATAAAGATTAATTTATTAAATATGCAAAAGAAGATTAAATAAACTAGTTAATTTTGGAATTACAACTAGCTAAAGACGCTGTTTGGCGAATTTCTTTCTGTGGTGTATAAATAGTTTGTTTCCTGTTGAGCACAAATGTTGTGTGGAAGAGGTTTAAGTGACAGATTCTGTAACAAACCAACTTGTTATATAATATATAGGATAAGACCCCCAGAGGCCAAGTGATTCCCTGGAGCCAATCAGGAATATTTTGGGCTCTGGAATTTGTGAACAACAAATAAAAAAGAACGACTCCTCCTACCAGTGCAGTTGACTTGTGCCCATGCCCTCGTATCAATAACGTTATAAATATGCAAAAAAATAACAATTGTGCCAGACAATAATTTAATCAGCATTTTCAACAACAAATTAACATCACATCTTTATATACAAATAAGGTGAAGGAAATTAAAAAAAAAAAACTTGTAACCCAGAGTTTACATTTTTACTTGGTCTCAAATCATAGTAGAATTACAAAACACCCCAAAACATATTAAATAAATATTTTGAAATGCTATAACATTTTTTTTCATAAAATAAAAATTTATACTATGCAAAAGTTTAGACAAAATTCGAGATTATGCTAATTTAAAATAGATAATGGCCTAATTTCGCATATTTATTGATGAATTGAATTTGATAAATTGAAAAAACACGATTTGCGAAGTTAAATTGTACATTTGAAGCAAATATGATTTGAATAAATACTTTAAGTGGCTATATTGTCTTTTTGGTGAAAAATTGAACCAATATCGTTATTAAATCTGTTTAGTTCACCGGATATCGTGTTTTTTCAATTTATCAAATTCAATTCATCAATAAAAATGCGAAATTAGGCCATTATCTATTTTAAATTAGCATAATCTCGTATTTTTGTCTAAACTTTTGCATAGTACAAATTTTTATTTTATGGAAAAAAAAACTGTTTTAGCAAATCTAACAATTATATGTTTCAATTATAGCATTTCAAAATATTTATTTAATATGTTTAGGGGTGTTTGGTAATTCTACTATCACAATTCTAAATTTTACAGCTAAAAAACTTTTGCATCGCAGTGTATGTTTATGAAGGTGGTATTTGTTCTTACGATCTTTTGCTTTTATAGCATCGATTATATAATCTGGTTCATTGTTGGCCATTTCCATGTTCCCAAGCTATTCGAGTTACTTTTACGATGTTTTTTCAGATCAGAAACTTTTACCAAAGATTGTAACTACGATCCCCTTCCAAGAAAATCCCATTTGCCTTTGTACCAAGCCAATTAAAAAAGCAAGGCATAAACGGCGAATACTGAGAATCGACACAGGATAATTGCCTGTCTTTTGTCGACCTTCCTCAGTTACCCCGTCATAATACCATCTCCCAGCAAAGCCTTATCTTATAACGCAATAAATTCTTCCTATCAGGGGCCATGTCCGAGGGTAGGGGGAAAAAGTTTTGTAGGGGAGAAACCATCTTACTTACTTGGTTGCCAGAAAAATGTTGGCGTATTTTGGTTGAATGTCGTAGGCGTGATGGCGTGATCCTTATTTTTAATTTCGGAGCTCAAGATGTTGAATACAGGTGTCTTTTAATTCGAATATTTGCTATTGTATTTCAACAGATAAATTGTCTCCTTAAAATTGAATTGTTTTGGCAGTCGAATAAAATAATATATATTAGATTAAAAAGAAATATATTAATCGTATCGTACTAGTAATTAATATTATTTATTCAGTATTTATGCACCAACTATAGATGGCAGCACTAACTGGATTTAAATATCTAAAGAATTTTTTTTGTTTTAATTATAACTAATTAATATCTCTAAAATTATACTTATTAATTATTTTGTTCGCAAAATAACTTTCTTCTGTATTTTTTGGTAAGTTTTCGTGAGTACAAGTCGTATACTTTATTGAAGATCTGGGGCCAAAGTTTCCCCATTGGAATTGCATAGGGACCTGTTACGCTACGATACCCTTAACCACTAGGCCACCCGGGCCCCATCGGTCTTACTGGATTTCCGTGTTTATCGACGGATGACGTTAAGCCCCAGTTTTGGCCCGGTTCATGTGTTTTCAAGCCCTGTTATGGTCCTTCACTCTTAGATGGAAGACGTATGTTTTGAAAATATTAATATTAATTAAAAATAGTTATCGAATATGAAAAAAATAAGCCTCAGGTGCACACGTAGGTATTAAGGGGAATCTATGTTAAAAATTTCAAATTTTTCTGGGAAGTATAAGTAGATCTTTCACGATCCACAGACAGACTCTTTCTTTTAGCTTCCACACTACGTTTATAGGCCCGTCCGTGGCCGAGTGGTTAAGGCATCAGCCTAGAGGTTCAACCTTCTCAGGAGTGCGGGGGTTCGAATCCCACTTACTGCCAGTCATCCTATAAATCGGATCTGTGCTGGAAATAGTAGAAAATCCTCATCACGGATGAGCCCGAGTACACAGGGACAGACGTGCTCGTTAAATCTGTTTAGTCCAAAGTCCCGACGGCGTTAGCGTACGATGTCGCTCGAAGTTCCGTTGGGTGCCCGCTCAGGTGTCGACCTCGTCACTTGACCAGGGTTCTAAAATACGAGGCGTTATTGGCTGTATTAAAGCTCCTGAAGGAGGCTAGAAATAGGCAGACGGAAACGATTACCTTACCTTACCTTACCTTACCTTACTACGTTTATAACGTAAAAAGTGGAAGGTATTATAATCGTTCAGTCCGTCCGTCTGTCCGTCCGTCTGTCACCCACTTTCACAGAAAGAACCACAAGTCCCACAGACAAGTGGGATACGTCATTTTGAAGCAAAAAATCATATTAGGCTACATTCCAAATTTCATTAAAAAATTTAAATTAGAAGTTTATGTAAAATTTAAATAACTACAAAATTTTATCTACATTGAAATAACATGCAAATTCCATTTTTATTCAATATTTTCACTGTTGCCATTTCGTTAAACATACGAGAAACTTTTAAAAATAAAAATAAAAACTTTTGAAAGTATATTTATTTATGCGATATAATTCAGTTTGGATTGTTGTAATATCACAAAAGAGTTTTGTTGACGGTTTATTATATATGTATGTATGAAGAAAGATGTACAGAGAATTCTAACTTGGCATAAAAAATATGCGAAGTTTCGCTTTTAATTTTAAAGCATCAATTGCACTAATTATATATTTTTCGAACTGTAAATTAATTTAACAAACGATAAATAACTGAATTTTCGAAAGAAATGTAAATGGTAAATTGTGGCGGCACAAAGATATTTATTAAAAAAGATTACATTATTATTTTTCGAACTTCAAACAAATTAAGCAAACGATAAAGTCTAATTATTAAATCTGATAAAGAAGATTAATGAAAATAATTAATTTGATCGTTTAAATGTTTAATTACAACTAGCTAAAGGCTCTGTTTGGCGAATTTCTTTCTGAGGTGTATCAATAGTTTGTTTCCTGTTGGGGAGCACAAATGTTGTGTGGAAGCGGTTTAAGTGACAGATTCTGTAACAAACCTACTTGTTATTATTATAGATGAGAGATATGATAAAATGAGATTCACACATAATGCTCTGAATTAAATGAGATAATAAATATTTTTTTAAATTTAAATTTCAAATTTATAAGTAATTTTAACGAGATATTCCAAATTTGAAAAAAAACTTTTGTCCATTATTTATTTAGTTTCAGACATGGAAGGTTTAGCTACCTCAATGTTAAACGAGTTGCCCTTAAAAAACTATATCCTACTCGCAACATAATAAAGATATTAAAGATATTTATATTTATTTTGTATTTTCGATAACTCAAACAAAAAACATATACTTTTAAAGTACTTGAAACATTTAAAAAAAAAATATTTTTACTTGATTATTATTTGACTTAAAAAAATAAAAATACACCCCTGCATTATTGTTAACGTAGGACCATATATTAAAATGAAAAGTGAACTTGGCCAAGAACTAAGCGAATATGACCTTATAAACTTAAGAAATGTTTGTTTTTCATTGATTTAGGAAATTTCCCATATATTTAAACCATTTCGGAAATTATTAATACCAACCTCATAAAACTAGCAGGAGATGGACTCTGCCCACCTCCTGCAATGTTCTGCCCTACGGAATAGTACCCTCTCAGAGCGCTACTGGGAGGCGAGAGACAAGATAAGTTGATGGACTTTGTTGCAGTGATTTCTTTCTTGTTCTGTTCGCATTGTTTGAATTACTGTAACTGTCCAATAACTGCCATTAGAAATAAAAAAAAACCTCATAAAACTAGTTCGAAATTACGACGACTGTCGCCAATAGCCATCGTGTATCCCTAGTGCGACGAATTTCAACTCAACTCAACCTCATGAAATGTTTGACATTGTTTAAATCCCTCGAAAACACCAATTTTAATGAACGTCTCCGTAGTGTTAAAAAGAATTAGCCCTTTTTATTAAATTTGCAAAAAACAAAATACAGGGAGAGCTGATTCCTCTTTTATTTACTTCTTGTTATGTTCCAAATATACTTACTTAAATTTTATTTCATTCCAAAAATATTTTGCACTTTAAAAAAATGTTAAAAAAATCATAAATAAAAAAATATATTTTACACTTCTGGTAAGACCAGCTTACACATTAAAGGAAATCCGAGGGAAACTTTAGAAAAAAATATCCAATTACACAAAGCACGGCACTGTTACAAAACTAGCCCACAACAATTACGACTAAAACATTTGAAGTTAAGTAGAGCTAAGTAAATAATGAATCAAGAAATTGAATGGACAAAAGTAGGTTTTGTGCTTCATTCGAACCTCTCTCCGAAGACACCTTGATGAGCCACCACACACATCACCGAATGGAAGACGACCTATTGTGCAAATTTTGACACCGGTACCCAATAATAAATTTTTTCCCTTGAAATATGATATATCCCTAAAAATCTTCTTTTCAATAGCAGCCGAGAAACAATGAGTGGAGAGGTTTTATTTTTCCTCAGCTGTACTTTACTAGTGCTTTAATATAAAAGAAATAAATAAGAAACATCTTACCTTGGAAAAGAACGCAACCAATCAACATCAAAATAAGGCAAAACCTAGGTACTTCTCTCATAGTGACTGCGGTTTAATTAACTCTGAGACGTACAGTATAAAATAGAAGTGAATGTGTCACTTTTTTTTAGTCAAGGCACCCTTATTTATATGAAAGTTATATGGCAAATAAGTGGTGAAAAGCGTGATGATCTAAGTATGATGGCCCACTTTAAATGCAACGTAATGATTTTTAATTTGTCGCGTACTTCGGTGATGTTCTGGTGCATTCTGTCCATAAATTGACTCTTTTGCGTGTGATGCTTAAATTTCCTATTTTAAGGGTCATTAGAATATTCCTAATCTTACCTCAAGCGAAACGACGAACTTCACATCTGAAGATCTCACGTTTTGAACAAAACAATTTTTAATTATTTAACAGAGTTTTTTTTAGTTCGACTGTTAACCTTCAGGATGATGTGCGAGCTAAACCTACACTAAAAGGCTGCACGTATTTATCGTAAACACTGATTTAAAACATAAAATGTTATATACTAAAATAATATTGGACTTGCTGATACCCGCTGTTACACACGCACTAAGAAGTGAGTAGCTTGTGCAAAAAATTAGGAATCCTCATCTCACGTGATTAAAACCATCATCTTTGGAATGGAAGAGTTTAGTGGAAGAACGTGCTACATTTTTGAAAAAATTGAGATTTTTGTGTCCATGAACATGTTATTCTCTCATGTAAAGATAACAAGATTCCCCCTTTTCATAAACTTTAAGTTAAGTAGGGTCAGGTGGGGTAAAATAAGTCACGGGGTAAAATATGTCAGTTTTAAAACAAAATTCCTTAAAAACAAACGAGATTATTATTTTTTTTATTCTGATGCCGTTTTTGTATTTTATTGATACTGTTCATCATTTTATATGTAAAACTAACTGTTAATTCTACTGCGCAGCTACAGTTTTTTGCCATTATATGTTTTCATTTGTGAAACTTTAAATTCTGGCTGTAGAAAACTTTTGTTTAAAGAAAAGTTAGAAGTACTTTAATATTAAACTTTTATCTTATTGTGTACAGATGCTGTTCAATAATAAATTCAGAAAGTTTCAAAGAAAAAAGTGAAAAACTTATTTTGTGTAAAAAAAAACTGCGTGGAGTAAAATCTCTATATATAATACTCTTATACGGCGCCCAAATTTCCTTATATTTCTATCTCTAGAATGGCAATAATCGAAATGAACAAAAATACTACTTATTTCAAAATGGCAGACTGAAAAAATACAAAAAAGTGTTTCTTCAGGAATGGCTTAAAAAAGGAAAAAAACTATAAATATTATGCACAAAACATAGTTCGACACGGCAGAAAAACATTGAATGTATTTTTTTTTTGAGAAAAGCACTACGAAATAACACAAGGATTGACAATTTCGGGAATGGCTGCAATAAGGCCAAAAAATGAAAAACAACCATAAATATTATGTGCAGAATCAGTAAGTTTAAATTTAAACATGCATAATATTAGGGACGTTTAATATGTTTGAAAATTTAAATTATAATTTCGATTGACTGAACTACCAAACACAATTGTTAATAAAATAGGAAAAATTCAAATTGGTTTTAAATATAGTTTCTCAGCTACTACGGTTTCCAATTTATTTACAAATGGATCTTAGTCAAGCAGCGAAATATTTTCGCCCTAATAACCATTAATTTCTAAGCATTAATTTGTAATTATTTTATTTTAAAAGGATACTAAAGGCGGTTAACCTAAAAGTCCGGATTTGGCGCCAGTCGAAAAATGTCGCCAAGTCAAAATGACAACAAACCGTGCGTTTGCCAAGTCTGTGAAATGACAACAAATATTTTTTTAAAATGCTGCTCAAAACTGAAAATGTCTGCTGAGAGAACATGAAAGATTTCCTTATTAAAAATTATCGTGGCATTTGCAATCGTAGATCGTAGCGATATTTTAAAATAAGAAAATCAGAACTCAACAGTTTGCTGCAAGTTCAAATACAATGTGCACAAAAAATAATTTAAGAAATGAGTTTTTTTATAATTAATAATTAATTAGTATTTTAAATATATTAATACGATTTAAGAATTCTTAACGATGAAAGAAATGGAAAGGATCAACTTATAAACAAAGTAGCAAAATAAATTCTCGAATGCAAACAGGATACATAGAAAAAAAACCACCTGAACTATTTGATAGTTATTCGCTTAAAATACAATCTTTGGCGATTTTTGTAGCCAATGGCTGCTATAATACGAATTTGGCGACAAATTGCCGGACATGTTCCTTAAGATTAACCCTTAAGGCTAGACTAGAATATTTCAATGAACGGTGAGCGAGCGAAGCGAGCCTGGATCGTGAAGCGATCCCAAGGGAACTGCGCAAGCAGTTCCCGGGGGTTGGCGAGCGATAGCGAGAAGGAGGCGTGCCCCCTAGTAAGTCATATTTCCTAAAGGTTGGGCTAAGCACACATTATACAACGGGCATCATTTTTTGCTTTTTTAATCTCTTTCTGATCTGAACTATTCTTATAAACTGCTTTTAATATTGATTTGTCCCTATTTTACTCATAAATGACTGCAAATTTGAAATTCATTGTCCCCTTCATTATTGAAAACCGCTTTCAAAAAATTCAATCCGAAAACAATGTTGGTGGATTTCAAAAGAAGTGGGATATTTCCTCGAAAGATATTGTATGAAAACAACTGCTTAAAAACCATGTTCCAGGCACAATTCCAACAGTTAAATCAATGGCAATCACATTATCAATTTAAAAAGTCAAGCTTTGCAGCAGCGTCATCTACGTCGGTAACCACAACACGTCAGACTGTTTGAGCAGCCCTTCAAGATGAGTCAAGTATAAGTTCTCCTTTAAAGCACATCAAATCTGTAATCGTAGTAACACTTCTACAAGCTAGCAATTGCACAAGGAAGCGAAAGAATGCAAAAAAAGTAAAAACTTATGCAACAAGAAATGGGAGAAATTTTTACTACTTCAACTTCTTTAAATAGACTACAGATCAAAAATGTAAGAATGGAAAAGAAATCTGCAAATATGTCTGTAGGGAAACAGAGAAGAAATGAAACCAATACATGTGAAAAAACTACCCCATTGAGGTAGTTTTGACAATTTCAATTCACTGCAAATATAGAGCGAGAGCCCAGGGCCTACAGACCTAAGTCATTTTCTAAAGGATGAAATGTATCGGATTAGCTTCGGTTTTCATTTACTTTTAGTATATGCATACCCGCTAGAGTGAACCGACGGCCAATTTACAGGTATCGGGTGCAAAAAGTAGGTAAATTATAAGATAACTTAAGTCATTTTCTAAAGGCTGATTTTTACGTATGTTTTAGAAAATAATGTTAAAAGTTAATAATAAAATTCCCAGACACTTGCCGTCGGCCGAAACTTTTCCCAGACGCTTTAAACGTCTTTATCAAGTTCAGACTTTGTTCCACGCATCTGGCGGCGTGAGATGGCGCTACAATCGTCCTCGGACGGCAAGAAGGGGAAGTTAGGCAAAAAAAAACTATGTGTGTATTGGATTAGTGGTTGGTTGTTTAAATTTTCGTTTAATTAGAAAATAAATTAATAAACAAGTAACTATAGCTGTCTTTAGTTTACAACATTTTCACATCTCCAATGATCAAGCACACAAACCGGAATATATATGTCAATCGACCAACCAACCAACCAACCACTTCTCCAATACACACATAGTTCTTTTTTGCTTAACTTCCCCTTCTTGTCGTCCGAGGACGATTGTAACGCCATCTCACGCCACCAGATGCGTGGAACAAAGTCTGAACTTGATAAAGACGTTTAAAGCGTCTGGGAAAAGTTTCGGCCGACGGCAAGTGTCTGGGAATTTTATTATTAACTTTTAACATTATTTTCTAAAACATACGTAAAAATCAGCCTTTAGAAAATGACTTAAGTTAACTTATAACTTACCTACTTTTTGCACCCGATACCTGTAAATTGGCTGTCGGTTCACTCTAGCGGGTATGCATATACTAAAAGTAAATGAAAACCGAAGCTAATCCGATACATTTCATCCTTTAGAAAATGACTTAGGTCTGGGGGCCCTGGGCTCTCGGTCTAATAAGAAAGTGGGTACCAGGTCGAGTTTTTGCGGATAAAACCAAGAAGTTATTTCTTGGTATCGTTTCATAAATTGAAGAAGACTTATACACAGCAATATTTTCAAGAGAAAAAAGAAGTTCCTGTTTCATTTTCTCATAAAGAGATGATGTTTCGGATGCAGAAGCTTCTCAAATTGTAAAAGTTTTTCCCGACCCAGGATTGATCCTCAGGGGACTGTATTACTCCGTGTGAAGATTTATATAATCTTATCTGGATTGCTTTCTGAACAATGTTAAAAAGAAATTTAAAAAATTGAGTAATTAAAGCTGTTTTTAAAGCACGGCTTATTTTACCCCACTACTGACGTATTTCACCCCACCCCATGGGGTAAAATAAGTCATTGACACCAGTTTTTCAAACATATTTATCAATATCAATAATTTGTTTATTCCTGGAAATTTTACTTTAAATGTTATAAGAAATGTTAATTTGCATATCCAAAATATTTTGTACACTGGTAAAATTGATATTTTTTTGCTCTGGTGTGAATGAATGATGTTTTTTGCTCTGGTGTGAAAAGGTGTGAATGCAATATTGGCTGTTTTTTTTAAACCTATTTTACCCAACCTGACCCTATATTTTTTACCGTTTGTAAGTCCCGTTATCAAAATATCTAAGTGCTAACGAAAAAATTTAGAGCTAATTTTCTCGTTTTCATGTTTTTGTCACCTGGCACGTTCTTCCACTAAGCTCTTCAATTTTCTTCAATTAATTTTTGTAAACTTCGTAGCAATTTTCAATCAAATATGTGTGATCAGAAAATGAGATTTGATGCCAATTACTGAAACAAAGATGTTTCAAACCTGAATATTCTGCTTTTTGGGAGAGTATCCACAGCTTATAAAGATACATAAAGAAAACAACGTTGATTCTTGGCACTAATTATTATGTAAAAAATGGCATTCTTACTAGACCCAAGTTCTGCTTCATCAAAATAATATACATTCTGCGTCCTGCGAAACATGTTAATTTTTACATAATAAAGCTATGCGCATTAAGGGGATCGGACACCCCCATTCCCCGTCCTACCTCGATCGGGCTGGCTAATGCTAAGTCTATGGGGAAAAAATGATTTTTTTTCGGATGAAAAGCAATGAAATTATAGGAATAATTTGATGCGATTTTTTTTAATTCATAAAACTCCAATTAAATTGTGGTTTGTTAAGGCTACTTTTTTTAAAAAGTTATTTACTTTTTTTTAAATTGAAATTTTATTTTTAGCGAAATATTTAAGTTAGTTAAAAGGTGAAAAACCGAAAATTTTTCTTTCTGGAACAAAATTTCAACATTTTTTTACTAATACAATATCTTTAAAGTTAAATTTAATTTTTTTAAGTAAGGGTTTTTGCGGAACTTTTAAGGTAAGTGTTTGAAAATTGGCTGAAACCACGCCTCCACACAGGCCACGCCTTTCAGGAAACTTTCGGGGGTCAGAGGTCAAAAACTCGTGGTTGGGAAGCGCACTTGGGGGTCTATCTTTGGGGGTTGTTATCTATTAGGGGTTCTTTTTCAAAAGAATCTTTGAAAGAAGATCTGGTGTTCTTTGTTTGTTAGATTGCTGGGTTTTTTTTTTGCTTGCTGTTAAGAAATGCTTATTTTCTACTCTGTGATTGAGAGGTGTCGTTCTAGAGCCCGTCATTCCACTGCGCTCATAACGTGTAGTTGGTTGCCGCCATGATTTGATTTAAAGTTGCCTTAGCTTATTGTACTGTTCTGTGTTATAATTTGCATTATAAAGATTATTTTAAAATAGTTCAAGCTGAAAAAAGATTTCAGGATTTTAGTTTCGATAAAATTCTTTTACTATTTTTTTTAATTATAAATTTAATTTTAATTATAAATATTTGTTTACTATGTATTTTACAAAATTTTCTTAATGAAGTGCATTTTTTAATGACATAAATATTTTAATACAAAGTTTGAAAAAAATATGTAACTAAACAAATTGAATTTTTTCTAAAAAATCACACTCTTTATATAAAATACTTGCACTACTATAAGACTACGGACTCTTTCATTATACTTTACCATTTTACCATTTGTTTACGATAGAAACAAGTACCAAATTTATAATAATAAAAATGTAGTTTTGTGTGTGTTCCTTATCTATAATAATAAAAGAAAGAGTCTGTCTGTGTGTGTGTCTGTCTGTCTTCGGATCGTAAAAGACCTACTTATACTGCCCTCAGAAATTCGAAATTTTAAAGATAGATTCTCTTTAATACCAACGTGTGCACCTGAGGCTTAGTTTTTTTCATATTTGTTCCATTTTTAGAGAAAATTCAATTTTCTGAAAAAATACACCACTTTCGCTCAAATCTGATAATTTTTTCTCTTTCCTGATGCCATCGGCTGAAAAAATTAAATAAAACTTAACGAAAACATTTAAAATTCAAAATGTTTATTTTATTCTTTCGCCATTACTTTCAGAAACTAAACTCATTATTTGATCTTATCTATTTCGCCTTAAAACCGTCATTTTTTTGGTAATCAACTACTTACAAATTTATTTTAGGAAGTATTTTACTACTTGTGAAAGGAAGTTTGCTAAAGGCGGCTCTTTTTTTTTCTTTGAATGCATCAAAGTAATGACCAAATGTAACCAAGTCGCGAAAGTACATCTACAAATCATTTAAAGTAAATAATTTCTACAACTAGTGTACTACATTGATGCGTACTTGAATGAGAGAGGAAAACATATGGCAAAACTAAGCTCTAGGCTTAGTAACACTACCCACTAATAGTCTAAATTTAGAAATCAGAAAAGTACGTATAACTCTCATTATTTGCACGAGTTTGTAATTATTAGGCTTCTACTAGTTATTTGGCCAAGTGCTGGAGTTTCTTGAGTAATTATATACCATGTTTGGTACAACTGAGGTGATTAGCGCTATCTCTTTGAAAGGAGGTGAAGGTCTGGTCAAGCAATCACCTCGTACATCCATGTGTTTTAAATTAGGAGGTTCTAAACGTTGAAAACTAGCACCTGCAAATGTATTTAGACTGCTTTTTTTTTTATCAGAATAGATTTTGATTGGTCCTAGAAATAGTGGAGAACTTTTAGTTCTTCAGTAAATAGTACATCGCTCATTCCTCATTTAGACATTCAGTTGTAACGTTTCAATTCTTCTTACTTCTTCGCTGCTCAGCGTTTATTGCAATACGCTGCTGCTTTTAAATAATTATATGCTACATCGAATATATCTTTATAATTTTACTTAAGAGATTTAATCCTACTTTTTTTTCATGTTTTTGTCATTAAAAAACAACAACTTGTGTTTTGCTTATATTTCTGTGATGGTAGCAACTTTATAAAATACAAATGAATAAGAAACATAAACGCTATACGTCTTCGGGATGTGGGCGACTGAGATTGAGTGCGCCCAGGAAAAGGAATCGAGGTGAAAATTTCAGAGCATATCGTGAAAGGTAAGTAAACTTCTTGTTGATATTTTTTCCGATAAAGTATCTTGTTCATTTAATTTGGTCATACTGAACACATCAATCTTAGACGAATAGCTGCTTTAGCAACTAAAATTATACACTTTATTATTATGTTATCATAACGAAGTGAACATTGTTGATGGTAGAGAAGTTTTCACTATAATTTTACTGAGGGGCTAGTTATAATTTTTTTTCTAGTGGTGACTTTTTCTATTATATCTTCTACTACTAGCAAGAAGTATTTTTTTTAGACGAAGAAGGGAATACTTCTTCGCACTCAGAAATAAAATACACTTGCTTTTGCATATTCCTTGCTAAAGTGTAGACAAAAAATTATCTGTAAAATTATTATTTTAATCAACGAATTTCTATTTATTTCTTAAATTATAACTATAATTTTATATTTATTGTTTATGTTTTTTGTTTTTCTAAATTTTCAGGAAAAGGCTCGAAAAAGAAGAGGGAAAAACTGTTCTTCCACCAGACAACAGCGTTAGTACTGACACGCCTACAAGTGCCTTTGAAATCAATGGAAAACGCATAGTTGACATCAAATTTTTTATGGAACAGTTAAAACAAATGAACTCCCAGGAGACGAGGCTGCAGAGAGATTCCCCGGCTTGGCTTCACGAGCGCAGAAAGCGCCTCACCGCCTCACATTTCGGTTCCGTATGCATTCGGCTGGCACATACCAGTTGCAAGAACCTAGTCAAAGCCATTCTGTACTCCAATTTCGACAACCGAGCTCTCAGGTAATGTTTTATCTTACTAAAAAATACACTCCCGAAGAAGCGGTCACTACACGGAAATTCACCTTCTGGACATTGGACAAGAGGAACAACATTTCCATAAACAAAAGACATAAGTACTTTTTCCAAATCCAAGGCCAGTTGCAAATAACTGGCAGACAATACTGTCTCTTTGTACTTTGGACCAGAAAAGGAATAAAAGTAGAAAAAGTTGTAAGAGAGGACCAATTTTGGGAAACTTCTATGCGATCGAAGCTAGAGACATTTTATTACGATTGTCTGCTTCCTGAAATCATAGATCCTCGATTTACTAGGTCGATGGATATAAGAGACCCCCCTTCGATTCTAGACGCAATGAAAAAGAGAATCGACGCACAAAAAAGAAAAAAATAATTTTTAAATATGATTTATTTTTTAACTATTTAATATAATACCAGTAATTGTAGAAACACAAGGAACATCGCTTTGTATGGGAAAATTTTCTTTTTTTAAAAAATATTTTAGTTATTTGTGTATATTATTTTTTTAAAAAAATATTTCAGTTTTTTTTTTAAATTTAAATTTGATATTTTACACTACGTACTTGATTTATGTCATTGCAACTGCCTTTTTATCAGAAATATTGTATTTGAATTTGACTGATTGCTATACTATATTTTTCATTGTCCGTGCATAAAATGGAGCGATTCATTGACCCTTTTCCAACTGTAGGATAAGTTTATGCTATCTTTTTATAATTTTTTATTATTTGTTTGATAAAAATAATTGTTAATTGTATTTATATTCTGGAAGTCCAGAGAAGCTCCCTAGTATCTGTTTGATACAGTGGCGGATCCACGGGGGGAGGGGGAAATTTCCCTCCCAAAATCTTAAAATTCAAACTAGATAGAATCGACTTCTAAAGAAATGTTTTTTTTTTACTAATATTTATACTACAACTCGTTGCATTCTCAACTTAGAACTAGAACATGGAAAAAAATATTACGGCTAGGGCGAAGTTTGAAAAAATATCGTGTGGCGTCGAATTTTTTTTTTTCATTTGTACTAAACTAAAATATAAACTAAATAAATGTTAAAATTATTTACACACAAATCATTTTATAATTTAATTTAATAATAGAAGCTTGTCGTTTAATTTCTGTACAACAAATCAGGTGATTTAAATTATCTAAGTAGTTAAATTTCAACTAACATTCTATAATAAAATTTTTCCTAATGGGGTTGTTTCAAGGAGGATCTGGCAATAGCTCTGCGGTTTTGTTTTCATATCTCTAAAATTACTTTTGTTGCTATTCGAAATTGAGTTTTCTAATTTTTTTAATTACAACTTCTTGCTGTACTGTTCATTGTTTTAATCATTTATCAATTAAAACTTGCATTGAAAGAAATCGGAATTTTAAAAGTTAACAACGTAAATATTCTCTTCGGAAACTCGCTCCCGAATACCAAAACAACAGTAATTCGAGAGACATGAAAACAAAACCGCAGAGCTATTGCCAAATCCTCCTTGAAACACCCCCATTTTTATTCAAAAAATAAGACATTAATTATCGATTAAATGATACAAATATGAGTTATGTAAAAATACAAACTAATTAATGTTTATAAAAAGTTATTAGTAATACATACTAAATTACTAGTAAAAAACTGCATTTACAATGGAAAAATAAATTAAAAATTAATTTTAATTAAAACAATGTTAATTAAAAATAATTGTAATTAAACATAATTACATGTTTTTAAACTTTAATATTATTGTTAGATGCTTCAAAAATACTTCTATGGGCATAAAAATTCAATAAATCTTCCCTAGACCCCTCTCTATCTGAGGGTATTAAAGACCCTCGTCCCCCCCCCCCTCCCCCAAAATTGTCACCCTGGATCCGCCCTTGGTTTGATAACAGGTAACACGACACCTCCCTGCAAAAACTGGTTGGGAATCTGGCTTTGAAATGCAGAATTAATTTGATTTTTTTAACCATCAGTTTTATTGTAATCGTTATTTCTTTTATTATAAGATAAAAAAAATTATTATTATGTAACGGTTTCGAATTGTATAGGTTTTGCACCACCATTGATAGAAATTTTTATTTGCGGTCATCATTTTTTATTTTTAGTGAATTTCAACTTTAAGTTTTATTTCAATAATATTTTATTTCAAATGTGCTATTCACGTCACAGAATTACAAATTCCTTATATTACATATATTCCTTTTATTGCACTTTAACTTTTCTCTAAATATAAACGGAAATGAATTTGTTTTTGTTATATATTTTGTTGCAAAATGTTTGTAAATAAAATTCTTTGTTTAGTACAAATTTATTTTGTACATATAAATAACATATATTTTTAATGCTGTAACGTTTTCATTGAAGTTTTACAAATTTTCTTCTATCTGGCATTTGCTTGGTTGTTCATAGTAATGTTTCCAGATCCCACCGGATATTAAAATATCTATAACTGTTTATCCTCCCATTCTGTAGTGTCTTGAGTCAGAGTGGTATAATTCTCTAAAAATGTTTTTAATATTGGGAATTTTACCGTGTAAAAAAGGCGTTCGTCATTCACGTTCGCCCCAACACAAGCATTCATTATCCAACTGGTGATAAATCCAGTTCACAAAAATTTAATCAGTATACGGTAAAAAACATTCCAAAGAAAAAATTGCTATTCATGTACGAAAAAAGTCAACGAACTTTTCATTACTTATCATGGCAAAAAACTGTTTCGAAATCAAAAACTTGTTATTTATATTAGTTTTTGCATTCTTATATCCCTATCTCCAAGCGTATAGGACGTAATTTAACAATTGCACATTACTAGCGTGATAAAACTAGCTTATTTCCTCCTTTTAGGAATGGCAAGAAATTTACCATTCTCAAACCTAAGACGATTCATCACAAAAGAGTAGCTAAATAAAGAGAAACCATTGAGAAAACTACCCAGAATCACATTCACATTGACAACAGATAACGCGACAGCCCCTGCAAAAACTAGTTGGGCGACAAAAAAACAAAAAAAAATGGTCTCGTCCTCCCAGACGGGGGTGCTTGTCGAGTCGATTCCCCCAGGCTGGTCATTAGCGCCGTCAAGACAGACTCGGACCCCTACTTTCGGGGGCCACGATCGGATCCACTTGTAGGGAGTGCTTGGGGGGGGGGGGGGGTCTAAACCCCTCTCTCTAGATAGCTGTATTGATAGGCTAGAGATTTGGTCGTTGCCCCGCCTCCTGTGTTGCCACTAAATTCAGGTTCGTTAGGGAGCTATGAATTTGAGAGGGTAGGCGTCGGCCTTAAGCATCAACGTTGTTCTCTTCATGTATATTCATATTTTTTTTCTCAAATTAAAATTTCATAAACACATTTGAGATTATTTCTATGCACATAATATATATATATATATATATATATATATATATATATATATATATATATATATATATATATATATATATATATATATATATATATATATATATATATATATATATATATATATATATATATATATATATATATATATATATATATATATATATATTATATATATATATATATATATATATATATATATATATATATATATATATATATATATATATATATATATATATATATATATATATATATATATATATATATATATATATATATATATATATATATTATACTAGCAAATTTATACCCGTTCTTCGCACGGAATAAAAAAATATCAAATAGATTCCAAATATGTGTACCATATAACCTGTTATAGGATCATAAACTTATTGTTTCCGCTCGTTATAAATTATAAAATCCCGTTTCATTGCCTTAAAATTCCAAAATGAAAAATACGCTGTAAAATGCACTCATAAATGCCATCACAATTCCCTCATAAATACATAAAACCTTTTGGCTCATTTGGCGCGTTTTGGGAAATAATTTGGCGAGAAAATAGATATAGCTACCCACACCCATTATACAGCTCAAACACAATGACCTTCGAACAACCGACCAGCTTATAAATTATTCATAAAAAAAATGCCTATTTGACGAATTTTAGTTAATAATTTGGCGAGTTTGGCAACGTATTTGGCGAAAAAATAAAGACATAACACACTAATAGCTCTAGTGCGATGGCCTTTATTAACCATCATAGTTCAGTAATAGCTTAACTATACATTTATTGCTTAAATATGCATACATGCAGTCAACAGAAAAATCAATGAAAAAATCATCAAATAAACCCACAATAAAATCCGGGAATGAAGACTGGCGGAATTACGTCACTTGAAACGTGTCAATTATTTTTCAAATAATGAATTTAGTTTCTGAAAGTAATGGCAAAAGAATAAAATAAACATTTTGAATTTTAAATGTTTTCGTTAAAAGTTTTATTTAAATTTTTCAGCCGATGGCATCAGGAAAGAGAAAAAATGATCGGATTTGAGCGAAAGTGGTGTATTTTTTTCAGATAATTCGAATTTTCTCTAAAAATGGAACAAATATGAAAAAACTAAGCCTCAGGTGCACACGTTAGTATTAAAGGGAATCTATCTTAAAAATTTCGAATTTCTGAGGGCAGTATATGTAGGTCTTTTACGATCCGATAACAGACACACAGACAGACAGACTCTTTCTTTTATATATATATATATATATATATATATATATATATATATATAATATATATATATATATATATATATATATATATATATATATATATATATATATATATATATATATATATATATATATATATATATATATATATATATATATATATATATATATATATATATATATATATATATATATATATATATATATATATATATATAATATATATATATATATATAATATATATATTATTAAATATCACAAAACCAAACATACGTAATTTTTTTTATAAACAGCCAGTAAGCTTAAAATGTATAAAAGATTAGTGAAACGTTAAGTTATATAACTTCTGCCGACCCGGCGGCGCAACGGTTAGGGAGCTAGCCTTTGGAGCTTCTGGGTTCGGGTTCGAGTCCCGGTAAGGCATGGATGTTTGTGTTTGTCAATAAATGTTGTTATTTGTCTATCTGTTTGTGTCGTCTCTTTCTTTGTGTGTCTCTTGTGCCTGTGTCATTTCTGGGGTTGAGTACAATAGACCTGAGGTCGCAGTGCTCGGCGAACTTGCCCCCCACCAAGAAAGTCATAAGTCAGTCATATATAACTTCTGAAAGCAAAACAAGTAAACAACATCTAAAAGTAGCAAAGGATGTAAAAGTTGTTGGCAAGAGCAATGGAGTTGTTGAGAAAAACAACATAACAATTTAGCGGCTTTTAATCCAATCGACGACACGTTTGTCATATGATTGACAAATAAAAGATTATTCTTTAAGTCCTTGTTCGGCTTGGGATCTTTTGGAAAAATGGGAATCTTGGCATACGTTAACATCCACCTAGTATTTATTATAATCTGAGCGTTAAAATTGGCAGCGAGAGCTGCCTAGATGGTGCCTAAAAATGGCTCTCAGTTCGAATATGGAGAATATGCCAAGTCTGCAAAAAGCTTAATCTGCCAAAAAAGCAACCCCGTTGAGAAATAAAGCATCTACGAATTGCAATCATGAAAATTTAGTTCAAAGTTAAAAGCTTGAAACACTTATCGACTAGAATTAAAAAATGTTCTACAGATTAGATAAGGTTTGTTTTTCGAGTTTTAAATTTGACACTCGAAGATAAAGGAAAGCAATTTTCAATTTTAACTATTCATTGCTTTTAATAATATTTATCGTTCAACAATGCTGTTTTTTATAGAAATTATGTCAACATAAATATTTAAAACGTCTTATATAAGCAAAGACAATATTCAACTTGATATAACGTGACAAAATTTTACTAAAAGTTTAATAAAAAGTACAATTATATCCGTAGTTCTCTCCGAAGATGCAGAAGAAATGGCGAAAGCTGTCTACGACAGCTTCGGATCCATCTAGTTTTTGCACACAACATGGAATTCTATAGATAAATAAGCTGGAACATGAAATGGTTCATTGTCAAATCTATGAAAGCGTTCTCTGTAGAAGTTATACTGAATATAAATAATAAATATTATTTTTTATTGTATATTTTTACCAAATCAGTTAAAAAAATTATTGAACTGTGTCTTGGATGAGAAGCCTGTGGCAAGTTAAGTGTGAAAAAGGATTTTTGATTAGGCAATATATATATATTTTCATTCTCTTTCTTTTTTTTTATTTTTAAAAAGTAACTTTAATAATATTAGATTAGTGAAATAGACCAAAAAACATAGCTTGCAAATTCACATATTAAAACATGTACTAATTACACATTTATACATGTAAGTTTTTGAATATAAGATCTATTCAATAAAATTGCAAAGTCTTTGTATCTAGGGCTATATGTTCCTCTTGCAAAATAAGGTATCTTGCTTCTGCAATAGGCTGTCAAAATCGATTTACAAGAACAGAATATATAAAAATGTATTTAAAATTACCATAACTAATTTTTTACCTGAGAAATTTACCCATTTTGTTTGGTCTCAAACTTAATGCCATCTCCTCACGTAAGTTTCATTTCTCTTTCTTTATGTGTTAAAATTACTACATTCCATCCAAAATGATTCCAAATTCAGCTAAGGGTAACTTACATATTTGTCAAGCCGACGTAGTCAAGTGCATGACAGTCTCACACGAGATGACATGCAGTGGAACAAAAGGAACATTATTTTCGACGCTTGATTTTGGTGGGCGTGTGTCAGGCTTATTAGTGAGATTTCAAATCTAATCTGTTCTTACAATTTTTAACGACATTATATAGACGTCATATCACGGGTTGGGATCAACTGATAGATACAATATTTGATACAAATTTTGATTATGCATATATTGAAATACTAGCTTTATAAACCCGGCGTTGCACGGGTGCACCCTTAATAACCCTAATTAGTAGTTTTTTTATGTAAACTTTTATTTTATACCAATTGATCCTTCCACTGTGGTCCACTCCATCATGATATTATAATCTCCTCCCATTCTGATATGAGGGGTTGATTTTATCCAGGCCCTTCCGGAGTTTGAGGGCTTTCCCATAGGGCCCTATTCAAATTGCCAGAACAGCTATATGTTATAATTACCTGTTTATATTTCACAATTAGCGCAAAACGAAACTGCCCAAATGTGGTAAACATTCCACTTCATATTTCATACAACTCGATGGGGCTGGGGGACCCAGCCGGTAAAGACTTTCGTCTTGCATGCGGTAGGTCCCAGGTTCCAGGCATCGCCAAAATAACTGCAGACCTATGAACGGCTCGTGCAGCCCAAAAATGTCCGACGAATAATACCCCGAATAGAGGAAGGGCACTTTAAATATCCTCCAAATTCCCAACGCTGCGTGCGTACGATGTCGTCCTTAAAAGTTGCATTGATGGGTGAGCAATCACGTGTCGGCTTTTAACTTGACTGTGGTTCTAAATTACGAATCTCGTTTCCAATAGCACTCGTGTGTAGCTTTAATGCGACGATAATTCAAACTAACCCTAACCCATACAACTGGATGGGAATAGCTACCCTATGTTAAATTTTCAACTTCGCCACAAGCCGCCAATGCCAAAATTCAATCGACCGTTACGCCATCTTAACATCAGAAAAAAAAACAGACATTCATCCTCTTGTATGGTTGGAAAAGTTTTATAAAGTACAAATTCCTTATTTATGCTGAATATATTCCGGTTAACCTAAAGAATCATGGCCGGCAATTTTACGCCAAATCTGGTAACCCCGATGGCAACCTTTGGCGAAATTAGCAATTGCATTGACAATTTCTAAATGTTAATCTATTTAAATCTTAAACGCATATAATTTATTCTGAAGTTTTCTTATACTAATATTTTATTAATTAGATGCTTACTGATTTTAAATAATTATTTACTTTTTTTAAATCCATTCTTCGTCATTTTAAAAATTCACTTTTTTTTATAAATCTGGTCTGCAATTTAATGAATCTTTCCGCTGTTTTAAGTCGGCCATTTTGAAATTAGGTAGTATTTTTGGTCATTTCGAGATGGTAACCATCTCGGCAAGTGCCGGGGTATGTTATCACTTCGACTTGGCGACATTTTTGAAAATTTGCCAAATCCGGCCACGATTCTTTAGGTTAACCTATATTCCTCCATGTCTTCATTTCTTACCATTTGTAAACATCAATTAAATTAAATTCGGAAACGTAATTAAAATCTAGTTGGGGAAATCTGATCCACCATATAAAATAAAGAGATTTAAAATCAAAAAATAAAATACTGATATTCAAATAACAATCCAGCAAATTAAACCGACGTGCTCTTTTTTTTTTCTTTTTTAATTTTCGTTCACGCTGAAAGCGCTGGAATTTCTTTAAATTGAATTAAAAAGTATAAATTCTAATCTTACAATGCTATTCCTATGGGGAAATCAGCTCACGTTTTGCACTCTTACACCCTTTGGGTTCGAATAAAAAGTATTCTATAGCCTATTCCTGGTTCTAAGCTACCTCCCCACCAATTTTCATCCAAATCAGTTCAGCCGTTCTTGAGTTATAAATGGTTCTTCTAACACGACTTTCTTTTATATATATAGATTGAAAGTTGACTCAAAACTACTTATATAAAAATACTTGTTTTTAATTGTTATGTAAAATAGCTCCAGGAACGTATAACAAACAAGTTTCATTCTTTTAAATACCAGTTTACACTTTCTAGGCATGTTGTAATTTCTATTATTCTTGACCTATTGTAGACCCACCGTACATCAAGGAATGACTAAACTGCATGAATCTTACATAAGAATATCTGGTTGAACTCGTTCTTTTGAATTTTTAATTGCTTATAAAATGCGATAAATGCGAAAATTTTCGATATCTAAAGTGAATTGTGTAAAAGCAACAAAAACCATTTATTGACGAGTCACTCTCACTCCACACATAAGCTCATTAAAATCAGCTAATGGCAAGGTAAACATTAAATCTAAAAAAAAGACAGATTCATTTAATAATCATTCATTTTTTAATAAATTCTATGAAATTGAATAAAAGAAAATGAATAATAGGTACATTTTTAAATGCTATATTTAATTTTTGGGGAATACCAGGAAAATGAAACCTTTTATTGCGTTAAAAAATGAATAATATGTAGATCCTTATTGCAGAAAATTTTGGAAAATCGTATTGCACTTAGGTAAAACAACTAAACTGTAAATTAGTATAACAGCTATCGACGAACCAATTGTTTTCTAGTTGGCCTCTGTCTCTAAAAATTAGATGGATCCACTTATGTGTGTGTGTTGTCTGTTGTGTCTGTCTTACTTGACGAAGGTTTATAAGCGGGTCTCTGACCAAGCACACAAACCTGAATATATATGTCTACCAACCAACCAACCAACCAATTGTTTGATTTTGTTTAGACTATGCTGCTATTCTCGTAAAATGATTATTGATCAGCTATTTACTAAACAATATTAGCTCCACACGACCGTCTTCTCGTTCGATTTACTACCAATCATTAAGGGAACTCAAAACATTATTTTGAATATTTTCATATTTTTAACTATAAAATTCAAATAATAGTATTTTTAAGTAAAGTTCATCACAACTCAACATACGTAAATAAAAAATATATGAAAATATATAAAATATGTATTTGAACAAGTAGCTTTCTTAAAATCTATACGAATCTGCGTCAAACTTACGAATCTGTGTAAATCTCTCGAGTTGATGCAACTCTAGTGCAACTTCCGTTAATTCAACCCTTATTGAACAGTTTTACCTAAAGTATTGGATTGCTTAATATCTGACAATTAAAAATATATTACTCTGCAATTCATATAATTTTCAATATATTAAATTGAGGTTTAAATAAACTAATCTAATGAGATTAATAAATAAGCCGGTTTGACTGGAATTAAAGGTTAGAGACGGGATAATTTAATTCCATTCTACGTTTCTGATAAAAAAGGCCCAAGTATACATCCCAAGCGTTTTGAAAGAACCTACGGTTTGGGGAAAAAAACGTTGCTATGGTATTGCTTGACGAGAATGTTGTCAACACAAAAATTGTCGTAATGTAGACACATCATTACAGAGATAATACAAACTAATAAAAAAATTAATAATTTAATATTTTACAAACCGTATTTCATATCAAATCAAAGCAGTAATATATATGCATATAATAAATATTTTTAAAAAAAAAATTATAATTAAAATAATAATAATAATTTTCTGCTTCCTAAATGATGATTCGAACCAGCGATCTCTTGATCTGATAATGAATCACTTTAGAAAACATTTTTTTTAAAGAACTAATTTTTCCAAAAAAATTCACCTTGAATTCTTTTTTTTTTCAAATAAGTTTAATGAAAAGTATATAAGTCAAAAAATAAAAAACACAAGACAGCGTCAGTGGTAGGATTTTTTAAATACGCTTCAGCTTATGCTGCCATCTGTTTCTCAAAATTCTAAACAAGCTTTCTTATCTTACTCAATGTGATAATTTCCGGTTATATAAAATAATTTTATACCGCTGATAGAAATTTTAGATTTTCAGAATCAAGCGAAAAAAATTATACATTAACCTTAAAACAAATTTTGTATGGGAATTCCACATTAAATTTCCTGAAAATGTTAAAAAATTCAGATAATAGAGTAGATAATTCAGACTCCTCGAAATAACTGAAGTTTGCTCTTGTGAGAAGAAAGATTAAATATGACAATCGTATATTCAAAGTTTACAAAGAATAATAGTTGTTTATTATTGGGCGAACAATAATTTACATTACGTTTTAATTGACGATCACTGTAAAATAAAATGCATAAATACGATAAACATTTCTGCAATAAATACAAATAGATGGCAGCACTAATTGAAAGTAATAGAATTGAATGAGTAAAATGAAGTTTTAAATATTATTAGTGAGACAATCACTGCACAAGCTTAGTCAAGTGGTTACTTCGAAATACTCGCAAAACCATTTCCGACCACTGACGCTGTCTTGTGTTTTGCATTTTTTTACTATAATGAAGAAAAACTTAAAATGTTATTTAAAGCTAGGTTTTCTTATATTTTATTTATAAAATATTCTTACATTTTCTATTTTGATTGAAACTTAAATATCCGTTAGTAAGAGATCGTGAGTTCGAATCCCGATTTTGGTTGTGAATAGTTATTAATTATCAAATTAATCAATAATCAAAATTAATTTTTCTCTAAATATTTTTTTAAAAAACCGAATGCATTTTTAATTATGATTCATTAAATTTTTCCACAAATAACGTTTTTTTTCATTATTAGTTTAATAAAAATGGTACAGTGTATTTTATATAAAATATTGCGATTAACTCAATTTTTAAGTTTTTTTAAAATTGTTTAACCACTTTATTCCAAACAAATAAATTATAATTGTGTTCTTGATTATAAAATAATTGTTTTCATTAATATAACAATTATGTATTCTTAATTATATTATGGATGTGTTCTGATTAACATAACAAATATGTGTTTTGCGTTATACTAAAAATAAATAGCTTTAAACTTTATTTTATGAAAGCCTTTTTAACTGTTAAAAGTTGGATTTTGCTGTTCGAAGATAGAATTTCCCTTTATAATAGTCAGGGAGGATTAACTGTGGTATTTTACTAGTTGTTCACAAATATCGCCGAGTCATTTCTCAAGAAAAATAAAAGTATGAAAAAAAGCAAGTGTATCGAAGCAGGAAATATTTTTTTAAAAAAATCCCCTTTTAGCTTTAACTAAAAATATGCGGAAGCATTTGCGATTGTATTTTTATCTTTAACAATTTATGTATGTAAACACAAGTTTGCTATCAAGGGTGCTTAAAGTTTAGTCCTCACTAAGCTTCTATGAATTTCAATAAGGTAGGTATTTCAGAAATGTTAAAGTGTTTTGGGAATTTTACAAGGCCCCGGATGATGATGATAATGGAAATTGATACAATTCACATTGGGTCCTCACTTTCAATGAGCCTCTACGAGCTTCTTTCAACTGCGTCTTGGTGGTAAGAGAACCTGGGGACCCTTGGCCATAAGGGAGGCTTGGCCCAACTTTAAATTCTAGTATTTAAAAATATTTTAACATTTTCTCAATAGATGGTACTCAAAGCTACTGTTGTCAGCAGACAGCCACCTTAGTTTCATTGAGCAACTTCTTAGCAGTGAGGAGAAAATAAGAAAAGAAAGTTTTTCATCCCAAAAAGTAAACATTTTAGAAATAATTTGTAGGACTTTTTCAGACAAACCAATTGAATTAAGTTTAAGTATGTGGTATTTTATGAATAATGTTATATTAAGGTTTTATTTAAGTTACAAAGTTTTTGCAATGAAGTAGGCTTCATGTCACCATCTGAGATTCTTTACGCAAGGCTAGGTGGGGGCCACGCTATGTAAAAGAGCCACTAGACCAAGGCCCCCAAGTTAACTAGTTATGAAAATCTATAAATAAGTTTTATAATAAGGTATGATAATAACTTTGTGAAGGTAATAGATTGATTATGAATATTTGTACTTGTTTGGAATAAAACCAAAACCTCAACAAAACTAACTCATGTCAGCTACAACCAAATATCAAACTTTTTCTGCAAACACTAAATTCTTACTCCAAGTATATAATAACACTCCAGATTAATATAAAGATATTATCTGGGTTTTTTTTCTTTGGGGCATAGGGAGGGGGGTCACTGAACGAGTAGCTTTAAAAGTGATAATTTGAAATATTCATTATCGTGCACTTTAAAATTATGCATTTTTGCATGGGCCAAGCCTCCCTTTCCCTTATAAAGGGAAGCTTGGCTCAGGTGTCTATGTTTTATAAAACCATAAATTTATATAAAAAATATTTATATTATACCATTATATCCTTGTTGTCAATAAAATTGCTTTTAAAATGATCTATCATATGAATTTTTTAGTTTAAAAATAATTTTTTTAAAAATAAAATTCTGAAACTATATGGCCATGGCTCCCCAGGTTCCCTTACTTCTAAATCGGAAGCTTCAACAGCCGTCTAGTTTGCATCTTCACAGTCTAACCACCATGCGCAGTAATCTCATATGGGCCATAATTTTTTTAAAAATATAATTCGAGATTTTACATACCCCTAAATATTCAAATATTCTATAGAGTTATAAAAACAATGCAAAGGGGCATTGGAAAGCTTTTGAGAAAATAGGAAATCTCTAAAGAGCCTCTAAAAAGCTGCCTCTAATAGTGACAACCAGATATAAATTATTTACACTTAATCTAATCCCCAGGAGGAAGGGATCAATTAAAATATGTGTGTTCGCCCCATTGTGTTTTAGTTTTTATAATTTTTTGCCTTTTTATATGGTATGTTACCATAGAAACGCCATTTGATTATATTTTGATTTATATATTTAAAAATGTCTTCTATATTAGTCATTTTTTCAGCATTGTTTAAACTGGGATATTTTTTGTAATGGTCTGTATATGTCATAAAATGTTCGGAGTTTCAAAGAAAATTTTAGCTATTTAAAAATTAGTTTAATTAATATAGATTTTATTACAAAATGCAAGCAATGAGGAAACATGTCTTCTAGATACAAAGTGAAATAAATGAAGAATTTCTATCTAAAACTAATTAAAGAGCAACAAAAATTAACGTACTTAACAGAAATGGCCTCTTCAAAGAGAGAATTAAATTTGGCTTCAGAGAATTAAAAATTTCATGTTTAAAAAAAGCCAGATTAGTTGATCTATTTTGACCTACTTTTTATAAATATGATACACACAATTATTACAAGCAAATTTCAATGGATCGCATTTTTTTAATGACTACATAGGAGTTTCATATATTCACATTCGTTAAACAGAAATAATACACTTATAAAATTACAATTATATAGTTGTTCCACATACCAGCTGTGGTTATGCATTCATAAAAAAGTGTTAGTATAACCAAATCCGTTTGTTAATTTTCATCTAGGAAATTACGGAACATGAGCACAGCTAACTTCTGAAAAATCAGGTGTTTCAAATAAAAATTGCCCTAAGAAACGAGTTCTGGTTACAAAGCAAGACAGATCGAAGGAAAGGTTGGTTGTTTGAGTGTAAAAAAACCCAAAGCCATATTTGGCAATGGAAAGGAAATATATATTCCTTGGTGTAGCAAATAAAAGTAAGTAGGACGGAAGTGGAAACGATTGAATGTGTGTATGTCACCTCAACATTTGATCTTAGTCCAAGTGTACTCACACAGTGCAGCAAAGGGTGTTTGTTGTAGAAAGTTATGTTAAAACAAATTCGAGGAAAGAATGTGTGTGATTCGTGTTGCTTCGTAACCCGGAACTCAGTTCTCCGGGTCACTTTTTTTTTTAAAAAACACACTGTAGAAATGAAAACATGCTGAAAAAAAAGCAAATGTTTAAAGAGACCGCTAATTAACATGCAATACGAAAATACGAAACACGTGTGGCTATTTTACAACATTTGAATGTGCACCAGGCACTGTTAGAACAGACATATTAATAAATACTGGTATGATTTTTGAACTTCCAAAGTTACTTATGTAAACCATAACGTCCTATAGCGATAAGCAAAAACCTACTCGTGTCATTCTGTTAGAGCTGTTACAGAAGGTGGGCTGATAGGGAGAGTCCATGGGGAAAACCCCTTCTTCGTCAAGATATCCATCCGTATCTGGCCTTTTTGACGACGATAGCCAGTCATTGCCTAAACTGGTGTAAGGAAACCATTTTCCCACTTGGTTCGAAGCAACCCCCTGAAACGCCGAGAGAAAAACCAAGGGAGAAGACGGTTTCCAGTCACCAATGTTCGACCAGCAGACCTGAGTACGAAAAGATTCCTCGTCCATCATGGGGTTCTTCCTCTGGACTCTTCATTGTGATCACCACTGTTAACATTATCACGTCGTTTTTAAAGCTTTGCAATCGAAGAGTTTAGTGGAAGAACGTGCATAAGTGACCAAAAGTTAAAAACGAGAAAATGAGCTTTAAAGTGTTTCGTTTGACCTTAGTTGAGTTAAAAACGTCACTTACACAATGTAAAAAATATACTTAACCTAAAGTTTATGAAAAAGGGGAATCTCTCTTTATCTTTAAATGAGGGAATAATATGTTCATTGATACAAAAACCTCAATTCTATCGAAAATGTCACTTAGCACGTTCTCCCACTGAGCTCTTCAATTGTTTTCGACATGTGTGTGATCAGGTCATCCTGCAGACGCACGAGGTGGGGAACTTGTAGAGGCGGACGTAGGGGCAAGTCTCGGCGCTCTCCGGGTCGAAGCTGATCAGCTGCTGGTAGCTGTACCGCTGCACGCACTGAGACTGAGAGGAGCTGCACAGGTCCCGGCGGCTGCAGCCGCCACCAGGTTTCCTAGAAATAAAGAAAACATTTCACAGGTTTTTATACAAAAGAATTCATTTGGGTATTAAAAAACTGATTATAACCATTGCGAGACAAGGAAATTATTATTATGAGCTCGACCCGTTGCAATGGGATATATTTTTATACTTTAGGAAGTCAGGCTCAGTCGAAGTCAATAAGGTTTTATAAGGATAAATTTGTATCTCGGATTAGATAAAAAAAAAACCTTTGCTTTCATTTATCATAAAGTTTATCCCTTTAAATAACACCATTGTTAACGTAGTGGGGCGTAGATATAACAACCAAATGGAACTGGACGAGTCTATTTGGAATTTATCGTTGGGGTTTTAAGGTAAAGTTGAGTCTTAAAGTATTTTTTTTAATCCACTCACTTGCACACTTCCAGGGCTATCCTCTGTAGAAAGGCGTCCGTCTGAATGATGACGTGCCACTTTCCCTTGACGTCCTGCGCGAAACTCGGCCGGATGACGTTCCTCTTGACGTCACACAGTGATCTCTTCATGTCGGGCGCCGCCGATCTCCATTGGGGCCACTGGGGCTTCCCCCCTCCGCTGATGTTCCTGGACAAGGAGTAGGACGCGATGTCCTCCATGTCGTCAGGATCTTCGGGAACTTCGACGTACATGCGACTCACCAGGTCTTCGCACACCTCCATGATCTGCGACACTTCCGCTCTGAAAAGAATTAACTATGGTAAAATAATTAGGTATATACAAAGAGGCGCCACACTGTATAGAGTGGTAATGATGTATTAAAGTGCATTTGAAATAAAAATGAAAATCTGACATTCAAATATTAAATTATTTGTCTCTCTGTAGTATGAAGGGCATAATGGGGCTCTCAGGGCATCTAAGGCTCTGAAGTGTATGCGGTGGTAGGAGCCACCCTCAACACCGAACCGAAGAATTCATTTCTGTCTCACGCGGCACGGCATCACCACTATAGCACGCTCTCCCGTTCAAATTTACTACACAAGTTCCCTGTTCGAGAGCAACGCGAAAGAGCGCAGCACTACCGACCGTAAATGAATCTTTCTATACTGTTTAGAGACAGTAGAGGACAAACAGAGGATCCCAAAACTGGCTTTTCACCCTCAGAAGTATTGATTTGTTCTGGGAACCTGGAGAACCATGACGGATTTGAACGTGAACCAGTCACATTAGCGTACGCGGGGGTCTTCGGCGTCAAATAGCCAGGGTTCGAACTAGCTACCTGAGGAATGTCAGTCCAACACTCTACCAACCAGGCTATCTCATCAGGACATTTTATTTTACCATTCGACACATGCTCAAGGTCTCTCACCTCGGGTAGCTCTCTCCCAGGTCGCACCACCCCAGGTCGTGTGTCCCTCCGCAGTGCAGTTCGGGGTGTCCCTCGTCTCCACGCATGCTCCTTTCTTCCTCTTCGTGGGGCGGGTCCGCCTTGGTGAAGTGAAGTGAGGAGGCGGCCCAGTCCTCGTCCTTGCCCCCCTTTGTCACGACGCCTTTCTGGACGGACACCGGGGCTGCCTTGGCCTTGCTGCCGTACACCGTCATCGGCTCGCCCCCGAGAAGTTCTCCCTTCGTGGCCATCACGCTCTCCACATCGGCTTTCATGACGTGGACTCTGGAACAAGAAAAAGAAGTCCACTAGTTCATTCAACTTATCTTGAAACTCTTTTGAAAAGCTCACGCTCTTTCTACACCGACATGATTTGTTTCTTTGACTTGGAATTGTTCTATTAGGTCGTAAAGCCTTGGTACCATACATGAGATTGACAATTGCAAAAAAAGAAAAAAATTAAGCAAATATTGAAATTTATCTAACATGACGAGGCGTGCATTACAAAAATTGTTTGCATGACATTGTATTAAAAATGTACCAAGAGTAGTTTTATCAAGAGCAATGTGGATTTCTTTATGTTCTAATTCGATGATGACAGTTAAAAGGAACTTTGATATCGATCCCTATTTCGTATGAAGAATACTATTGAACTAAGTTGTCATAAAAAGGAGAGGGTAGCGAAGGCTAGGACAAAATTATTTTTGCTATCCAAAATGCATGTGACATAGGCCCCTCAAAATGACAGTGTGCGTCAACTTTATGAGCATCAGTCAAAAAAATATTCACCTTTTAGCTTCTATTTGTGTGGGCTCAACGAAGATGGCCTTCATGGCCTTCGACTTCCCCCCGCTCATGACTTTCCTGGCCTTGACGATCTTGGGCATGGGCCCGGCATGGGCCTTGATGACGGTCACGTGACCGCCCGACGACCCTACCAGGTCCTCCATGTCGTAGACGACTTCGCCTTTGTTCCTGGGACTCCAGTCCTGTTCTTCGCTGTCGGGCATGGGAAGGATCCCGTAGCGGAACCTAGGGGATAATACCATCATGAACGTATAAGGCATTTTATTTTTATCGTGTGCCCATATAAGTAGCGGAAGGAATTTAGTGTGCACAATTGCTTATGTCTGTACAGAGCCTGGAACATACTGTGATAGAAGTCTAGCTTCTGCTTTCATTTTAGTTCAAACTTGGATGATCAAAGTATCTGAAGAGATAGGGAAATTTAAGAGTTAAGTGGTGTGTGATCCATGAGCAGTATGGGGTTCTTTTGTGACATTGGGTAACGAACCCCCATCTTTTGATGACAACACATTGAACAATTCTCTTTGGCCTACGCAAATTAAAAGACATTACATGTCGATGTATCTATCAATGTCAATCCAATCCAAACCATACTTTCTGTCTTTTTTTATTGGTTCAACTATATTTTTCATTTGAATTTGAGTTAAAGGTCTATAAGAAAGACACTCTACACAGTGGTCTAGGTGAATGAGCTAAAACGTACAAGGAAACACACACCGTATTCAAAAATAAACGAGGATAAAGGGTTTGTATTCTTTAGTGATTCCTTTTACAGTAACGCAATTTCTTTTACTTAAACTTTTAAGACCTGAATTACATGATTGTGTATATCTATTTTTGCATTGAATCATTATATCATTTACAAATTGAAGGCGTATTTTACTTTAAATACACCAATCATACAAACTATTGCGATATTTTCTACTCGAAAAATTCATTAATAAAAATCAATTCATTTAAAATTAATAACAAAAGAATGGTTTATGGTTTAATATGTTTCTTTTTTGAATAGGCAGAGAATAAAAACATCGGAAAGATATTAAAAAAGGACTCATAGGGTTCCTCACTTAGATGCCTGTGCTGCCTTCCTCCCGCTCTTGAGCCTCTGCTTGTGTCCCTCATTGTTGTCCCTGATTGAGAGTGTGAGGGGCAGTGTCCCTCCGGCGTCCGCGCTCAGGATGCGGATGTTGTCCTGGGGCAGGGACAGCACCAGGCGCCGCCCCTGACGACGGCTAATGGGGCGCAACACCACGAAGGGGCGCCCGTGGGACCGCCTGCGGGGGGAAAGACAAAGATTGAAAGTCGGTGTGTGTCTGTCAGTTATGTTGAGCAGAGGGGAGGCAACCTTAGATATTGCTATAAAATATAAGAAGTTGTGTCATGATTGCAGTAGCATCTCTACTCCATAAGTGAGTGAGGTGGGTGAGCGCAGGGTGTTGACTGCACCCTATGGTGAATTTTGTATATATCACATTTATTGGGTGATAATTTTAAAATAGGCCTGAAAGCGAATAACAGATTGCTCTTTGAGGCCACTTTTAAAATCACCACCTTGTACACAGGAATCAAATTGTCTGGTCTACAAGCAATGTTGGTCTGTGTTGTAAGGCTGTTAATGCATGCCAACCTTAGTTGGCAAAGTGTTTGAGAAGTAAATTGTAAAAAAAAAATGTATCTGTCGACCCGAAAGCTGAATAGAGATAACTCCGGAGTTATTTCTGACAAAAAAATCTAAGCAAACCTATATTGCTTGTGGACATTCTGAACGGCAATTAGTACGGTTCAATTAGACCCGAACCCGGGCATCCAAAATAAAAGTTTCATTCCAGGTCCAAATTGTTCTATACAGCCTACATATTGTTTGGTAAAAAGTCACACCATTTTGAGCGTCGGGTTTGGGGGGAGGGGGGGGGGAGAAGTTCGAAAATTGGCTGTTTTTTCAGTTTTTCTTAAATATTTCGAAAATTATGTGGTTTAGAGCAAAAAGTTTAATTACAAAAATATTTTACATTAAATTACAAACAAAATGACTATTTGCACTATTGTTGTAAAGTGAACGCTTCTAGAGTTACAGCGGGTGTAAAAGTATCATTTTGGCGAACTTTTTTAGATTTTTAGGAAAAATATGACATTTTCAATGCGAAATCTTTTGGATTGTGCTTTGTAAAAGAAAATGTGTACTTTAGTGGACCGGCATAATCTCTTCAGAAGATGCATTACCACGCTTGAAAGTTGAATAAATAGAATTAAGCTCATCTTTACCCACAATAATGGAAGCTTCACTAGTTTTCAAAAATACTGTAATGAGTGCCTCTTCAACTAGGAAGAGGGCACGAATGACCCTGAAATAAGCTTTCCCGTTCATAATTTGTTGGACACTATTTTTGGCATAGGCAGTACCGTACAACTCCTCCAAGCCACTTCCTGGACATGATGAATCCAATAGCCGACATAAAGGACATTAACAGGTGAAAAACACCTAGTCGAATGAAGAGTGATTTCAATGAGCTGTCATCAGGTGCTGCTGCAACTATTTCACGATTTTTGATCAAAAGTAACCATTGATACGCTTTGTCCATTGCTTGTCCCTTTGGTGGCAGCTTGAAGAAGAGCCGTGTAAATTGTTGACGATTTTGAAAGAGTCAAATTGATGAATGGAAGAGGGACTACTTCTGGACTTTGGAACTCTTTCGTCTCATACAGCATTTCCATACAGCCACTCCAACCAGGTTTACATTCTTCTGGGCCATCCAACCAAATTCCACTTAACCAAAACAAATTGAGTATTCGACCTTTTTATATGACAGTGGGTTTTTCCCCAAGGAAGCCAATGTTTGTAGCAACTATTTTGGAATACCCAGACTCATTTGGAGCTATGTAAGTTTGCAAGTCAAACATGCCTCGTTTTTCTACAGCATGAGCAGAAACTTCCTTTCTAGGTGTATTGTCCTCTACCTGAAGAGCGGTTTTAGGAGTTATGCAAGCAATTCGACCCATAATATGAAACGTGTTATGGCCACCCAAAGTGTGGACATTGTAGTCTGCATTATCAAAAACAAATTGCACGTACCCGTTCTCAATTCTTGTGCTCTTTTGCGAAGTGACCGATCTCTCATATTTTAAAAATTCCTTGTAAGGTACAGAAACACCCAAATTGCACAAGATATCAATCAATACTTTTGAACCAAATTTTCTGTGCAATGTGTTTAGGCAGGAATATATTTTTATGCAGCTCTAGTGTGTATGCTGTGGTTCTGCCTGCGTGCAGCAGACACAACTCAACTCTTACATTTTAATATTGTTAAAATCTATAAATTCTGTGATCTGTCTACAATTGTGGCTTTTTCTTCCTTTAATGAAACCTGCGATATTTTAACCTGTTTTTAACTAAGAGTTTTAACTTGTGTATTTTAAACCTGAAAATTAAAGTTTTAAACTATTTCTACCTCCCTGTGTTCTCATTGAAGCTAAAACACTACTTTACATGATTTCAACATCAACATTTTGGTCCGTCGTCAAAGCATTTAGTCCGTCAAGAAAACAGCGACTATGGTGACAACTTTAATTGACTGGTAAGAAAATGGCGTCTCTACATGAAGTCCTAACCCAAAAGCGAGTTTTGAAGACTCAACTAACAAAATTAAAATCAAAGCTATTGGGTGAAGATTTACTGCCAAGTGATTTAAGTGTTATCAAAGAAAAATCCCTGGAAATTAAAAATGAATCAAAATTGTTATTTGCTGGCCTCTATAACTTGTGTAAAGAAGAGGATTTGGATAAATTTGCTTTAGAACAGGAGGCCGTCAACGACTCGTTAGACGAGATAAGTTATTCCTTAAGTGAAAAGCAATCGTTGAAGTTAAATAACAGGACTCCGGTTTTAAGTAACGATTTTGTAAAGCTTCCGCAAATTAATTTGCCAAGTTTCTCGGGAAATATACATGAGTGGTTGGCTTTTCGGGATTTGTTTAAAGCGACTGTACATAACAACCAGAGTCTAACAGGTTCTATGAAGCTTTCATACCTAAAATCGTCCTTGAGAGATGAAGCTTATCGAATTGTTCAGTCGATTTCTTTGGTAGATTCAAACTATGATTTGGCCTGGTCATTGTTAGAAGACCGATATTCCAATACTAGGGAACAGGTTTATGCACACTTAAAAAGATTTCTTAACTTGGTAACTATTAAAAATGAATCATCTGAAGCAATATTAAATCTAGTTGACGTAACTAATGAATGTGTACGCTCACTAGAAATCCTAAACCAGAAAGTAGAGGGGTTTTCTGACGTTATATTTACGTATATGCTGGCTCAAAAATTGGATGAAAACACCAAAACGTGGTGGAAAAGATTACTAAAAAAGGATAGTTTGCCCACTTTAAAGGAATTATTGGAATTCTTAAAAGATCATGCTAGAACTCTTCCCGGCGAGGGGTGTAGCTTAACTGAAAAACGTGTGAATAAAATAAAGATAAATTCCATGGTTTCAGGTGTAAATAAAAATGATAGAAATTGTCAAATGTGTAATCTAAGTCATGTGATTTTTAGATGTCCACAGTTTCTTAAACTTAATGTAAAAGAACGGAAAAATATTGTTAAAAAACATAAATTGTGCTTTTTGTGTCTTAACCCCTACTCAAAAAACCATGAGTGTAAAAACACGAGTTGTGTTTGCTCATTAAAGGATTGTCAAAGCGCGGGAAAACACTCTTATCTATTGTGTTATGAACGGGAACGGTGTCCAAAAATATGTAACCCTAACTCACCTAACTAAACCAAATCCAATCCAAAACAAACCAAACTAATTCTGTGAATAGCACCTGGCAATAGAAATATGTGTTAAGTTTTACAAATCTGGCAATGTATGTATCATAACTTTTTGGAACGAAACAAGAACAAAATAAACGTTGGTTGCGTATTCTAAGTGTGGAACTGTCCTTTTTATTAGTTGAGTTTTGAACTCTCAGAATAATTTGAATAGTTTTAGTTAAATCTTCTGATTCTGATAACTACAGTGTGTATTTACTGTGAAATATTGGCGTCCGTGACAGGACGGTGACACTGCGTGTAAGTTTTCGACTGCATGTTCTTGAAGAATTCCATTTGATATGGAGGCAGCGAAAAAGAAACGAATACAGCAACGGAGGCTGTTCTCTAAAGCTTGTAACGAGTATGAAGAGGAAGAAGCAACGTTAGATTTGTCTGCTAAACTAACAAAACTAAAAGTTATCGAAGAGAAAGCTACGCTTATGATAAGTTCCGAAGAAGAGGTTAGAGAATGTCTTTTTAGTGACAATAACATCGAAGAAAATGATCTTATTAAAGACATTGACGAATCTGAAAAATATATAGACCGTTGGAGGGTGTTGCAGCTGAAGTTACAGCAACTTACACTTACGGAGAAAGAAGACGTGTTGTCAAATTGTAGTGCTTTTCAGCAGAATACATTGTTACGCTACCCTAAAATACAGTTACCTACATTTAATGGGGATTTAAGGAACTGGGTTAGATTTTGGGGTCAATTTGAAAAAGTTGACAGAGATGTTAATCTAGATTTGCATGATAAATTTGCTTATCTATCCCAATGCATGGAAAAAGGTAGTGTTGCTGAGGAATTAATCAAAAGTTTTCCACCCGGGGGTAACAGTTATGAGAAAGCTATACAACAATTGAAATCACGTTATGGCAGAGAGGAATTACTTATACAGGTGTATGTGAGAGATCTTTTGTCATTGGTTCTCCAAAAGCAGGATGGACCTAGAAAATCCTTGAGAAGTCTTTATGATTTGTTAGAAACCAAACTCCGTGCACTTGAGACATTGGGAGTAACTAGGGACAAATATGCTTCAATGCTCTACCCACTAGTTGAGTCAGCCTTACCTGAGGAAACGCTTCTAGCGTGGGAGCGCTATAGATCATCTACAACTCGTAGACTGCTTGATGAGGAGGATCCAAATGGAACTAAAGGGACTATGAAGACTGAACTCGATTTGATTCTTGATTTTCTTCAGGATGAAGTACAAGCCGAAGAACGTATGGTTCTAGTCTCACAAGACTTTGGGGTTGGAACCAGGCAGAATGGAAGAAAGTTCCAAGAGAAGAAAACTGGGAACAATAAACCCAAATATGGAGGTACTCATCACATAGCTAGTGCGGCTGAACTTTTAACTTCTTCGAAAGAACAGAGACAGTGCATATTTTGTCACAATTCACATAACTCCGCTGACTGTTTGAAGGCGCGAAAAATTGAAGTAAAGGACAGAGAGGATATGGTTGCGAAATCTAAATGCTGTTTCCTGTGTTTAAGGCCTGGACATCAAGTTCGCAAGTGTTATTCCAAGGTAACTTGCTTCAAGTGTGGTAAAAGACATAATATACTCCTGTGTAGAGAAGATCCTGCTCCTGTTGAAAATTCTGAAAACAAGACAACAGAAGGTGCTGTTGTGGGTAATGTCTTGACCAGTCAATCTACTCATTCTGAAGTTTTGTTACAAACTTTAGTTGTACGCATAAAGAATGGCAACAGAGAAAAACTTGTAAGAGCCCTAATCGACACAGGTTCACAAAGATCGTATATTTCAAAAGATATAATCCAGGCATTGAGGTTTGAGAAGTGTGGTGAGGTCAGACTGATACACAAGTTATTTGGAGGTGTGTCATCGAGTGAGAAACTGCATTTTCAATACAAGATTTCCCTAGCAAGCTTAGATGATAAATACTGTTGTAAGGTGATGTTTTTAGATCAGCCTGTCATATGCGATGGTGTGAAACAAATCCCAAGTGGTCCGTGGTTGAATGAGTTGAAAGATTATGGTATTTATGTGTCTGACACAGAGTATAGTTCACATGGAGTCGACAATGAAATTAAACTGTTGCTTGGAGCTGACGTGACTGGTAAGCTTCTGTCTGGAAATGTCAAGCTTTTGAAGGAGGGTCCTGTTGCAGTTGAGACACATTTAGGTTGGACCTTGATGGGTAAAATACCTTCGAAGGATAGTCCTGCTGCCACCCACTCTTCCATTTCCCTGTTCCTGACTGAATCCCCTGTAAGTCATCTGTGGTCATTAGATGTCTTGGGAATTGTTGATCCATATGCTAAAAGGAGTGAGGCCGAGCTGCAAGAAGCAGCAAATGAACACTTTTTAGAGACTGTGAAGGTTGGGGAAGATGGTCGCTTTGAAGTTAGCATGCCTTGGTTAGAAGGTCATGCTCAATTGCCAACCAACTATGATTTGGCCTGTAGAAGACTAAATTCGACTGTCAACAAGCTGAAGTCACAGTCAATTTACAACCAGTATGAGCAAGTTTTTAAGGAGTGGCAAGAGGAAGGTATAATTGAAGAAGTGCAGGATGACTATCAAGAAAATGTACATTATCTACCTCATCGACCTGTAATAAAAGAAAACAGCACTACAAAGATAAGACCTGTCTTTGATGCTTCGGCCAAGGTATAAGGAAGTCCTAGTCTAAACGATTGTTTGGAAAAAGGTGAAAATCTCATTGAGTTGATCCCGAGTATCCTGATGCGGTTCAGAGCTGAAAAGATTGGTGTAATTTCTGACGTTCGTAAAGCCTTCTTACAGATTGGACTTTCCACTCCTGACAGGAACTATTTGAGATTTTTGTGGCCCAGTAATGAAGGTCTGAAAGTGTTTAGGCACTGTAGAGTAGTGTTCGGGGTGACCTGTAGTCCTTTCCTGTTATCTGCGACTATCAGGTACCTGCTGACTGGTGTTTTGAAAGAGATTGAAGAACTAAAGTCACCTTATCCAGAGACTGTCGTACAAAAACTGGTGAAAAGTTTTTATGTAGACAATTGTGTGACAAGCGTCAAAGATGAAGACGAATTAGAGATTTTTCGAAGCATTTCTACTGAAATAATGGCTAGTAGAAAATTTGATCTCAGAGGGTGGGAGCAAACCGATTTGATGGCTGAGAAGTCGGAGCCTACCAATGTTCTCGGTATGATCTGGGACAAGAAAAGTGATACCCTTGCTGTAAATACAGCTTGTGTAAAAGAATTGAATCTCGAGAAGGTAACAAAAAGAACTATCCTTTCTGCGGCACATCGACTGTTTGATCCCTTGGGCATGATTTGTCCTGTTGCATTGATCCCCAAGTTGCTTCTTCAGAGTATTTGGAAGATGAAGCTTGGTTGGGATGAAGAAGTGGATCAGAACACCAGAAGAGAATTTTTGAAATGGATTGAAGAGGTGCTGCACATTGAGAAGATCTGTATACCAAGATTTTACGGACTGAGTGGTGTCAAGAGCTGGTCCATTCATTTCTTTTGTGATGCTTCCAAGTTGGCATATGCTGTTGTTGTTTACATCAGAGTAGAGTCAGAAACTGGGGTTCAAGTGCAATTGCTGCAAGCAAGAAGCAGAGTAGCTCCAACTGGAAAAGGAGAAATTACTATTTCTAGACTTGAACTCCTGGCAGCAACAATAGCAGCTCGTCTATCGACTAGTATTTTGACTGAAATTGAATGCGGTGAAGTACATTTCTGGTCTGATTCGACAACTGTCTTAGCGTGGATCAAGAGAAGCGATCAATGGGGTATTTTTGTTCACAATAGAGTAAATGAAATTAGAAAATTGACCTCTGTGGATTCCTGGCGGCATGTTCCGGGGAGCAAGAATCCTGCTGACTTACCCAGCAGGGGGTGCTCGGCTCAGCATTTGCTGAAATTGAAATGGTGGGAGGGTCCCAGATGGCTACACCTGCCTCAAGATATGTGGCCTTCACCTGGAGATGTCATCGATGAAGATGAGGTGAACTGTGAGCGCAAGAAAGGTGTGACAACTTCAATGATGAATTTCGAGGTAACAAGACTGTTGGGCTCACAGGTTTCTGATTACAAGAAGATTGTACATACAGTGGCGTGGATGAAGAGATTTCTTTACAATTGTCGAAATCCATCCAAAATCAAAGGTAATCTTACTGTGAGTGAATGTGAAGAAGCTGAGAAAACCATTGTTTACCTGATCCAACAAGAGTCGTTCATAGGAGTTGCAGATAAACGTCTCAAGTCACTTGACATTTTTCTTGATGAAAAGGGAATCATCAAGTTGAAGACCACTGTGTACAAGAGAGAGGATTTTGAGGAGTTTAGAACCCCTTCTGTTTTGCCTGGTGATCATCCTATTGTGAAAAGTTTAGTGATAGCTGAGCATAAGAAGAAAGGACATGCTGGTGTGACCTACACTTTGAATTCCCTCCGAGAAAGATTTTGGCTACTTAGTGGAAGAAGAGTTGTCAAATCAGCTTTGAGATCTTGTGTGGTGTGCAATCGGTTTTCTACAAAACCTGTGACCCCACCAACGACACAGCCACCTGCAGATAGGGTCCAAGATGCCAACATATTTCAGGTGACCGGGGTCGATTTCGCTGGTCCAGTAATATTGAAGGACAACACAAAGGCATGGATCTGTCTTTTCACATGTGCCGTATTCCGAGGATGCCATCTGGAGTTGGCAACATCACTTTCCACCGAGACCTTTTTGCTGTGTTTGCATCGCTTTGTTGCTAGGCGGGAAAAACCTTCGATCATATATAGTGATAATGGAACTAACTTTACTGGAGCTTCAAAGGCACTGTCAAATATTGATTTTGAACAAGTTTGTGCTACGGCTAGAGATCAAGCTATCCAGTGGAAGTTTATAGTGCCTGGCGCTCCATGGTGGGGTGGCTTTTATGAAAGACTGGTTGGTATGACAAAGAATATTTTGAAGAAAACTCTAGGTAGAGCAAGTCTAACCTATGAAGAGATGCAAACTGCGTTGTGTAACTGCGAAGCCATTCTCAATGAAAGACCTCTAACCACAGTGTCATCAGAGGCTACTCTTGCAGCACTTAGACCAGCTGATTTCATGAAAGAGATTAAAAGCAGTTTTGTTCCTGACGTCAAGACTCAACCTGATCCCAACTATTTGAGAAGGAGGATTCGCTACCTTCAAACCGTCAGAGAAGCTTTCCGAGCCAGGTTTCGACAAGAGTATTTGGGAGCACTGTGTACAAGATACAAAAAGAAGAGTTTTCGACCGCTGAAAGAAGGAGATATTGTGTTGATCGGCGATGACAACAAGAAGCGAGTGTTGTGGCCTCTTGGTCTCGTGATTGAGGCACGACCAGGAGCTGATGGGGTTGTGCGTCGTGTCAAACTAAAAACTCAACAAGGAGAGTTGTACAGGGCAGCTCAAAGGTTGTATCATCTAGAAGTGTCATCAAAGGAGGACTGGGCAGGTACTAAAACTGTGAACAGTGACATTCCTAGTGTTCCTTTTGAAACTCTGAAGGAAGACATTCCCTGCGTTCCCCTGGAGACTGTGATCAAAGTACCTGTTACAACCAGAAGTGGGCGAATGATTAAAGTTCCTAACAAACTGTCTCTGTAGAACTGTGTTTCTTTTCATGCTTACTTGTATTTTACATGATTTAATTAGGATTAACTTTAATTTTGCTATTGTTAATTTGAGTTTATGTAGTTCATTGTATTTAAGTACTGATTGCACAATATTTTTAGTTTTGTAAGTTAAAAACTTAGGTGGGAGTATGTCCAAAAATATGTAACCCTAACTCACCTAACTAAACCAAATTCAATCCAAAACAAACCAAACTAATTCTGTGAATGGCACCTGGCAATAGAAATATGTGTTAAGTTTTACAAATCTGGCAATGTATGTATCATAACTTTTTGGAACGAAACAAGAACAAAATAAACGTTGGTTGCGTATTCTAAGTGTGGAACTGTCCTTTTTATTAGTTGAGTTTTGAACTCTCAGAATAATTTGAATAGTTTTAGTTAAATCTTCTGATTCTGATAACTACAGTGTGTATTTACTGTGAAAAACGGAGACAAAATGACAAAAACTTTTCAATTACTAACAAAGACCATAGACCGGGAGGGGTTGTAGTGGCAAATGATCTTGGGGGGCCATCAAGTTCTGATTCCGTGGAAAATTCGGGTTTCGTTGGAGCAGCTCATTCGGGAGAACGTAATGTTTTTTTGGGAACTGCAGTTGTGTATTTTAGAGATTTTTATGGAAATCTTCACCCAGCGCGAACTTTGCTAGACAGTGGGTCACAAATTTCATGCGTTGATTATAACTTTGCAGAAATTCTTAAAACAAAAAAGGAAAAAGTTAATGTGTCGGTCTCTGGGCTATCAGAGGGGACAATTAACGTTAAGTATTCAACAGCTGCAGTAATTTCAAATAAATTGGGAAATTACAGTCGTAGTTTAGAATTTTTTATTGTAAAGAAAATTATGCATGCTACTCCAACGCGTAAATTGGATTTGGCTCTAGATCTGCCAGAAAATGTGAGCTTGGCAGATAAAGATTTCAATGTCCCAAAAAGGATAGATTGTCTCTTGGGTGCGGAGGTATTTTTTGACCTGCTTTGCACTGAAAAGGTGACCATTCCGGGAACTAACCTGATTCTTCAAAGCACAAAATTTGGATTTGTTGTAAGCGGTAGTATTAGGTATCCCAATAATCAAAATAACGCCCTTTGTGGTTTAGTGTGCGAGCATGATGATATTTCGAAACAAATGGAAAAATTTTGGGAAATAGAACATGTGCAGGAAATTGAACGCTTTAAAAGTATAGAAGAAAGTCAATGTAATGAGCATTTTATAAAAACCCATAAAAGGGATGCTAACGGAAGGTTTATAGTGCAAATGCCGCTCAAAAGGGACCCATGTCTTTTGGGGGAGTCCAAATCAATTGCGTTAGGCCGGTTAAATTCTACCTGGAATCGATTGGACAAAAATCCGCAACTTTTGGCATTATATCAAAATTTCATGAAAGATTATGAATTATTGGGGCATATGGAAGAGGTAGTTGAAACTAGTGAACCTGAAGTTGCTTGTTATCTTCCCCATCATGCTGTATATCGGCCAGATAAGCAGTCGACAAAACTAAGAGTCGTGTTTAATGCAAGTCAGGCAACATCGTCGGGGGAATCATTGAATTCATTGCAAATAAATGGAGGTGTAATTCAAGATGATTTGTTTTCAATAATTTTGAAATTCGGAACTCATCGGTTTGCCTTTACTGCAGACATAAAAATGATGTATAGAATGATAAACCTTGCCGAGTCACAACGCGATCTTCAAAGAATTTTGTGGAAAAATAGCAGAAATGAAGAAGTAAAAACCTACAGGCTTTGTACCGTGACTTATGGTACCACAAGTGCGCCCTATTTAGCAATGAGGTGTCTTCAACAGCTGGGTATAGATGGCAAGAAAGCTTATCCAGTTGCTTCCCAAGTGATCCAAAATTCGTTTTATATGGACGATGTGTTAACAGGAAGTGACAATTTAGTGTCTGTTAAAAACCTACAGAAGGAGTTGATCGGGTTGTTGGGATCTTGCGGAATGCAACTTCATAAATGGTGTGCTAACCATCCTGACCTCATGTCAACGGTGGATCAGGGAGAATCCTACAACTTCGACACTTCGGGTCAGACAAAGGCGTTGGGGTTGATTTGGAACGCCCAAGAAGATTGTTTTGGTTTTTCGTTACCACACCAAGTGCCAAACAAGATAACAAAAAGAGCAGTTCTAGCAAGAATCTCCTCCATATTTGATCCATTAGGAATAATTGCTCCGAGTGTGACGACCGCAAAAGTGTTTCTTCAGAATCTTTGGCGTTTACAAGTTGGTTGGGATGATGACCTGCCACCCAGAGAGGCCATGGAATGGCGGCATTTCCAGGAATCGTTAACCGCAATGAATAACATAAATGTGAGTAGACACATCTACATAGTCAATTTTAAAATGGTTAGACTCGTGGGATTCGCTGATGCATCCGAAAAGGCGTACGGGGCGGTCATATATGCCGTCAGTACAGATTCATCAGGAAGGACAGCATCGAAATTGGTATGCAGCAAAAGTCGGTTGGCTCCGATGAAAACTGTAACGATACCAAGATTAGAATTGTGTGCGGCGGTATTACTTGCTAAGCTTATGCAGAAAATACTAAGACCTTTGAAAATTTCCCCAGGTGAGACTAGCTATTACACCGACAGTACCATAGTGTTAGCTTGGATGCAGAAGTCCCCATCTGAGCTGAAAACTTTTGTGGCGATAAGGGTGGCCGCAATCCAAAGAATGACTGAGACAAGCCAATGGCAGCACGTGGCATCCGAAGACAACCCCGCAGATCTGGTTTCTCGTGGACTGGAGCCTAGCAGACTGGTGCACAACGAGCTGTGGTGGCATGGGCCATCCTTCATTCAGTCAGAGATCGGCGGCACTCCAGTAAGACTCAACCTGCACTCAAGTGATGTTGAGTACCTTGAACAAGAAACTAAGACTGTCATGTTGGTGAAAGAAGATTCATACTTTTTAGGGGACATTTTGGGTATTTCAAATTGTTTTGATAAAATTGTGCGGGTTCTCGGGTTTATTTTTAGTAATCTAAATGTAATTTGAGTTATGATAAGAAATATCCCCTGATCTTACCAGCTAAACATAAATTAACCAAAATTATAATTGAAAGTTTTCATAAAAAGTTATTGCATGTTGGTCCTCAGAATTTGTTGTATTGTGTTAGACAGGAATTTTGGCCTTTAAACGGAAGGAGTATTTGTAGAATGGTTGTGCATAAATGTGTAAATTGCTTTAAAGCTAGGCCATTAACTTCTCAGCAAATAATGGGAGACTTGCCTAAAGATAGGATAACTGTACAACCTGTTTTCTACTGTACCGGGGTAGATTTTTGTGGTCCGTTCTGGATTAAATACAGGGGTCAAAGAAAAGGAGTTTACCATAAGGTTTATGTTTGCATTTTTATTTGTTTAAGTACCAAAGCTATACATCTAGAGTTAGTTTGCGATTTAACCTCGAATGCATTCATTGCATCTTTAAAGAGATTTTTTGCACGGCGAGGTAAAGCTAAAACTCTGTATAGTGATAATGGTACAAATTTCGTGGGAGCAGGTAATGAACTTGGGAGGTTGTACAAGATAGTTCAAGACCGGGATGAAAATCTCAATAGGTATATATCGTCAGAAAATATCACCTGGAAATTTCTTCCTCCCAAGAGTCCCAACTTTGGAGGTTTGTGGGAAGCGGGGGTCAAGTCCTTTAAATTTCACTTAAAACGCGTGGTTGGGGATGCAAAACTAAGTTACGAGGAGTTTCTAACTATAGTAACTCAAATTGAGGGAATGTTGAATTCTCGCCCCCTTACTCCCCTTTCGGCAGATATAGATGATTTGGAGGTTCTGACGCCTGGTCATTTCCTCATAGGTCGACCAATAACTTCAATATCTGAGCCCAATTTGCTAGAGGTTAATGGTAATAGATTAAAAATTTGGCAACAATTAACTAAAATGGTTCAAACTATTTGGAAAAAGTGGAGAAACAGTTACCTAAATAACTTGCAGCAAAGGAATAAATGGTTAATTACAAAGAAAAATGTTAAAATTGGGGACATGGTTCTTATAAAGGAAGACAACCTTCCTGTAAACACCTGGTTAATGGGTAGAATTGCTGAGGTATTTCCAGGTTCTGATGGATTGGTCAGAGTCGTCCTGGTCAAAACTAAGAAAGGAAATTTTAAAAGACCAATTTCGAAGATATGTTTATTGCCTTTTGAGTGTTAACAAATATTATTGTATTTTGTTGTTTTGTGTAATTTGCTAACTATTTTGTTGTATTATGAATATTTTAAAAAAAGTGCTTTTGTAATGAATTTTAATGAACAATTGAAAAAATTTGTATAATTTCTTCAAGGCCGGCGGAATGTTTAGGCAGGAATATATTTTTATGCAGCTCTAGTGTGTATGCTGTGGTTCTGCCTGCGTGCAGCAGACACAACTCAACTCTTACATTTTAATATTGTTAAAATCTATAAATTCTGTGATCTGTCTACAATTGTGGCTTTTTCTTCCTTTAATGAAACCTGCGATATTTTAACCTGTTTTTAACTAAGAGTTTTAACTTGTGTATTTTAAACCTGAAAATTAAAGTCTTAAACTATTTCTACCTCCCTGTGTTCTCATTGAAGCTAAAACACTACTTTACATGATCTCAACATCAACACAATGAAACGCCTGTTCCAAGTTGGACAGGGGACAAAAATGATTTTGGGCGTGCAGCGCGTATTATACTGATGGCATATTGCAGTTTTTTTCCTTTCAGTTATTTGTTTCGCACTTTGAATTTTCTCGGTTGTTTGTCTTTTAGAAGTAGGATGTATTTCAGTTATCAAGATATTGAGTATTTCAGGTATCAGTTCAGCTCCTCCTTTAGATATTTCTTCAATTGTTGGAAACTGAGAATAATCATAGCTAGACTTGATTTCACGTCGAATAATAGCTGCTGCAGTTTTGATCACTCTCACTTCCTCTTGTGATTCATTGTCACAGTTCCGATTTCTATACCAGTTATCTGATAAAATATTACTAGTTGCTCCAGAAAAACAAATAACATTTCTTTTCCCTGGTAAAACTGCAAAATTCAAGCTATTACCATAGCGCTGGATAAGTTTTCTTTTCAAATGCTTGTCGGTATACGGCTCAACTTCAGGACTTAGTTGAAGGAACATACTTTGCAATTCTTCAAAATCGTACTGACATTCATAATTTTCCTCCAAATAATCACACAGCTTTTCAAAAGCGTCTTCTCTTTTGAAATCAGCACTTGACCCACCTTTCGTTGTTTCTGCTGCTTTTCCCGGCCTCAATGATCCTGGCTTTTGAAATGTCTGGTAACAATGCGAATGGTATCTCCCATCAGAACTGACAAGGTCTATGACTTGAGAGAGCCTCACACTTACCTCGTCTCCCTAATTATCGTGCCTGTTATTTGCTTCTGCTCGGGTATTTTCAACCAGTTCAAGTTTTTGAACTAAGCTCCACTTTTCTTGTGTTGGATTCCTACATTTAGATACATCTACACACTTGCAACCACAAAGAAAACATGATGTTTTAAAATCAAAAATTTAAGGGAAGTGGGTTTTTTTTATCTTAGGGAAGAAAGACTTCATTAGAGAGAGTGAAGATGGGGGACTTGACTTTTGAACTCGTGACTTGTGAATGGTGCGTCGAGTCTGCTCCCTAACTCTTTGTACAAAAATATAACAGTCTGTAAATATTGGCTGTAGCATTAAGTTGAATAAATAATACGAAAACGCTACCACTCGACCATCATATCTTTACACAACGGTACAGAGGGAAGGGGGCAAACGGCAGGTGTAAGATGGCGTATTTGGCTTATTGCTAATAAATTTGTTCTTGTTCGCAGTTTCAGTATTTTTTACAATTGTAATACTCTGTGGTGCTTCTTATCCTCTATTATACTACAAAAAAATCGAACAATATTCCTTTTAAATAAAGTTTTTGTTTGCATCGTAGTTAAAATGTCTTTTTTTCCCAAAAATCTGAAAAAGTTCGCCAAAATGCTACTTTTACACCCGGTGAACTCTAGAACCGTTCACTTTACAACAATAATGTAAATATTCATTTTGTTTGTAATTGAATGTAGAATATATTTGTAATTGAACTTTTTGCTCTAAACTACATATTTTTCGAAATATTTAAGAAAAACTGAAAAAACAAACAATTTGCGAACTTCTTCCCCCCCTCCCCCCAAACCCGACGCTCAAAATGGTATGACTTTTTACCAAACAATATGTAGGCTGTATAGAACAATTTGGACCTGTAATGAAACTTTTACTTTGGTTGTCTGGGTTAGGCCTTTTTTTGGACTAATTGCACCGTACTAAAAATCGACTTGTACTAATACGTATGGTTTCACAAATAGCCGGAGGTTTAGAAGAGTGAGTCATTTCATCGTCCGAAGGCTTAAGTGCTTAAACTGATCCAACATTAGAAAACAATTTATTTTTTTCTAATTTATGCTTAAAGAAATAAATTTAATTACATTATTATTTTTTGTTCCATAACGGCGGCAGCAAATATCGAAAACATATATTGTAAAAATAAATTTTATAAATTAATTAAACAAAACTTGATATTTCGGAAAATGCTGTATGGTTTTATACCTTCACCCACCTTAGAGTCACACAGTTAGGATTGTGATTGAGAAGACAATTTACTTCTCAAGCTCCAGCAAAAAATAGAGCGAGTTAAATTTCATTTGCTCTTTTTACCATCCTTTCTAACAAATTTGATAAATTAAAATGTAAAGTTTTTACGCAAGGGCATGGAATACTTTATTTACGTTAACGAGTAAAATAAAATCAGCAACCTTTGGACTATGGCGGAGCAAAGTTCACAATGGCTAGAGGAGCATAAATTTTAGTTAAATAATAAAATAAAGTCTTACGTAGTTTTCATGGCCATCAAAGGTATTCGAATTGGGGTCCTCTGGTCTTGCGAATGACGGCTTTGTCTTGGGGATATGAGAGGCATGGAAGGGTGGGGTGGAAAGGAAAACGAGTATGCCACTGCCATGCCGGAGGACAGCAGAACGAACGTATAAATACAGAAAGCCATCTGTGCTGATAAAAAAAACATGAAATTATGTATACGCTAGACTATTCCCAAAATAAAAAGGTCTGCAATTTGATATGCACATCAACTAATAATGTGAGAAATGATATAATTAAAACTTATGGTGAAATGTATTATGCGATTTTCTTTATAGTAACGGATATTTCAAAAGCTTTGAAAATGTCATTAAAATTAACTACATTTCATTTGTGAACATAGTTTGCTCTTTGATGGATTCGATCAGGTATGTATATTATAAAATAGCTGGATTGGAAACGGCGCAGATAAACTATTGCATAGCTGGAAATATACATTTTAGGTAAAAATGGAGCTTCTCAGGAAGCTTTGTTTGGTTGTCAATTGAAATATGTATGCATTATAGTCCAGTAGTCTTGTTTTCAGACTACTCTACTCGCACTACTGGTCTTTATGCAAACCTTCGACTTTGTTCAGCTGTCGGTAAATAGGTCTCAAATTTATCAACATTTGAGTTTTATTGGAACTAATATTCACAAAATGAAGTTAAGTGAAATTCCATTTTATTTTCATCAATTCGGAACAGGCTTTTTCGAAAATATTACTTTGGACGATTTGATTTCGGCTCTGTAAATTGACAGATTCGTTTAAGGAATTTAGGGTTAGTTTCAAGTTTTTAAATATTCTGCCAGATGGCAGCATCATATTTGCTTTCAATGTTCTCTTTATGTTTTTGGGAAAAGAAAATGACTTATCGGGAGAATAATTTACTGTCTCAGAATAAAATAGTTTTCATTTTTTATTAATACATATTAGTTGGTTATTAACTGTATAAGAGTTAAGATTTCTGTTTATAATTAAATACAATGTTTGTTCTCTATGGTAATTAAAAAGGCAATTGTGTTCAAGTGATTGAAGATTATTTTAATACTATTTATAATTACTAGACTGATGGATTCATGTCTATCTGCAAGAAAATATACCGGTCACCTTTAAATTTTAATGTGGTTTCTTCTTAAGTAATGGACTAAAAACAGAAATGGAGAGACAAAAATGCAAGCACAATAATATTTTTCAATTATAGAGTAAAGACATAGATTGTTTAAACATGAATATGCTTGGTTGTTCAAATTAAAAAAAAATATATAATATATAATATATATGATATAATATATATATATATATATATATATATAGAATATATATATATATATATATATTTATATATATATAATATATATATATATATATATATATATATATATATATAATATATATATATATTATATATATATATATATTATATAATATATATATATATATATATATATATATATATATATATATATATATATATTATATATATATATATATATATATATATATATATATATATATATATTATATATATATATATAATATATATATATATATATTATATATATATTATATATATATAAAATATATAGTATATATATATATATATATATATATATATATATATTACTATTTGTTCGTTGCTAATGCGCTCAGCCAAAAGAGGGAGAGAATACCATCCTTATTTCTGTCAATCGTTTTATAATTAATTTTGACAATGATAAAGTTATTCTTTGAAAGATGATAACTTAATGATGTTATGAAATCAATTATTAATAATAAATTTTAAATTTTTACAACAACGAAAAATATATCAAAATAAGAAATATTAATCTTTATGTAGCATCCCGAAAGCTTACCTTAAACTCCAAATTCTAAAAATAAGATAACTTGAAATCGTCCCAGATGTCCACTTTTGGCAGAAGAAACGTTTACACCACTCCGAGGGAAGCGATCGATGAGATCTGAGGCAGAAGCTTGGGTTTAAAGATACAAAAAAATCTTGAAAAGCACGGACCGTGACCGTCTTCGCACGGCCCTAGCCGTCATTTAGCGGAACGCTTTGTTAAAAGCCGATTTTCACTTCTGACGGTGTCACGAGAAGCGACTTTTTCTTTTTTCGATTACATATTTGTGGTGTTTTTGGAGAATTGTTCGCTGTTCGGATTGGGAAATTCTTTATCTCCTTTTCATATTCCCCGTAATGTTCGCCGTTCTTTCGGTGCCGGATGATCCAATGTTAAGCCAATTGGAAAACTGACGGAAACGAAAAGTGTACCTACGGTTTGATATGCGGTTTTCAATCAAGTAGTGCCAATGTTAAGGCTTCCTGCAGTGGCAATGTACTGCAGCAAGTTTTCTACACTTGAAATTCATTTAGAATTGCCCATGCGGTCATCTGACACCGTAAGTTTGAATATTCTGTTATTCTGTGTCAAGTTCTGTTTCACTCAAGTGTCAACTTCATCACTTGACCTAGGTTTGAAATTACAAGGGAGACTTGTCTGTGCTAAAGCTTCTCTCAGAAACGAGAGTAAGACAGCCGGAAACATTCCAACCTAGACAAAATCTTGCACAATAAGCGATACAGAAGAATAGGTGCCTTTATTTAGGAATGGATTTTTTACTACAAATTAGAAATACTTCGTAGATTGGCAAGAGTTTTTAAAAAATATATATTAAAAAATTTGCATTTCCTTTTTGCTAATTAAATCGGTAAGCAAGAAAAAATTAAAAAATACCAAACCTGCCATTAGAACTAATACTATTGAGAAATATAAAATTTGAGTAAGCATTCATTTTTGGAATCATGGCTCAATAATTGCTTGTTTTAGAACTAGTGAAGAAAATGTAGGTATGTATTTTGAAAGTATTGGAATTGTTTGTAAGCAACACACACACACATATTTTGTGGTTAAAGAAATACTCCCAATTGAAAAAGAGGATCTTAGACATGAGATCCGGATCATGTGGCATTTTTCATGGACATGTGGAAAAATGAAGAAAAAAATAGTCTAAAAATACAAACTAAACATATCGCCGATGCGAATTTCTATGCCTGATTGTAGAAGCATCATTTCCCACGAAAAGTACATATTGTTCTTCAACCAATAAATAACTAGCTGATATTTATTTAACTTCTTTTAGTGTGTAAAGGGGCTGGGTGCGTCCGGAGGGGTTCCTTCTTCAATCTGTAGAATCGATTAAAAAATATGTTGTCGTGTGAAAAATGTTGTTTCTTTCTCGTAATATATGTAGGTTTATGGGGTGTTCTGATTTTCGAAAAATTAATAAGTAACACAATTTCCCTAAATACATCTATTATGACACACAAATATATACATAATCTAGGTGCGTATTTCATTTTCTTTTATAGCACATGTACGAAAATAATAATTAAAAAGATTTCTGTTCAGAATTACATGTTTCCAAATGACGACGTATAATCCCGTCAACTGAGTGTCAGTTTTTTGGCAACACACTGAACATCGTTCAGAATAGTTTTTTAATTTTTATTTTATTAAATTTTAAGTATTGGTGTGAGTATTTTAAAACCCTACACTGCAAAAATTTTTTGAAATTAATATCTATATATATAATACTCTTATACGGCACCCAAATTTCTTTATATTTCTATCTCTGGAATGGCAACAATCGAAATGAACAAAAATACTACTTATTTCAAAATTGCCGACTGAAAACAACAAAAAAGTGTTTCTTCAGGAATGGCTTGAAAAATTGAAAAATAACTATAAATATTTTGCACAAAACATAGATAGAATCGGTAAGTTTAAATTTAAACATGCATAATATTAGGGACGTTTAATGTTTGAAAATTTGAATTATAATTTCGATCGACTGAACTGCCAAACACTGTTAATAAAAAAATGAAAAATTCAAATTGTTTTGAAACATAGTTTCTAAGCGCTACCACAGTTTCCAATTTATTTACAAATGGATCAAGGTCAATGGTCAAGCACTCAAGCAGCGAAATATTTTCGCAATAATAACCAGTAATTTAAAAGGATTAATTTATAATTATTTTATGTTAAAAGGATGCTAAAGGCGGTTTGCTTAAAGGACCATGTCCGGATTGGCGCCAGTTGAAAAAATCGCCACGTCAAAATGACAACAAACCGAGCGTTTACCAAGTCTGTGAAATGACAACAAATAATTACTTAAAATGCTGTCCAAAACTGAAAATGTCTGCTGAGAGATAATGAAAGATTTCCTTATTAAAAAATATCGTGGCATTTGCGATCGTAGATCGTAACGATATTTTAAAATAAGAAAATCAGAACTCAACAGTTTGCTGCAAGTTCAAAACAATGTACAAAATAAATAATTTAAGAAATGAGTTCTTTAAATAATTAATGATTAATAATATTTTAAAATATTAATACGATTTAAGAATTCTTAACTATGAAAGAAATGGACAGGATCAAGTTATAAAGAAAGTAGCAAAATAAATTCTCTAATGTAAACAAAAAGCTTAGAAAAAAACTGAACTATTCGATAATTATTCGCTTAAAATGCTATCTGTGGCTGTTTTCGTAGTCAATGGCTGCCACAATACCAATTTGACAGGTTTACCATATTTGACGAAAGCATTGCCGGACATGCTCCTTTAGGTTAACCTTTAAGGCTAGACTAAAATATTTCAATGAACGGTGAGCGAGCGAAGCGAGCATGGATCGCGAAGCGATCCAAAGGGAACTGCGCAGGCACAAAAAGGCACAAAAAATGCACACGCAGGCACAAAAAATGTTGACTGTTTTGAAAAATTGCTTATTTCTAAATTATTAGTTTTTGACTATGAAATTTAAATTCATCAGTAAAAATTATTGAAAGAGATAACTGCTATCAGAAATACTTATTAGACAATATTTTGTATTGTTAATGTACTTTAATTCAAATTACTACTTTTAGTATTGGGAACTTTTAAAAGCATTGGCCACCAATTTCTTTAGACCCGCAATTTCATAAATTTTATTGAGGGAATATCGATAAGTATAATACTAATATATCCTTTTATAAATTCAGCATTGATGACAATATAATTAAATTATTTTTTTTAAAGTATTGTTAGGTATTAATTTGTACTGACATAAAAAATAACTAATAAATAAGGAAACTTTTAAAAAGCGATTTTACTATAGTCTACGTCTTCTAAAACTACCTTATTTATAATAAAAAATTTATGTGTGTTGCAGTGACTTAATTGGCTTTTCCACAATATTTATTTACCAGTCGGATTCAAGAAACAATTTAAAGTTCCAAGCCTAACTTCATATCCACCTGACCAAATGAATCTAGTCCAGTAGCGCTTATGACATCGCTTATAAACAATTGTATAGAATAGACACATTAACTTCACTCGAATTTGTATCTCCCTAAATTAGTGTTTTTTCACCATCAAAGAACAAACAGTCACAGAAAGTCCAAATTGGGAACAAAAAAGGATCCGAATATGGATCAGTAGGTAAAGTCCGAGACCCAATATCGGAAGCATGCGGTCACTTGACAAATGACATGAGGAGAGAAAACAAAGTGTTTTTTTTTTACCTGTTCATTCACAAATTAAAGAGAGAGAAAGTCTATGTTCTTTGGTTTCTTACCATACTGGCCTTTAAAGTTTTTTTTGTGTACTGTTAATGTATGAGTCACTGCATGGACATACTTTAATTATACTTAAAATTGAAAGATAACTTGAACGGTTCTTTAGCAGATTTTAACCTTCTGAAGGATAATGAAATGTGCAAAAGTGTCAACTGGTTTTCACTTAATAAGATTCATCTTTCCAACTATCTTTTAATATATATTTATAAAATTAGAAGTGCTTTTCGAAGACGCTGCAATAATTTTTGTTATAAATGTTTAATAGTTTATACTTTTCTTTAAAGTAATCTGTGCAGTTAGAAAATTTACCATACCTAAACGGGGTTCACACTTCGTGTTACTTTACATGTTATTCTCTCATATGATTAAAAAGTCAACAAAGTAACAAAAATATATATACGTAATTGCAAACAAATATCCTGTTGATTTGTTTATTTCGATTCTTAAAAGTTTAAGCATATATTAAAATATAGCTGGGGCAAATTATTAGAAAAAGAATTCTCAAATTAGAAATTCGGATTCTATTGCAGAATGTTATTTACCTCTTTTTTTTTTAATTCGAAAGAATCAAAAAGAAAGTGGAAGAGTAGGTATTGACATGCTGGAGAGATGACCGTCTGTCAATCTGTCTGTTCACGTGTACACCCTTCCAAATTCTGTTCTAATCGTCTAATTTTAAAAATTCTTTTTGTTAGAAAAGTATGGCATCATATACTAACTTTTTATACTTTTCTTTTCGTGTGTCTACCCGTACGAACTTCAGTAACTATTAAAGTAACAATAAAGTAGGCTATTCCATTTCTTTCAAAACTTCTTGTATTTTATTACTTTTCTCCAATACCGAATACAATGTGCAAATTTCGAGTTTAAATCCTTTAAAAAAAGCTTACGTATAAAAATGTGAAAATTAGTTATAACAACACAAATCTAAAACAACTGCCTTCTAAATATCCCGTATTGCCCATTTCTAGTTGACAGTTGAGTGAACGAATGAAACCGCCAAAAATACTTTAAGAATCTTTGAGGATTTAGTGTGCACCCTAATTATCGGAAGCAGCGTCGCGTAAAGTCCGTCTCCTGCGACGGGAAATGTATTAGTGGAAAAGGCAATAGCGAATTTTAGTGACATTTAGATAACAATGGTTAGTGGTAACGTCGCCGGCGATTCATACATTGCTGCTGAATGATAGACATTCAAAGGCAGTTTGAGGTCTATGTATTGTAACTAGAAGAGGCTTCAATTGGTTATGAACACTTTAGTAGGCTTATAGTCTAGTTCCTAGTGGAGATAATTTATTTTTTAAAGATAAACATAGACAGAAACGCACGAAATTTTTTTTCTTGCATTTTAAATTATATTACGTATTAAGAAGAAAAAGTTCAAGAGTTTAAGAGATAGGTGGGAAGCAATAAGTTCAGAAAGATCTAGAATAGGCTATTTTCCTGTTTTCTTACTACTCACAACGATTCTTACAGTAAGGACATACAGCCTACAAGAGAATGGGTGTCTCACGTGAAACCGTTTTGAACACACCGTAAATGACAGATCGATATACGAGCTAAAAAGCGTACACAGACGATCAAACCCTATACAAGATAGGTCTCTGATGTCAAAAATAAATACAGAATTAAAAAACTAAAACAACTCTGATACATTGTCTTGTAACAGTACTTTTAAAGGTTGCAATTCTATCGGTGTTTTAACTAGTGATAATAAAAAGGATGAACATTGCCCAAAAGCATTTTGAAATGGTTCCTTTAATTAATATCAATTAAAATCAGTGCAACATTTTTTCTTCTAGATTTTAATAGAAACACGACTATAATTTTCCATTCCTTTTTCGAGAAAAAAATGGAATTTCCTTGTACCCAAATGGTTTTGTGCTTCATGAAATTTAAATATTAGCTGTTAAATTTACTAAAAATGGATTCATGCCAAAAAATATTAAAAGTTTGCAACTATGATATTTACAAAAATAAATAAATAAACAGATTTTTTCCTGAAATATTAAATCGAGATTTTGACACTAAAAATAAAAATAATTGCAATTCTAACTTCGAAAGGTCTTGTAAATTTTTGGTTTAGCAGACCTTTTTGTGCTTGACAATGAATTACATTTACGTCTGTTGATAATAGTGTCGATTGTTTTTATAAGACATACCTAAAAAAATGTGTCTAAAAAAATTGTATCTACTTGTGTTGATGACCGTATTTTGTACTACATGGTAGCAAATTAAAGATTAAAATTTGAACATAAAACTATTATTAGACATAAAACTAACTGAATACCCATTTATGTAATTTACCAAAAACTATGTATAACTAAGTACACACTTAACAAAATAAAAGTAATTTCGTTGAAAAGTACCTTTACATTAGACCCACAGTACACTGCAATTATTCTAATACTATGATTGTACTGAGATGCAAGATAATTGTGAAGACTCTTTTTTAAATATCAATCAAATAAAGTAAAGACACTTTTGTCCCTTTTCTCCACTCACCATCGACGTAAATGAAGCATACAAAAGCGTTTTCAGTTTTTCCGCTCCGTTTACAGTTCCCAATTCTAGTCACTCAATGCTCAACCAGAACCTCCCCTCCCCCAAACGGAGCGCACAAATTGTCAGCAATAAGTTGTTTTAGTCTGCTGTTTGAAGCAATAATCACAAATAGTGTGTTTTATTGTTCTAAAATGCTTGTTTTTTTTTGGTTTATTATGTATGAAGGAAAGAAGGATTGCAAAGAAGAATTGCAGATTTGAAAATAGATTACATTTCTTTTTTCAATCATCCTTCGATGTTTACTTTGAGTTCAATTTTTTTTCTAAATATCCATTTTACATTAAATTTTTTTGGAGCATTTGCGAAATCATGATTGTTTATTATCTTCCTTGTAAGGTAACTAAATCAATCACTAAAAAAGAACTCAAAATAGATTTTAGTGAGCATCATCATTATGTGTAAAAAACTATCTGTGACACACAAAAGCGAAATATAGCCTACAGTGAAGTTTATTTTACAACATAAACAATAAGAAAATAGTTATAAATACATTTTAACGAATAAAACGCAGTCTTTTTTACATTTGGAAAGTAATAAAAGTATTGCGATGGGGTAGAAAATGGAGATTTTGCAACACGCTTTGTAGTGTGGGGATTTTGAAAAATAGGTGCAATTCTTTAAATGTGTGTTTTACCTATGCAACGAGTGCGAAGTCCTTTTTGAAACGAATAAATAATTTCACGAGAGCGCGAGTGATTAATTTACGTGTTTAAAAAAGGCTGTTCCTTGTGTCGTCGTAAAATATTTTTTAACAATCACATGCAAAAAAAATATTTTTTAGATTGTCATTGAATATTTAACCAGACGTAAGGTAATTGATATTTTGAAGCAAAAAATGAAAACGTTAATCATGTCCCAATATATTTTCCGCCAATCAGATGCTCTTACATTTTCCAATAAATTGCACGAGATTTTTTAACATATTTCTATTGTATTAAACACATAAAGTTATTGACAATATCGACACTTCCCGGCATATAATTCGTCAGGACCCAAATATAATCGTGGCTCAAATGTAATAGGCATATGATAGGCATAGGTGAAATAGGGCCTAATGTATGGATAATAATGGAATTAAGTCTTAAATATTTTTATTCATTCTTGTAACAGCTAAATCAAGGAAATCGTTCAAAATGTCATATCAAGTACCCTTTGCTTTTCTGTTTTTTAAAATGATATTTTACTTGATAATTATATTTATATGTTATGAAGACTTGTAGCGTAAATAGCTTCCGTGTGGTGTTTTGTGATGTCTTAAGAATTTTCAACTATAAATTAAAATTAAAAAAAATCTTTGATGTTATTTTATAAAATAAAACCCCACCTTATATACAAGCACGTAACTAGTACACAAGCAAGTTATATACAAGCGTACACGCTGAGTAAGTCTAGAAGGAATTTTGTAAATAAATATTTACACGAACTTTATTTTTCTAATATAATCATAACTGTGATTAGATAGGGTAATGTACAGCATCATTATACAAAGTTGAGTTTCGAAGCAGTAAGTAAACCTAATATCTGAAATAAAAGTTAGCATATTTTAGTGAAGAATAATTATACTATAAAAATTAATATAATACCATAAAATAGCATTAAAATTTATATTATTTGCTTTGACAATAACATATTTACTTCAAACGAGAAATCTGAAAAAATATGTTAATCAGAGGATTCTTGGTGCTGCTATCTACAATCAAAAAAGAAAACTAGAAGTAGTCATGGAAACAATCCATTTATTTTTCAGGAGGTGTGAATATTTCTGACGAAGACTTTTTTTTTAACTTTAAAAGTCCAATTTGGGATAAAATTTAAGTAATTGGAAAGGGACACAAAGTATAATTTTTTTTTGCATCATGTAATCAAATTACTATTTGGGATGTAAGTCGACTACTTGCAGTTATGTCATGTGTTTATATTTATAATTCATATTATTCGAATTAAAAAAAACAAGGATCTATAATGTTGTGGGTTGAATGGACTAATCTGTTTGTTATAAACTTTATGTAAGCTAAATTTACATCGAAAGGTTTCTCCGGTACCAGAAAAAACTTACTACTGCCATATCTCTGTCCACTCTCTCTTACAAACCAGCCCCGTGCTGGAGCCTGTTTTTATTCCCTGAGAAAAAGCACATTTTGAGGCACCCGACATACATTGACATACCTGAGTAAAATTTATGATGTACAACAAATATATTTTGCTATTTAGTCTCCTAGACTTGATTGCAACAAGAGGATTTAAACAACAACAACATGGAAAAATAGCATTTGTAATGACCTTTAACAGGCGATACATGTAACCGCCTGAATGTTGACCGTGTTTCAGAGTCTTATTTGAAAGGGAAGAAATGAGTTAATCATTTTAAATTTCAGTTTGTTTATTCACTATATATTAAAATACATAGTAAGATTTTTTTGCATTGATTTTTCAAAATGGCCGCCGTAGTAACTAATCTCCTTAGACCCTCGCAGCAAAAGGCACCAATCAGCGTGCAGCTTAGCAATTATCCTACAGTGATCGAAAATCAAATTTTTTGATTAGAACGTGATCACATAAAACATGTTTGGGATAAATTTTAGCAGATTTAGTTACAAAACTATCCTTTCCAGTGATTCAACAAAAATTATGGGAGCATCTTCGATTTTTCGTTCTAACTTTGATATTTCACCTTTCGATGGGAAATAATTGTTTAAAAAAAATTCTTTATGTAAATGATGTTTTCTTTACAATTTTATTCGCAGGTCATTTTCTGATTCTTTTTCCATGTTTTGAAATTTTATTTAAAGCAAAAATTTACCATGTCCCATTAACACTTCATCCTGTCCCATTAGACCCCACATATGGGGGCTAATGAGACATTTACATGTTTGTTTAAAATGCTCAGTAACTAAAATATTTTAATGTTTTAACATTTGCCGAATGGCTTTTTATGTAAACGAATGTTCAATTTATGAGCTTGGATTTTTTTTTTAAATTCTTGTATTTTTGCTGAAATACAGAGCCTCTGTATTTCAGCGTCAATTTAAAAATAGTAGTTTTGAGATAAACGTGTATAAAGTTTTGACACACACAGATACTATATGATCACAGTGGCTTACCGACAATGAGTTTTTAATCGATAAATAATGTGAATTACATTCTAAAAATTTACTGGTACATTTTTGAGATGTTATTTTAACTATTTATGAAATATAAAAAAAAAATTGGGTTTTTACATGTATCGCCCCCTTAACACTAATGTTAAATTGGTAGCAATGGTTTAAGTTTTTAAAGCATTTAAAAAGTTTCACTTTCAAAGCTGTGAACAGTTTTAAAAATGTCAGTAGGAGTAATTTGTTCAACATTTGCCTTTTCATACAATATGGGGTCACCTGGAAGTGGGGGCACGTGCTCCGCCCTGTCGGAAATCAGGCTCTGATCACCATTATCGAGTTATCTGTATCACTAAGATAGTTAAAGTAAGTTTGTAACAAAATCTGTCACTCACACAGCCCGCTTCCACACAACATTTGTGTTCAACACGAAAAAAGATATTCTATTTCTACACGACTTTCGTTCAAATTCCATACTCTTTTTCCTTTCGCGTTGCCATTCGACAAAAGAAATTAAAATAAACACAAAAAGTAATTGAAATTGAAAATGTTTTTATTCTGTTGTCATTAGCTACATAAATTGAATTCATTATTTTAAAAATAATTGACATGTTTCCTGTGACATATTTCGTCCAGTCTCCATTCTAGGATTTTATTGTGGGTTTAGGTAATGATTTTTAGCCTACTTTTCTTTTTTTAATTCGAAAGAATTAAAACAATGAAAAAGTAGGTAATGACATGCGGTCGATGTCCGTCTGTCCGTCCGTACCCCCCTTCCAAAATCGGTTCTATCCATCGGATCTTAAAAATTCTTTTTTGTTAGAAAGCTATGACCTCAGATACCCAACTTTCATACTTTTTGTCCGTCTGTCTGTACGTCCGGACGGACATAAATCTACTATCTGTCGGCGAATTTCCCATTGAATTAGCATTGAAATTCAATTTTGAGTCATTTAAATCACTGTAGGTATTGAAATGCGGTTGATGTCCATCTGTCTGTCTGTTCGTATGTCTGTCTGTCTTTCCGTCTGTCTGTCTGTCCGTCTGTCCGTATCCCTCTTCCAAAATCGGTTCTATCCGTCACATCTTAAAAATTCTTTTTTTGTTAGAAAGCTATGACCTCAGATACCCAACTTTCATACTTTTTGTCCGTCTGTCTGTACGTCCGGACGGACATAAATCTACTATCTTTCGGCGAATTTCCCATTGAATTAGCATTGAAATTCAATTTTGAGTCATTTAAATCACTGTTGCCAAATCAACAATGGCATGAGAAACTTTATTTATTTAAACATATTTGAAGCAAAATAATATTTTCATGAATCAGTTTGGAATGACGTCATAAAATGTAGCACAATTTGATTCTTTGATTATTCCTTAATTATCTACCAAGAAAGCTTAGTTTTAATTTACATTTCTTATTTTTTAATGCAGTTCGGAGTAGTTTCTTTACTTTTGTTATTAATAAATATTTATTCTTCGAACTACAAATAAATCACGAGCAGATGATAAATAATATTTAATTAATTTGCGAAAGAATATTAAGGAAAATAGTTGATTTTGGCTTTTAGAAGTTTAAATTATAGCTGGGTGCTGTGTTTCGATTTTTTTTTCTAATGTGTATAAATCTTGTGTAGAAACGGCTGTTGATGATATTTACTTTAGGAACCTAGTTTTATTTTTCCCGATTAGATTTTCAGTAATTATTTAAGTAACAGGAAAGTAGGCTATTTTAGTTCTTTATGAACTTCTTGTTTCATTGATGGTACTGTTTACTGCATATATGCATATTTAAGCTATTTCCGTGAATTATAACTATGATGGTTGTTCAAGGCCATCGTACTAGAGCTGCATAATAGGGTTTTATGTTTTTATTTGTTCGACAAATAATTTGCCGGACTCGCCAGATTATTACCTAAAACGCGCCAAATGAGCAAAATGTTTAAAAAAAATAATTTTTAACCTGTTTGGTTGTTCATAGGTCATCGCTCTAGAGCTGTTTAATGAGGGTGTCTAGCTATATCTATTTTCTCGCCAAATTATTAAAAAAATATGCCAAACGAGCTAAAAGGTTTTTATGCATTCATGAGGGTAATTAAATGGTATAGATACTAGTATCTAGATACTAGAATCTATAGTAATATATTAAATGGTATACATACTTGGATCGCGCGATTTAACACTTCTTTAGTCCGGGCGAAGAACGGGTATTTATTTCCTAGTTCTATAATAAACATTTACACGCTAAATTTGGCTAGTTTCATTTATTTGATTTCGAAAATTCAATAACTATTTCTTATCATTTGCAAAAAATCATTTATATTTCAAAGAATAAATATGTAATATTCCTCGCTCTTAAATAGAACCAAAACATTTCATATCAACCTACAATCAAAGAATCTCTTAGTGAAAGGTATTTGACGTCATTTCAAACTGATTGATGCCGCAAAAATAAATTTCTTTTAATTTATTATTTAAAAGAATTAAAGTTTCTCGTGCGATTGTAGCGAATGGCAATGGTGATTTAATTCTAATAAAATGGCTTATTATCATAGATATCATAGTTAAAGTATTAGATTGGCAGATCACGTGACCTCCAATGCTAACGACGGGACGCGCATGGAGGCCAAAATAAGAGTGCAAAATGGCCAATGTTGCCGCCACTTTAAGGAGAAAAATGCTACGGCAACATCGGAAAAATACCATTTAATTCTAAAATTACCAAAAAAAAAAAAAAAATCTATAAAAGCATTTCAAGTCACTAAAAAGATTCCAAAATGCAGCTAGTATTTTTACGATATTTTTTTTTGTAATTAAATATTCAAATTTTTCAATTTTTTTCTGAAATTTTCAATGTCTTCGAATCGATTCGCTGAATTTTTTGACGTATCACACTTGTCTGTAGCATTTGTAGTTTGGGCTATGAAAGTGGGTGACGGACGGACAGACGGACGGATTGAACGATTATAATACCTTCCACTTTTTACTTTATAAACGTATTGTGGAAGCTAAAAATAATTCCGCTGTTTGAAGATAGAAATAAGGGTACTGTGAGGCCTCGAGTCTTAAAATAATTAATGTTGTCAACAGAATCGACTCTGGACTGTTAAAAACCAACTCAATGTAAGCAATAATATACGATAATGGCTAAAACCACTACTAATCCATATGATACATCATTATATAGACTGTGGTACCATATTTTATGTCCAAAACAACTATTTTCTTTAGTACAATAATTAGAATAATGGCTTATATATACTTGATACTGTGGTGAGGCTATTATACTGGAACCTGGGTCTTTAGACTAACACATATACACAATGGTTTCATCAAGACATTAATGGGAAAAAATAACGTTGACAACTTATAAAGAGTTGAAAAAGTTATGCATGTCACAGTAATATTTCCACAATAAAATTCCAACTTTCCTGAAACACTGTAGGTGGCAGCACCAACTAAATTGCAATGTTTTAGAGGCCCTTAGACTGAGAAAGGATTTGTATTCTTTTTATATTAAGAATACTCTATTATTTATTTTCTCTGCCTTTCAACCGTTTAATGTGCATAGGTTTTTCGTTTCTACTATTTTCAATATTAAAATATTATTTTAGCTATAAAAAACTATTTACTTCTAAATAATGCTTAATTTTTTTAAAAAGTTTTTTTATGTAGTAACAGTATAATGGGATATTTAATATAACATATTTATTATATAAAACTGTTGATTTTGATGTTTTAAATTAGGGGTTATATAAGAAAGGACTTTGGGTAGACTAAATCATATTAAATATGGTAAAGTAATGTATTTAAAAAAAAAACCCTATTTTTTAATGAATATCATTTCTTGCAGTTACGCGTACCTTCATAAAAATAATTGTTACCACAACCATAACAATTAAAGCATCACGGCTACAAAATTATACTCAAAGGTAACATTTGCGCTGACGTGTAAAGGATTCATTTGGGATTTCTTTCTTCTCAAAGATAAGTGCTACATTTTCACGTAAAAGAGTGGAGCAAAGTAGATAAAAAATTTCAAATTTATCGTATATTTCTTACATGATGCATAAATATCGTGTCGAGAATGTCACTAAGGAAAAACTAAAACCGAATAGTAGGAAAAATCCACAATTAATCATGAATGGGCCCGAGTACACTTGGTCAGACGTGCTTGTTAAATCTGTGGAGGCCAAAGATCCGACGAAGCTCTTGAAAAGGAAGGCTAGAAATAGACAGCCGGAAACGATTAAAATTACCGAAGGTTACCGAATTTTGATCAGCGCCTATCACGGTTACATGTTGTTTTAGTTATCTGGTCTGTAACGTTAGTGGTAAGGAGTCAGAATTTTATCATAAACATCTCGTGCAGCATATAAAAAACTTTGAAGAATAGTTTAGTTCATTCGGGGTTTTTTCATAGTGTAGCTTTAGTGTGAGGTTAATTCAATGAAACCAAAAGATATCAGTCAGGATAATAACTGATACATGTTGAAGACCAGCTTTTTCCAACAAACCAATATATTGGAAAATGTTTACTAAGTGTCAAACAACATTTTTAAAACTCGACTGATATGGTCCAACCAAATAAACATCACTGAAAGAGAAGCATAGTTTCGAAATGCAAAAGGATTAAAATGGAAAAAAACCCGACAAATTTCCTTTTTACTGCCGAGAAGTTATTCCCGTGTATACTGCGTTCGCCATTAATTCAATATTAATTTTCCCAAGACTAACATTTGTCACAAATATTTAGTTTCCATTACACTCAACTGAAAACAATAACAAAAAAAATATTAACATTCGAAAGGATCGTCCATTCCACGGGAGAATTCAAAAAGAGCAACATTCGAAAGAGTTGAGAATCGTCTGAATTCCATCGGGGCAAATCATTTGTCAACTGAAGTGAGGAAGGCAACAGATTGGCAAGAGTCGTTAGCTCTTAATTGCGCAAAATGTTCTACCTCGAGAGGGAGAAAGATCAAAACAAACATTTGACTATCTCCCTTACTTTCGAAAAATCGAATAAAAAAGGAAGGCGATTCTTTTCGTTCTATTCGTTATCTGGTGTGTCCCTTAGGTTGGTAATTATATCTTTCTTTGGGGGTTGAGACAGTGTGTGCTTTTCAAACCTCTTCCCTTCAATGTTGTTTGTTGAGAAACAGAAAATAATGTGGAGGGAGTTGTAGGAGAGGTTGGAGTAAGACGGAGGTGCTTGGCGAAAAAAGAAAGTGTCCCTGAAAGTCGCCAAGTAGATGGGATGCTCCCAAACAAACTGATCAGTAATGGGAAGCACCGCGGCAACTAGTCTATTGCAATAACACAAACAGTTCACTCAACTTGTGTGACTAAAGAAGCTCTGCGTCACGCCTTCCGTCCTATTTGGAGAGTTGGCTGTTCTAAAGAAGAAACCTGCTCTACAAACCTGTTGCGAACACGCAAAGTATTGTCGCCCGTGCGCAAGCAATTTCTTCAAAAAAGCCGAAATTCCAAAAAGGACAAAAATCTTGTCGTCACGGAGAGCTTCTATGGCCTTATAAATTGAGGAGGCTGTGACCACTAGTTTAATAAGATTTTAAAGCAACACGCATAATTTTAATCCTTAAGAATCAGAAATTAGAATTTTAATAATTTGTATTTCCTTAGTTGTAAGTTGTATTACAAGATCTGAATGAATGCAGGGTTTTAACCTTTCCTTTCATGCAAAAGACTTCATTCTTTTTTCATTAGTTTTTTTATGATACGTAATAAATAATGTCAAATAGTAAGCCAATCGTGTGTTTGGACATGATTTCACTTGGCAAAACATTTTTGCCTTAATTCTTACACAGCAGCATCTTTAACTTTTTATAAGCTCATTGTTTAAAGTGAATTTCTGTACTCATTTGGCACTTCATTGCCATTTGGCGCATGAAGTAGACTTCATTGATTCACACAATTTCTTTTAGTTATATCAGTCCACCTTGGAAAGAGGTCGTTTCAAAATTATATCAACACAAGATCGCCATCCTTACAGCTTTTTAAAGACATTCTGAGTGTTAAAAATGAAAAATCATAATTTTTTTTAAAAATGCACACATATTTCCCTCATTTGTTTCGTTGTGCAGAAGAGTGCTTTGTTAATGAAACTCTACGGTAGATGTATACAAAAATGGTAGATCAGCTGAAAGCTGAAACACTGATCTTCGTTCGATCCCCCTCCTACCATCCCACACACATAGCCTTAAAAAATTTTCCTTTTAAAAAAACGTTGGTAAAATACGCGAATAAAAAACATTAAAAAAAGTGTATAAATGGACGAGCCGATAGATTATCGTCATTATATATTCCCGAAATGTGTGAATACACTCCCGAACATGACAAGAGCAGCTATATCGGAGAAATAATTAAGTTGCGCCCGTTCGATGCAGATATTCGAAATCCGTCCCTTTTCATAATCGGCTATTGGAAGGGGACGGAATTTCGTTAATTTGACACCAACAGCCACCTGAGCGGATGTCTGCATTCGAACAGAATTGCTAACAAACATCCATTAGGCTTAACACATTTGAATACAGTATTCATTTTTAATGGATGATAGTATAAATAGCAAATGTAGGGATATTTTGTTTTTGTATAAATTTGTTAAAATAAATAATAATGCTCATTATTTATTTTTTCTATATTTTATTTATAAGTAAATATAAATAGTCCTTTATAATGTAGTATTCAATATTTTAATTCACATTTTTTTTTAGTTTAGTTTAGTTTTAAAAGTTTTTTCATATATGAAATGGACTACATAAGAAAATGAAACTATAAAAAAGTTTTAAATTAAGGTTTCTGAGAAAATTTACTTACGTTCTATTTGCGTGTGCATCGAAAATAAATATCTAATTTCGATTTAAAAATAATAGGGGTGGGAATTAGTTGGATATTACCAATGGGTATTTCTATTTTTAAGAATGTGACGAATAAGTGTGAGAAAGGATTATTATATTTGCCTTAAATGTTTTTGGAAATACGAAAAAGGGAATGGGTTTCTAGACATTTGTAAGAAACTGCAACTTACTTTGCCAACCATCTATTTATATAAATAATCCACTTGTATATTATTTATATTACCAGTTGTGTAAAGGAAAACTGTAGTTCGTTGTTGTTAGATTGTATATTAGTACCTAACTTGGAATTAGGCTCTTTCCTTTTATATCTCTCTAAAGAATACAAACGTATGATCCCGTCACCTGGCAACACACGTACTTTTTAAAAATTTATAAATTTAATAATTTTATCAAATTTTAAAATTTAAAGCATGGAGGAACCATTTATTAATACTAACAACTACTACAGAAATATAATTTTTTAAAAAATTAAGAAATTGAATTTTCAGATTACATTACAGAAGTTTACATTTTAGTCAATTTTCTTCCCTCAGAGGGATATATAACTTCTACGCACTTCGAATAACCGACATACTTGGTTGGTTGGTACATGCATTTCCAGCCTGTGTGCTTGTCAGAGACACGCTTATAAACCTTCTTCAAGTAAGGCAGACACAGACAGAATTTTTACTGACACTGAGAGGGAAATTACAAACAGGGTGAAGGCGGGAATCGAACCCGCACCCGGTACAGTGCGCAGGCTGTTAGCGTAATGGTCAGCGATTTTAACCACCGGGGGCCCCCCCCCCCCCCCCGGCGTACTTAAAAACTAAATTGTTTGCTAGGCAATTTACATTTATCCGGCCGTAGCTAATCAGTCGGCCCGTCCGTGGCCGAGTGGTTAAGGCATTAGCCTAGAGGTTCAACCTTCTCAGGAGTGCGGGGGTTCGAATCCCACTTACTGCCAGTCATCCTATAAATCGGATCTGTGCTGGAAATAGTAGAAAATCCTCATCACGGATGGGCCCGAGTACACAGGGACAGACGTGCTCGTTAAATCTGTGGAGTCCAAAGTCCCGACTTCGTTAGCGTACGTTGTCGTTCGAAGTTCCGTTGGGTGCCCGCTCAGGTGTCGACCTCGTCACTTGACCAGGGTTCTAAAATACGAGGCGTTATTGGCTGCGTTAAAGCTCCTGAAGGAGGCTAGAAATAGGCAGCCGGAAACGATTACCTTACCTTACCTTACCTTACCTTACCTAGCTAATCAGTAGTTGGCCTCTGTCTCTAAAAATTCGATGGATCCACTTATGTGTGTGTGTGTTGTCTGTTGTGTCTGTCTTACTTGACGAAGGTTTATAAGCGGGTCGCTGACCAAGCACACAAACCTGAATATATATGTCTACCAACCAACCTAGCTAATCAGTCTTTTTCATCTTCTCATGGACGGCCTTGGTTGATATTGTTCGTGAACTTGAACGTCTGATGTAAAAGAGCAATGGTTTAAGGCAGAAAAGAATTGCATTTCCAAAACATGTCTAAGACATATATCTCAAGCGCTCTCTACTAATAGCCTCGAAGTAGTTAGAAAAGGCGCGAACATAATAAAGGTACGCTGAAATTCGATGTATTTTAAAGCCGACCAACCACACTCTCTAATTCGACTCTAGGGAATCCGGTACTTAATGTGCCAGAAAAGCGATAAAAGACTGTATAGTAAAACTGACAGTTAGATCGTATATTAAAATGCATACACAAAAAAGTTTCATACTTTAATTATAATAAAGTAAATGTATCTCGTAGTTTCTGCTAAATGCGGCTAAAAATGCAACGATACTCCCTGAAAGTTTTTGCACCAATAAGCAAAAAATATGAAACTACCCTTTATGTAAAAAGTAATAGAAAAACTGTGAGCGGTAACTGTTAGCTCGCAGTGAAACAAACGTCGTTGTTCTAACTCTTTCGAAACGAAAGAAAAATCTCATAACAGCCTCCTTCAACACTGAAACAGAAAGGAGTAAAATAAAAGAGAGCCCCCTCCAACAATAATCGTAGGGCGAAAAGTGAACATTACGAATTATTTTTTTCGTAGCTGTGCAAACGATAAACGACACGAAAAGAAATAATTAACATTTTCCCTTTTTAGGGATTTAATGAAGCTTGCATAACGAGGGAAAAAGAACGCCACTCGCTAGTTAGCGCACCCCCCCCCCCCACTAATAATAATAACGTTATCTCTTTTTGACATTCCTTTTTCACTTCATTACATTCTTTTCACTGGGTGTTCTTTTTTCCCCCTCGCTTGTTTAGTGTGAGATTCGAAGTTTGTTTTGGATCGTTGCATTCGGCGGCGTAATTTTGTCGCGTTTAGAGGACGCCATTGATCGGGTCAAGTTGAAACCTCGTTTAGAATTGAAACGTAATAAATTCCGTCCGCATATGAAAAGAGAAGGTTCCTTAATTGTGAGGGCGTTCCCTTTTCAAGTCGTTGGGTTTAAAAGAACTTCGTTCATTTTTAGGGCTGCTTAAGGGTATTTATTGTGATGGTTAAATGGGAAAATTGTAACTAAGTATTTGTTAGGGTACTTTAGTAAGATATACAACTTTTTTTAATGTTTTTATAATAAATGTTACGTTTTACTGTCAAAGCTCTGTTATTCATAAAAAATAATGCACAGAATTTTCATGCCATTGCATATTTTCCACAAATTGCATTATATGTTATTTTATAAGCTATTGAGCAATTTAAAGCCCAATCTTTTTAAAGGCAATCATGCATTTTTTAAAGTATTTTTTTCCCTCTCTCACTATTTTCCCCACCTTTTTTTTATTTAAATGTAAATTTTTATCATTGGCTATTTGCATTGCCTTTATTTTTCTCTTAATACATAATTACTTCTCAAATCAATACACTAATATTAAATATCCTAGCAACTTCATAAAATTATTTAGAACTACCGTCAATGCGGGTAACTTTGGTCCAAAATCCTAGGGTTTTTTACAAGAAAAGTGAAAATTAAGCTACAAAACTATTTAAACACATTGAAATCACCATGCATTTTAAGTATTGAAGTAAAAGAAATAATTTGTAAGCATTTTGTTAAATTTTATAATTTTTTTTAAAAAATGGTGTTAGTTTAAAAAAAAAGGACTGTGCTAACTTTGGTCCAAGCATGAAATACATAAGAAACATATACTTTATGGGCTTTATGCAACTTTATGGGCTGTGTTACAGAATTAAATAGTAATATTAAAATGTATAAACATAAAAATGATTAAACATACAAGTTACAAAGTTATTAAAAATGGTTTATAGCTTAATATTTGCATTGCATTGCATCGTAGAATGACATTACACTATGAATAACACGATTGATCGCTCCCTAAAAGAATAAACGTAGACTTCGATTTTAATATTGGAAAATTAACTTAAGTGTAAAGTTCCATAAAGAAATCCTTACCTATTGGACAATAGTTACCCGCATTCATCGGCAAAAGTTTCCCAGTGACCAATAATTAAATATAGCATAAAAAGTATTCAACTTATATTAAAACAAATGGTTCAATATTCATCCTCATAAATAAAAGCATAGTATAGTGTGTTTAATTTAGCTATTTTCAATACTTTCTTAGGTGTTCCTGACAAAAGTTGGAAGAAATAGATTTTTGTCATTAAATGCTCGTAAGAAAACAAACGTCATTTGTGATGTCGCAAAATTAGAATAATATATATTTTTTTACATGAATTGAAAGGCAATGTTTCCACCTATCCAAAAATGTCAAACAATTTAAAATTGGATCATTTTATGAAGGGAAATTAAAATACAAATATTTTTCCGATGGACCGAAGTTACTCTCCATAGCCAAAGATACCGACGGTAATTCATTAGTTTTGTCTTGTTGCATAAATTTTCATATTTTGACCTAATGCATTATTAAAAAAATAAAGTTCTGCCAAAGTATTGATAGCAAAGTATCTAAATATTTTACTTGAAAAATAATTTTTTAGCTATATTTATAATAATTTGCTTTTAATAAAAAGGCTTAGCTCTCTCCTCTCCCCTTCCCCTTGAAAATTTCTAAATACGCCCCTGTTTACAAACAAAACCAAAAAGTGTTTTTGTTTTCATTCAGCAGTAAAACGTAATGTTAATGTCCAACTCCTCTGATTATACGTACTGCGTCATCTTGTGGTTCTGAATCTCACCGAGAACCACCAACCAGAAAAGGAGCCGCTTCGTTTTTTCCGTGTATGCGTTCTAAAAGACCTCCGCTTAGCGGCTGAGGCTTTGGGAGTTCGAGCCTTTCTAGGCATCTCATAAAATTTTGTACGCAGTAAAAAATTGATGAGACGTACTCCGTGTAAAAACGCTGCCGGCACATCTTGAGAGCTTTCAACTTGTTTATGAAGTAACATTCCATCAATTTTCTGCAGTGTATAGGATGCAGGATCAAGTGCCGACCTCGTCACTTGCCCATGGAAAACCATTGGGAGTCGGACGTGTGTTGGTGCGTGACTTCACAGGGGCAAGCAGAAATAGACCAGCAGAAGTGTTCACATCGAAAACCAAATTTTTAGACAATAAACTTTAAAGGGCAATTCCATAAAAATGTTAAATTCGATAAAATAAAAAAAAATTGAATTTTTTTTAATTTTTACAAATTAAGTTTAAAAATATATTCCAAGTTTTCAAATTATGGTTTAAGAAAGCAGGGGACGATAAAGGACATGTATTCACATTTCCCTAAAAAGAAGATCGATGCCTAGTGGACAAAAAAGATGGGTTGGCTCTACTAATTCAGCCAGCATTTCAACGAGTTGGAAATCGTCCTTGATACGTGTTAAAAATCCCTTTCACGTGTGAAACATTGTATATAATGTAATATTTAATATCTTATGAGTATTCTTGATAATAAAAATATTAAATTTATTACTTTACATACTTTATTTCTTTACAAGTTAATATAAAATTTATTAAACTTTTAGTCATTCCGTCACGGTCATTCCGTCCCGTCAAATGACAGTTAATAACTTAAACCGTATTACAGGTAGGTTGCTCTAAATTATAATTTTACATTGCTTATATATCATATTTAAGATATGCATTAGTTTAAAAACTCAATGTAATGTAAATTCACTGAAGTACCCATTTTTAAGTACCAGGATGCAGTCGTGGTTGCAAAAATGTTATTCCGTCACACAAAAAGAAGTTAGTCAATAATGAAATGATAAAATACTTAAAAAAATTTCATTTTTTTAATTATATTTTAATCTTTAACAGTAATATATAAACTGAAAAACCAATTTTCCTTTAAAAATAGCTTCGTGGTAATTGTTTTACTTCAATTCTACAATACAAAATGTCATTCCGTAACGTATGGAATTGCGTTAAACATAGTTTAAATTTTAAGGTAGATCTCTACTTTCGAAGGCTTAATTTTTTATTTCTTAATATTTTCACTTAAAATTTTCAGCATAGTTGAAATATATGAATATTAGAACAACTACGTTAAAAAATTATTATTATTTTTTAGTTTATGGACAAAAAGGTTGACATTTCACTCCGATTTTTTCAATTATTTAAAGCCCGATACTCCTTCCTTACATTTATAGATACAATTTTTTGAGAAAAAAAACACATTTTCAATGTAAAATGTACTTTTTTTTTAAAACTTAGACAATTATATTTCATAAAAACTTAACATAGGTTTGTTTACTACATCATATGGAATAACACAAACGAAAAATTAACTTAATAGGATGATTTTCCTTTGAGCTTTAGCGGTTCGAAGAAGGTCAAAGCTCAGAAATATGTTTCCGAGAAAAACACGGTTAAAGATTTTAGTTGTTATAAAAAGTACTTATACATGTTATCTAAATTGTAAGCAAAACACATTAACCAAACTGCTGACGACTACCAAATTTAGACAACATATTTTTCAATATGTAAGGTATCAATTCAGATAATAAATTTTTTTTTCGACAATTTAAAATTATTTTTCGATTTTCATGGTATAGGTCTACCTTAAGAGAATGTTATTTTACCCAAGAGGAATGAAGTTTCTTATTTAAACTTCCAAGAAGCGCAAGAGAAACAATCACGAAGTTAATTTAATCGACGAAGCACCTTTCCAGGAATTCCTCCTGAGGACCCGACCCACATGAGAACGCTGCATTCTTCTTCACAGTGTAACGGGTGCAAGGAATTCGGAACATCCTTCCTTATTTCCACCTACTTGATTTCCGATGTATTTCAGGGAGATCCGTTTAGATTTTAAGTGATTTTGTTGACTTTGTTTTGAGTAAGTATTCTGATGATGTCGTGGATGTGAGAATAAGATGGAGGTTTTGGCGGGAAAAACAAGTGAGGCCGTCTCAATATCGCCAAACACTAAAAACTACTTTTATCACAACTGCAGCACAGTCTACTCAACTTGATAAGGGTAGATAAGTTCTCCGGATACGCTTTCCGTCCTGTTCGGTGGGTCGATGATTGAAAGATGTCTCAGATGGTTAGTTTTTTGAACCTGATCACTGCAAATCAAGACGGGGAATGAGGAGACTTTTCACTTACTTCCACCTGCCTCCTCATCTGACTCCATAACTCCATTATTTATTGCTCCATTAATATTCGTTAAACAAAATTCCATTGCTTAATGATAGTCTCTGTTAAATTCCACATATTTCGAATTATGACCAGTATTTCTCCCATTTAAAGTCATTTCATAATACAATTTCAACTATAAACTTTTTTTAACGACCAATTGTAGTTTTACATCAGTTGATAAAAACAACTTAAAGTAATGATGCTTGTGTTTTTTATTGAAAGAAATTTGTTGAAGTAGCTTTGGTGGTATTTTTATACTTCGGGTTAATTCCACGTAAAATGATACCACAACTGAAATTTTTTTTCTACAGTTGTAACTTTTATATGTGTTTAAGAAAAGTTTGAATTTTATTTTTTTTGTATCAACAACTATTATTGTTTCATATTTGGCAACACAACAGCTTCAAAATGGCTGCTTTGTTTTGAAAGCTTGGTCTCGTGTTTTTTCATCATTTTGAACCCAGGAATTTTAAGGTAAGAAACACATTTTATCAGATTTTTTGGAAAAATTATTCAAATAGAATATCAGAACTATCTTAAAAACACATTATTAATCGGCATTTATTACTAAAAGACACCTAATTAGAAAGATAAAAATCTCATTTTTGACTGTAGTGTAAGTCACGAAAAGATATAAAGTTTCTATAACTTTTTAAAATAAAGCTTTAATTCAAAATTTTTACGATATTTTCTTTCTATAGAAACCTCTGCGTAATGCCACACCTTTTTAATTTTAAAATAAAAAGCATTTTCTCTATTTATAACACATTTTAGCTTTGTAGTGTAAGTCACAATGTAGTGCCAGTCACAGTTTCTGTTTTATTTATCTATTATAGATTAGCTATAATATTTGTAGATTTCTTATATTTTGATAATTTTAATTTAAGATGGCTAAATCAACAGTTAAAAGAAAAAAAGAGCAAAGAGAAAGACTTTAAGCATGTGGAAAATTTCAAACCTTTAAAGAAAAGGAAAGCAAAAACGACTTTACGGACAACACTTTAACTAAAAATACACCACATCTATTGCAATGTTCCAACCGTTAGATAACATTGAAAAGCATTTCTCTGCCACCAATGTTGGTCATCTTTACCTTTAGTCATGAAAAAGGACCATTTGATGGACTTGGTGATACAGTGAGGAGGGGATAAAAGCAGCCACACCTTCCAGGAAAATTGACCCACATTCCGCTAAAGATTTTTTCACTTTGCATAAGAAATCTGCCCAAACATATCACTATTATACATTTCTGACAATTGTATAAAGGGCGAAATAGGTAGATTAAATGATATTTGCTCATCAAAGGAAAATAAATATTTCCGATTCCTGACACTCAAAAATTGCTCTGCTTTTTAAAATTAAACAAATACTTACTTAAAACTGCCAATATTTCATTAAATCCCCAAAAGAACAACACGGCTGATTAAACAAATGGAAATGTTGTAAAAGGAAATATCTCTCAGCAAAATTCTGAAAATGAATTTGATGCTGAAAGAAGAGCTTTAGTTCCTTTTGTAGGAAAATTATTGTTAAATATTTTGTGGGGCAAATGTTAATTTAAAGATGCTTATTCAATAAAACTGAAACATCTGCAATGGTCAGGAAGTCTTTTTGCGTGGCCTGAGAAGGAAGGTTTTTCAGACAATTCTATTGAAGAAAGAATTAAGAAATTACCAGAAACAAACTTTAGGGGACGTTGTGTAACTTTTTCTAACTATGATTTTACCATGTATGCAATTCTTAACTTACCATGTTCAAAATTATTTACATACATGTTATTATTGCCTAAATTTCCATATCTGTGATACAATTCACATGATGTAGTGTAAGTCACGCACAAAACTGTTAATAAATTATTTCCTATGATATTTCCACACTTTTTTGCAATTAAATTATTTAGCTTTAAACCTTGTACTTAAATTAAGCACTGGTAGAATGTTGATTTACTGCACTATGAAGAAGAAATGAGAGTTTTAAATAATAACCAAAACTCGACTTCCTTTCATATAGTGTAAGTCACAGTATGACATTTGTATTATTTTTTAGTGAAATACTAAATGAAAATGGTTTTTTATGATTTCTAAAAATAGTATATGTTCAGGGGTAAACTGGTGTACAATATTTTTTTTGAATAAGTAGAAAATAATTATGAACTACGCAAACGAAATTTGTTAAATCGTCCGATGTAGTGTAAGTCACGCGTGGAAATGCCCTTAGATGTGTTGTCCAAAAATTGCATTAAGCGAAATATTTTTATAGAAAGAAATCAATGTCTTTAAGCCCTAAAAAATAATTTTATTATTTGATGCGAAAGAATGTTAGGAATCTTAAGGGTTCGGGTTCGAATCCCGGTAAGGCATGGATGTTTGTGTTCGTCAATAAAAGCCGACCAGGTTGCACAGACGGTTAGGGAGCTAACCTTTGGAGCTTAAGGGTTCGGGTTCGAATCCCGGTAAAGGCATGGGTGTTTGCATCCTTCAATAAATGTTGTTATTTGTCTATGTGTTTGTGTAGTCTCTTTCTTTGTGTGTATCTTCTGCCTGTATTATTTCTGGGGTTGAGTACAATAGACCTGAGGTCGCAGTGCTTGGCGAACTTGCCCCCCCCCCCCCCACCAAGAAAGTCATAAGTCATGTTAGGAATGCTTTGTAAAAAATAAGATGTACTTTTTCATTACCATGCCATTTAAAAAGTGATGCAATAATTATATAAACGAATATCAGATAGGAATTAATGCTATTTTTTAAGAATTAATGCATCAAACATTAAGGTTTAGTTTCTGACTTCTAATACTAGGGGGAACTAGGGACATTTGACCCCTAAGGATACATGACCCAATGCCTTTTTCTCATCAATGGAAAAGTTTTGTGAGTTGAAAGTGGCATCACTTTTTCCTTTCAGCTAGTTGATCACATGGTGAAAAAAACGAGCTGAATCATTGCGTATTTGTTAAATTACGCGAAGAAATACGTTTTCATGCTCTGAAAGTAAATTTTTGAGGCCGAAGGTTTTTCGGTCTACATTTTTTGGTTTAAAAGAAAGAGTTTTTCAATTAGTTATTTGTTTAGTTCATGCTATTAGCTACAGTTACATGCATAATATTGCTAATGTAATTACTCGCAAATGACTTTGTTTTGGGATTAAACAAAAAAAGTGCAACTAGGGATAAGTGACCCAAACCAATTAGGGATATGTGACCCAAGTAAACAACACAAAAGTAGACAGAAGTAAATTTTTTAAAAAAATCACTGGAGTCCCAAAAGTAATTGACTGGGTCTTTAACGAAGTATAAGTTTTGTTTGGAAGGTACAAGGGAATTTTTTTTAACGAGCTTACAATTCAATATGCAGAAAAAATCGATGGAAAGGGTTTTAAATGTCCTAAAATGGATAATACACCACAGAATGATATTGATAAAATAGTAGCGATTCTTCAACCTTATGTGTTTTCTCTGCAAAATAAAAGAAGCCCCAGTTTTGTATTTCGAACAGAATTTACTTTTAAATTTGATTATTTCGTTAATATAAGCATAATTAATGAGATAAAAATAAAAAGTAATAATTTTGTCTGAAAATACTATAAAATCTATATAAACTTTATAATATGACGTTAGTTTTGTTATTTGGTAAAAGTGTTTTGATTATTTTAAGTTATACTACCACATTCTGGGGTTGGGTCACGTATCCCTAATAGGTGGGTCATGTATCCCTATGCATTGGGATACATGACCCAAAGCTAAAGTTTTAAATAATTATATTTTACTACTATTGCAGTTAATACTACAGAAAAATACTAATATATATTGTGTACTACTTTATGAAGTATAAATTATCTGCATTTACACATTCATAAATAGTGTTTTTTAAAAGTTACAAGCAAAAAACTTCGAGTGGGGTCATATGTCCCTGGTTCCCCCTACTCATTAATGTTTGTAGGTAGTGTTTAAAATAAAGATTTTATCAGAATTCACCCTCTATGAGGTATTTGCATTAAAAATAATTTTTGTTTATCAAAGAAGATTTATCGTATATGAATTACGTCGCAGTACAGCATGTCCGCTATATACTGAGGTTCTGCGTTTTCTTCGAGAGTATTAAAAAGACCATTTCATGGAAATTTTGAACCTTGTTTAAGTTAAATAAAAACGCCTTTATTATTATTTCAATTATGTAAGCAAATCTGATGAGTAACTGAATAAAAAAATGGTTTTTTTTCGCACTTTTTCCCGATTCAGGAATTTTTCTTCTTAGCAAACCTTGGACTGCCTCGTCGATAGCACTTTGATCATACGCTGTAGTTCGTGATAAAAAAAATGAAGACATTTAGTGTACCGAGAAAGTCTTCGGATTAGTACAGAGAAGAGTGTGAACTGAAGTCCAAGTGTAACCCATAATATAATAAATTTACAGAGTCAAATGCCAATTACATAAGAGAATTCGGTGTAGAATAGAATATGTGTAGCAATTTAATTTTTTTGCAAAAGTGTAAAGAGAAATTAATGGAGAAGCACATAACTTATGCTTAGTTCATCAACTGTTACATTTTATCTGAAACCTCAATACTAACGTAAGCGAAACAAATATTTCTCCTAAAATATAAACTGTTAAACGCATTGAGAAGATGACATTATGTAAATTTTTTAGTTTTCTGTCTTGTATATATTTATGTTCTGATCTTATCATTAAAATCTTGTCTGCGTTAGCCCAATGCTCTCTGCCCATCTTTTTTATACAGTGGTGCGTAATTATGTTGAAGTTAGTGACAAGATATAGTTACGAACTTTATTTATTGAACCAAAAGAACGTTATTTATTGAACCCAAAGTTGTTTCGTTTTTTTTCGTCCCATAGGAGGGGAAAATACTACATTAGCACACTTTAAATCCGTCTTGCGGTTTAGTGTTCGTAGTACGGTGATATGCATATATGATGATCTTTATGCGCCTTACTACGGTGTCGCGTACTTAACAGCTGCATCCAAATCTATGAGAACCTTTGCCAATAGCCAAAGTTTAGGGGTGTATTGCACATTATTCATAACAACCTACCGCGGGCATAACGGGATACAATCACTTACATACGTGTTTAATTTTAATTGAACAATCAATTTAAAAAACACCGTCGAATGGAGTAACGTTGGCCCTGGGCCCAAGCCTTAAGCTAAAATAACTTCTCATTAAATTCATTCTTTAAAAATGTGTTTGCATTTTTCAATTAGTGCCTTGAGCAATGGGTTAAACATATTCCAGAAGAAAGTCAGTACTATGGTTTTATGCTATGTCAAAGTACTACATTTGACAACACATTAAAACATACTAAATAAACTATATAAATTATAGTTTGAACCGGTTCATAGTCAATATACATTATTAGAGTAAGGCACATTTTTGTTAAAAACATTTTAAAATTTAATTTTTAATTATATAAGAACTCGATTTTGAAAATAAATTCATATCTAAATTCGCAAACTCATATTTTCTCATTATATTCATAGTGTATCTATCTGTCTATGAAAAGATGCGAAAGTTATTATTAAAGTTAAGTTATTATATAGACGATAACGCATAAAAGTTTGTAACTGTTCCCCATGATCGCACTTTCATGCTTTAGTAAAAAGGATTCTGTGTGGACATTTAGTTAAAAAAAAAGTTGAACTCCAGTGGAATGTTTTAGTTATTCAATGATATAAAAATAATTCGGAAATCTTTACATTCTAGAAACAGAAAGAACTTTAAATTCGGCTTTTTCTTATCAAGCATATAAATAATAAAAAAATCCCTTTACTGCTTCAACAACTTCCCCATACGAAAAAAGAGGAAAGAATTTTTCCTGCCTTTTTCTTCGTTTCGGTTCTTTTTTCCCTTTTCTATCTTTTGGTCCGATTGTCAAAAAAATCCGGAAACCAATTCGTTAAAAGTCGGTTGTATATATTTCCTTATCTTTTATTAATGTTGACTTCGTCTGGACTAGTTTTATTTTTCTTAAAAAGAAATTTATTGTCACCCCCTCTTTCTTCGTCGAAATACCGCGTTTTAGCAAATATTCTGACATCTTAAACCTCATATTGATAGTGCCTGTGAGAACGGTGAAGGGTGCTTGGTAAATTATTGACTTTTTACAATGTAAGCGATGAGGGTATAACATCAGCGAAGATACAAAAGTTCTCCAGATACGAAAAAATACCGATTTAAAAAAATCAAATAAGAAATTGCAAAGAAAGCAATTTTTTTCTATAGGTATCTTTCCACCTAAAATAGATGACCTTCATATTACCATTTAAACGTTCTCTTTTATAAAGGCAGATGATATTTTCTTCGATTTTTTCCTTTTGTAGTCAGAAGAGAACAATTTAATTTCATTTATGAGAAATTTGACAGCAAAATCATTTCGAAGCACCGACTTTGTTGCGAGCAGTTAAGAGAAAAAAAGTAGTTTCTATCCATTATTTTGTAATTTTTGGACTGCACAGCGTAAGGAATTCCGTAACTGAATTGATTTTATTTAAATATTCTATAGCATTTTTAAAAAAAATGACGAATTCCGATGCGGGTAAGATGACGACCTCCACTTCTTATTTTTTTAAAAAATTAACTATATTTTCGTTTGGAATTAAATATTTTTATAAGGTGCATAAACGTTAAATGTAGTGTCCGTTCAAATTTCTGTCCTTTAATCAAGCCAAAGAAAAGAACCATAAAGTTTGCCATTTAAGCACTGCTCATCTACATATGCTGCTGAATATGCTGCTTATTTTGTATGTTCCCATTTGAGAGTCCTGAATCAATCTCTGAGCCAAAAAAAAGTATTTTTTTTTAATAAACAACGTGCAATGTTAACGTTTGACCTTTACGAACATCTTAAGTTTAGTTTCAATATAGCCTATTTATTTTCCAATAATTTTGAGTTAAATTATGTATTGATGGTACACCTTACTATATGTTGCGATCTGCTAATGAAATAATCGCATGTCTATCGCAATAGCAGCCCATGTTGCGCATGTCTTGATAAGTTGCGTGTTGCACATTTATTCTTTCACCGTATTTACTTTTTTCTTATGTTTTAATAAAACAAGATGTGTACCTTACGAGTTCTTTCATGACTGACTACACAGACATAGTCAGCAGGAAATGTGCAGTACTATACACAATAATGAAATTTAAATTATATTTATTTGAAGATAAATATAAAATAAGAAATTATCACTACGAGTAGATAGTTGTTTTCTGTGTACCCTGATGGAAATATTTAAAATAGTCGAGCCTAGTATAGAATATGCTTGTCATTTTAAAAGCAAATTGGAATTTTGTATAAAATTGCATTCTACAATAGTTATTTGTTTTAAAAAGTAGTGGTTTGCTAGAAAAAAATTAGAGGCAACCGTAAAAAACTTCAGGTTTCATACGTTGAGTCTTTTTCCCACTAAAATCTTAAATGAATTTCCTACAATCAAATTTGATTTGAAACCGATAGTTAAATTTGTTAGTAATTAAATGATTAAATTTATACACCAGTCAAAAGATTTTTTTTTTTACAAATTTGACCATTTGAAAGTACTCTTAAACAACTGAAATCCTCAATTTATATACGGTGTTAATAACCGTCCATTGCTGAGTAGAAGAAGTCATCTATATCCGGTACGCCAAATTAACAGTCCATTTATCAATCAATGAAGAAACATTTTAGTCCTTGACCAAAAGATTAACTAAGTAAGATGTCTGCATGACGATTAAGTTTATCAGTAATTGCTGTACAAATTTAATGGAATATTTTGAAACTTATCAAATAATAAATAATTTACTTTTAAAGCTATAAAAAATTAATGATTTTATGAAATGGTTTTATTATAAAATTTAAGGTTTTAATTTATTAGTAATAAATTGTTTAATTTTTGTATTATTATATTATTATTATTTTTTTTAATTGTTGTAAAAAGTAAAAGTACTTATACAAAACATTTAAATGGGTCCCATTTTCTATGAATTAAATCTTTTATTCTTCAATTTACACCTTTTATAATTTTGAAATTAAACAATGAAACTATTTCTAAAAAGCGTATCCAATTACTTTTTTGAAGAAACATTCATTAAATTGTGTATGTAGATATAGCCTTGAAACAATGATAAAAAAATTATGCTTCCAGTATAAACTAGATACAATTGTTCACATAAACCTTTTGTTTAAATAACTTTAAGAGAACCGAACTTAGTTCGTTTAATGAGTTTTTCGAAACTCACATGTGAAGAACATTGGTCCTAAGGAGAAACCCTAGGGATTTAATTATTCTAAAATAAAAGTCAGTATTGATTGCAATTAGCGACTTAAAAATAAAGTAAAAGAAATTAGGAATTTTTACGAACGCAAATAAATGTCCGGCCGAAGAAAAAGATTATATTCTTAATGACACTTCGAAAAGTAAATACTTTTTCTTTCTCAGGAATCGATAAGTTAGTTCAAGATCTTATAGATAGATAGCACATCTGTTTATAATTTATAGTTAACTATACTTTTTGGTAACTAGATTTTGTTAAAAAATACATAAATATTTTTTTTGTCATAATAATTCGATTCACGGTTTTCTACCTTTAATTGAGTAAAAATAGGATATTTTATTTCAGAACTTGAAATTGAATAAAGTTTTATGTTCTGATTTGAATTTAGAATAGAACATTAAAAAAATCATCATTGTCTGTGTTCTAGGACTAAAAGGGTTATTATAACCCACGATTGGTTGAATTGAAAAATAAAATATGATCATTGATGGAACATCGACTGGATGTTTGTGTTAATAGAATTAATTTAGTTACTTTTTCTTGTTTAAATATTTTTCGGAGTTTGACCCGAAAATTTCAAAGTAATTTTTAAAAAATTGCTTATCCGATATTGATAGTAAACGAAACATTTCGATAACAATATTTTTGAGCATGAAAAGTATCAATATAAGTATATGGGTTATTTTTTAACCTAGGGCAGATTTCTGTTTCGGCACCATGTTTAGAAAATAATTATATTTATCTATTTTGTTCTTGATTATCATTATTTACAGTTTTGGGAGGGAATGTACTCATATCATTTAATATTTTCTAACACTATTATTTAATGCTCAAATATTAACTAAACCATGTAAAACATCACCACATTTTTATAAGTGAATTAAATAGAGGAGAGGAGGGTATTATGGAATAGTCAAGGAAGTTTCAGCCCTTTCTTGTGCTACTATTACGTGGAAATGCCATGAAAGAAATCCCCACTGCAAAATAAAGTTGGTTTTCGGATTTTTGAAAGTTTTTGTCGGAAAGTGTTCAAACATATTAATCTACCAGTAATCATAAGACGCTTTGATTTTGTTATTAAGAATAATGTATACTAAAAGAATAATAGTTTGTTTTGCTGTAGTCGTTATTTAGCCATCAATATTTTATCCGTCAGTAAAACGGCTCATATTCCAAAATGGTGTGTCGGGTAATATGGAATACATATCACAGAATGGAATACAGTACACAAACCAGAAAATACATGTACCAACCTACCTAATCACAAAACACGAAGTTCTTAATCATTGTATAGATTAGTAAAAAAGGTTAGTATTTATTTAAAATGCATTTCAATTTATTTATAACTCTATTATGTGCTTGTATGTTTGTTTTGCTCTTTAATCACTTGTATATTTTTATGTGTGCTCTGTGTTAATACTGTTGAATAGATGTGTAGCTTATTAGGTGTACTGCTGGTTCATTCTATGTTGAGCAAATTGATTCCGGTGATTTAATGTGACCAATAATAGTAGGTATACTTTATTTTATTGTGAAAACGATAATTAAGAAAGTTTTTAAGTATGTTTCAAACAGGACCCCTTGAGAATATTCACCGTACACTAGTTGATGCGTTGGGCATTAGTGTTTGGAATTACGAGGTAACAACTTACTTAACCAGGTTCCACTGCTTAGAATTTATTATTGTTTTCAGATTATTGTAAACATGTGCAAACATGTGCAATATTTTGAGTTTCGATTTCACGTCTTTCGACATAATTTTTTAAAGGTTTAAAAAAATAAAAAAATATTGGATAGAGAATTAGGAGATTAACTCGATGGAACAACTAAAATTATTCTAATATAGTATTTTATACAATTTTGTGCCATGGATGTTGATTCCAAGCTCCAGGAATAGAGATTTGGATCTGTGGTGAATCTTGTTTAATTTAATTTCTATTAACTTTCTTTGTTTCGGCACCCCATTTTGGGCAGTAAAACTTTTGCACACGGTACTTCTCTTTGCACCCGAATCCTTTAAAACTACGAACTAAAACTAAAGTTCTGTCAATCAAATTTCTCACCCAATAGTATAAATTCTAATATATTCTTTTAACAAATCCCTGCATCATAAAGGCGGGACAAATTCATTCCCAGTGAGATTCGAACCGAACAAGACATCACTTTTGCTTCTACTCTTAAGCCAAAAGGACCTGTGATGGCCTGAACCACAATTTTTTTTATTCCTTATTGTTATGTAGTTTGTGATGTGATTAGTTTAATTAAATGTCCTTAAAAACCTTCTGATCATTCACCATTCTTCTCAACAACAACACCGGTAACCACGCCTCAGATATCTAATTGAAATATTTAAAAGCAAAGTTAAATTTGAAGCTAATAAAATTCAAAATCAGCCTAACTTTTCAAACAGAATTATTTAAAAAAAAAGTTATTTCTGAGATTTATGTTTGAGAAAATTATCCATATAGAATTTTGTGTACTATTTTATTGTTTAAATGCATAACTAAGAAAAATGTCCCACTTCTACAGCCCAAAAAATCATAAAATTTAAATTTAAGTAAATTTGATGTGTTAAAATTCCACTTAAACTTGTAAGTTGAACAAATCCTATGTTTGTTGCTTTAGCTGTTTTTTATGTTTTTAGACTCACCTTTATAAGGATTAGCCCAATTAAGTTATGAAAAATATATTAAATGTTTCATATTTTTCAGAAGACAAAACTGCTGTAATGATACGACTGAAGTACTGACGATTGAAGCAGCAGTTTGTGAAGTACAACATAAAATGCCAGCCTGCCCTGCAGTTCCCAGCCTACCGGCACCGTCATTATATAATCTATATGTATATAAAAAATTCGAAACTTGTGTTTATATTGATAAATAAATATCAAGATTTAAATAAAGTTGTATGTTATTTTGTTATAAAAATAAATGAACAATTTAAAGGTGTATACTGTATTGGATAGATTGGAATGTAATAAAATGTAAAATTTATATTTAAAGCAAATTTTGGTTCCGAAATACACTGAATCTTTTTAATATTTTATAAACATTAGATATTATAGTTTGACATGCATATAGACAATTTTGTATTAAATAAAATGCCTTAAGGGGAGTCGGATGGTTCTATCCGCCCATGTTAATTTTACTAACTTTAGGAACATTTTTCTCAGGAACTATATGCGATATCATTATGAATTTCTTTTTAGTTTGTTCCTTACATATATTTCTTGTATTTAAACTGAGGATATTTCGATATTTCACAGTATAAAAAATATTACTTTTCCAGTGTGTTTTTAAAATATGTTTAAAAACAAAAACAAAAAATCCGATTTAAAGTTATATAACTTTTTTTGAGCAGAGATATTTATAATTCCTCAGTTTAAATCAAAGAGCTATTAATGGGGAAGAAGTAATAAAACAAAACATGTTGATATATTTTATAGTTCCTGAGAAAAATGTTCCTAACTGTTGAAAAACCTTATATAGGAAACGCAAAAGAAAATTAAGGTATAGGTAAGAACTGATATACAAAGTTTCTGAAAAATGCGTATAAAAAGAAAACTACTAAACAGAAATCGATAATCTTAGTCTTAAATTAAAGCTATAGATATGCAGATTAAAAATAAAAGAAAAACAGAAAATCGACATTTTTGACCCAAACACCTATCCGACTCCCCTTAAATATTTCAAAAGCTTTACATCAATGGATTTGAGTCCGTAAAAAAGACAACCGTGGAAAATAATTATAACTTTTTTTTACACTTGGGTGAAAAATACTAATAAAAAAAATGATGTAGTAAAATCCTATAAAACATCCAAAAAAGTTTTTAGAAAAATGCATCTGCTCAAATATGATGAAATTAGACCGAATACGACGTAACTAGAACTGTTCAAACAACAAAATATATATGCTCAAAAATGACGATGCCAAACTCTCAAATGAACAATAATATTCCTCAATTTAACGAAACTAAAACTATCAAAACAACAAAATTCACATGCTCAAAAATGACAATGCTAAACTCTCGAATAAAGAATAATAATCCTCAATTTAACAAAACTAGAATTACGAAATATTTCTTAGATTTGATGATATTCGAATCCTCATTAAAATGGCGAATCAAATTTCTTCAATTTGAGGAAAGGAAAACTCGGAGCATTTGCCAGTAACGGTTTCGTCGAAACTGATGAAAATTTCGTCGTTTTTGAGTATGCGCTTCTGAGAGTGCAGCTGTTAAAAATATATTAGTTTATGCAATCGTACAATTTTAATTGTACAACTATTATTAACAAATTATTTTTTAAATTATTATTTTCTTTTTTATTTTTTTTACACATTTTCCTCCCATTGAAAAATATTTATAGTTTTACTGCTTACTATGTTCAAGAAACATCAAGTTATACTACAAAGTTAACCATCCGAAAGTTTACACGATGTTCTTGTCTTAAGAAATTTATACTTTTTCGCGTTTTATAACTTACATAAAACCTGTGGATGCAACATACAAACCACTGAAAGATACGCCAACTCGTGAATGGAACACCTCGTCCATATTTATCCTGCATCCACGCGGACAAGTCTTCAAATAAAAAAAGAGCCGCCACCAGCAGATGCGGCGATGAGAAATGGCGCCTCTCCCGTTTCCAGCTCATTAGCAGATAAGGAACTCCGGGCCAAGAAGAAGATAGTTCTGGAATCCTGTCCCACCTAACTGCCCGGGAGATTAGATGATCCAGTTTCGGCCACACATTTAATGGACGACGTCGAGAAATACGGTTATCATCGAGTTCATGATATTCGGGTTGTTTGCACAATACATAGGGTTAAAACAGTACTCTTTAGGCGATCGTATCAAATATCTTTGTTCATTTTTAGTAGTCATAAAATAGAGGAATTCAGCATTGGTGAACCAAAAAACGAGTGACTCAAAAAATAGAGCTTAAAAATTTAAAAAAAGCTTTATTATGCACTTGTTTTACGGATTCAGTTATTTAATTGTATATTTAAATGATATTTTATCGATCGAAAAATTGCTTGAGGTTTTTTTAAAAAAAAATATTCTCCCTGTTGTCTTATGCTTTCAGATACCTGCCCTTCTAAAACTTTACCCAGTATTGAGAAATTTGTGGGGCACGTTTTCTAGGCGTTTCCTTATAAGCATTTTAATAAATAACATTATTATTAACAATTTAACATTATTCCAAATATTATTTTTAAGAAAGGTTAAAAAGATTTATTAAGGGAAAATATATATCCAACTACTTAAAAAGTAAGTTTTTTTGGTAAAAAGCCAATGATGACCTTAGGTTAGCCAGCTACTAAAACCCAAATGCTGAAATAGAGTAAGTTATTTTATTGTGCTTAATTCGGCAAGATATCCAAAAAAAAAGTTGTATGTTAACTAAACATACAATGCGTCAAATGTTGAAGCCTCTGTTTTCTATGGGAAAATATATTTATCTGTTACCTAAAAAGACTTTTTTGAAATACCTCAATTGGATATCACAAGCAGAAAGAAACTGGATATATTTGCACAATGACAACTGAGTGTTAACGCTTCAATCACTTTGCAACACAAGTGTTCTGTCAATTTTACAAAAGAAAACGAATTTCCTGTAGAAAATTCAGCATATTTAAAAAAAAATACATCCAACATTCATGGGATATCTATTTTAGGCTTTCTTCCATCGGCAGCAGAATAGTCTTTACAGAGAGGACTCCTTTATACAGTCAATGTACATTTCTCACATTGGCTTGTGTGACAAACATTGTAATGGCAGTTTGTTACTATTGTGGCTGGTGTATAATTCAAATACACAAAGTTGTGGATCTTTTATTATAATTGCCTTACGAGAGAGTCATTATAAAAAGTACATCCAACATTCAGGGGATATCTATTTTAGGCTTTCTTCCATCGGCTTGTGCAGCGTCTTTACAGAGAAAACTAGGACTCCTTTATACAGTAAATGTACATTTCTCACATTGGCTTGTGTGACAAACATTGTAATGGCAGTTTGTTACTATTGTGGCTGGTGTATAATTCAAATACACAAAGTTGTGGATCTTTTATTATAATTGCCTTACGAGAGAGTCATTATAAAAAGTACACCCAACATTCAGGGGATATCTATTTTAGGCTTTCTTCCATCGGCTTGTGCAGCGTCTTTACAGAGAAAACTAGGACTCCTTTATACAGTAAATGTACATTTCTCACATTGGCTTGTGTGACAAACATTGTAATGGCAGTTTGTTACTATTGTGGCTGGTGTATAATTCAAATACACAAAGTTGTGGATCTTTTATTATAATTGCCTTACGAGAGAGTCATTATAAAAAGTACATCCAACATTCAGGGGATATCTATTTTAGGCTTTCTTCCATCGGCTTGTGCAGCGTCTTTACAGAGAAAACTAGGACTCCTTTATACAGTAAATGTACATTTCTCACATTGGCTTGTGTGACAAACATTGTAATGGCAGTTTGTTACTATTGTGGCTGGTGTATAATTCAAATACACAAAGTTGTGGATCTTTTATTATAATTGCCTTACGAGAGAGTCATTATAAAAAGTACATCCAACATTCAGGGGATATCTATTTTAGGCTTTCTTCCATCGGCTTGTGCAGCGTCTTTACAGAGAAAACTAGGACTCCTTTATACAGTAAATGTACATTTCTCACATTGGCTTGTGTGACAAACATTGTAATGGCAGTTTGTTACTATTGTGGCTGGTGTATAATTCAAATACACAAAGTTGTGGATCTTTTATTATAATTGCCTTACGAGAGAGTCATTATAAAAAGTACATCCAACATTCAGGGCATATCTATTTTAGGCTTTCTTCCATCGGCTTGTGCAGCGTCTTTACAGAGAAAACTAGGACTCCTTTATACAGTAAATGTACATTTCTCACATTGGCTTGTGTGACAAACATTGTAATGGCAGTTTGTTACTATTGTGGCTGGTGTATAATTCAAATACACAAAGTTGTGGATCTTTTATTATAATTGCCTTACGAGAGAGTCATTATAAAAAGTACATCCAACATTCAGGGGATATCTATTTTAGGCTTTCTTCCATCGGCAGCAGAATAGTCTTTACAGAGAGGACTCCTTTATACAGTCAATGTACATTTCTCACATTGGCTTGTGTGACAAACATTGTAATGGCAGTTTGTTACTATTGTGGCTGGTGTATAATTCAAATATACAAAGTTGTGGATCTTTTATTATAATTGCCTTACGAGAGAGTCATTATAAAAAGTTTCAAAAATTTAATTTACTTGGCTTTAAGTTATTTCTCAGAAAAAATACAAATTCAAATTTAAATCATCTGAAAAATGTAATACATTGCATTGTTCTGACTACTTTTTGTAGTCAATATTACTTCGATGTACATTAATTGCACATGATGAAGATTTGTGTTAATAGAAGTCTGAATAAGAGAAATAAGGACGTAATAGCTTGAGGTCTTGAGTTAAAAACACACATTTTCTGCATATTTGTAATCTTGTAAATCACACATTTTACTCATTACATATATAAACATCTAAAATACCGATTTATTTAAAAGTACCAATGTTGCGATTATATTATGCCATTTCTTTACAAAAAATACTTTCAACAATTTTTGTGGTGATGTCATATGGAGTCATTTCGTACTTAGTCGTTTCAAATAGAAATACCACAAAAAGTCATCAAATTTTGATTTGGCCCAATTACGAATTCCCACGCACAAAAACCAGAGTAGCATTCACAGACAAATCTAAAAAATTCTTCTGTGAACCTAATGCAATATTCGCTGCGTCCTTTGCTCACTATAAAAGCAAGCTACTTCGCCAGTGGTCGCCCTTCAGAAAAGCCTTTCTTTCGAATTCAGCAAAAAACAACCTTTATTCCTGTGGAAGAGGGGCTTTTGTAAAATCCCCGTTCCTAAGCATCTGTGCTCCTAAGCACTTTCGGTGTTTCTTTCAAGCACCTTCAAAATAAAACAGTTTTGTGGACGGTCGTCGTGTTCCGCACCCTTTTAAAAAGAGAGAACTCTCTTTTGGGACGTTGGTCGGAATTTGCAGACGTATTAAGTTTCATTCATTGAAATTGTATACCTTTTTTTATTTTGTTTGAAGATTGCCGGATTTACAGAATGCATTTGTAGTTTATTGAAGTTATTGTAAAATACAATCACAATAGGAAAAATAAACTTTTATTCTCTTTTGCAAAGTGAAAAATTCTTATACACATACTGCTTTCTTTAAACTTTATTATTGACATCAAGTTGTTATCTACAGTTCTCCGTAATACTGAGTTAATTCTAGTATTGAGTGGATGAAAAACGATAAATATTGTGTAAACAGATGTTCAATTGCAACTCATTAAAGGTAGTGTATTCACCACTTAAAATATTGGATCAAGTTTTATTTTTTTCTTTTTGGGAGAATCCTTATGATAGGAGAAAGATCTATTAATATTAAATTAATCCAAAATTGTTTTTGGCGAATAGTACTTAAGTAAAGTTTCGAAATTTTGAATAAGATATATCAAAATGCCAGTTTAATTGAATAGTATGAGTGAATTTGGTCTTTATTACACTATAATATAATGACACAGGTTGAAAGGAATCGTTTAATTGACGCACCTAAAAAAATCACTAATACCTTAATCCCTTAATGATCAGACACACAAAAGAAACCTAGAAATACCTAGAAAACCTAGCACTCGCCCTCTATCGCTCGTTTGTAGCTTGATCACTCAAGCATCTTTGGAAATACCCTCCACCGCTAAAAATGAAGTTTTGACGGCCAAAAACGTTTGAATAGGCTTTGAAGTATTAAATACTTAACTCTCTCTTTCTCTTTACAATTAACAATGTAGAAATATCAATAAAGTCACATTTATAACAACATCATTTTAAAGCCACACAATCTTCTTTCGTAATATCTATGTTAAAACGCATTAAAATACAGTATTTTTTTTACACAAATGCATGCTTTAAGTGCCTGCATGGGGAGAAAACTAAAAATTTCCCGAACTATTGCATATTTTACTAACATTATCAGAATTTCTTCTAGGAAAAATGTTTGATTGGAGGCCCCACATTAACACCGTATAGTCTTTGAATATCAAGATTCGAGAATTATTTATTTTAAAGTTTAGTTATTTTCTTCACCATTTTTACTGTGACTTTTGTGTTAGCTTTTATATATTTTGGAACATTATTTTGTGTTAAAGTTTGAGGTGCAAATCGAGGCACGTCATATATTTCAGGTTTAAACTTTCAGATAGCCAACTATTGGAGCTACTTTTACTTTTGCTACTGAAAACTATAGAGTGTCCTCTTCACCAGATTACACAAAGTACACGAAGTTGCATTTCTAAAAAATCTCAGCAATCCTTATTTCCAATTCAGATTCAACAATGACAACACTTTTAATTACTGAGTAATTACTGCAATTGGCCACGACTGCGGTAGGGACAGCACGTCTCCAAAGTTTTCTTATTTGTAACCAGAAGTTGTCCGATGGATTACAAGACAGTTTTTTTTGTCTTGGCAAACAAGAAGGGAACATCCGTGCTTTTTTCTTTGTTCTCTAGACTTCGTGAAACTTTTATGGATGTTGGCAGATTTGTTTGCTTCGCTGTGAAATTCTGCTCTTTTTTTCGTTGTTCTTTTCGATCGGCTTGGATTTGTCTCTCTTTTTTTGTAGGTTTGGTGTTTTTTGTAGGTTTTTGTGAATGTTCTTTGTCCAAAGATTTATGTGGATTTTGTACCCTGGTCGATTTAAGATCTTGTTAGGATTCGTATGGATGTGGACAGTGCTTTCAATAACAATATTAGACTTAATATTGAACTAGGCTTAATATTGGACTAGCTACGAAATTTACAGTAATTTAAAATTTGGCTTTTACTTCTATAGTAAAAAATTTAAATGTTTTTTGTATATAATTCAGCAACGTTGATCTGTAAACATTTAAATACCCTTTTAAATATAAAAAGTTTTATTCAAAGTGATGTTCGGAATACTGTTTGAACAATTGTTCTTACACTGTAAAACGTTAGGTGTAACGCTTTATTCCATGAAATTGTTTAGTGCAAATGCTGCCGCGAGCTTTATGGGGTAACGCTACAGCATAAACGTTGTAAACTTACACATAAGCTGAGTTGCCTTGCTCCATAAAAATCGAGTAAGGTTACACTAAAAAAACGAAGTAAGGTAACATCACAAAGTAGGAGGAAAAATTATTGGTAGTATCGCTTTTCCTCCAACTATGTGACGCAATTTAACAGCTTATATACCGAAGATAACATTAAGCAACATTTTAAAATTCTATTGCGATAATTGGTAGTTTCATACCCAAATCAAACTTCTCCCAAATGTGAGTTTTGATCTTGCCACCTTTCGATGTCAAAGGCGTCGCTTTACTGACTATACTCAACGTCGATTTGATAGAAACTGCTTTCACCCTTTTTTTAATTTATAAATGCGCAATGATGGGAAGTAACACCGTGTTTTAGAAGGCCCTCACATTATAATTTAAGTCCAGAATTAGTGAATCGTTACACCATTTTTTACAATATAGTATGGCTTCTTGATTGAACTAGTTACTTGTCAATTTTCATTACAGCGCAACATTTTACTTACATGTTTATTTTAAAAAATACTTATTATCACTGGGTCATTTCACAAGCCCGAGTTCCATTCTCCATTTTTAATTTACCTTCTCTGCCGAAATGAGACCCATCTGTTGACAATGAGGTCACTTGAGAAGCAAACACGAGTCTCATTGAATCGGCCTTCTTCCCCGTCCATTACCGCTCCTCCCGCCGATATTTTAATCACTCTGCAGCACATGCGGGTTTTAATTTCAATGGTCGAAAGTGGACGCTAATTTATCTGCAATCGATTCTAGTGTCTGTGGTTTGGAGTAAAAGGATCGGAGTGTGTGGGAAGTTAAAAGGATAATTATTAATGCAATAATTTTCTCTTAGGCTTATTTATTCAGTTTGTGGGGGTTGGTATTGCGAAAGTATGGGCTAATCATCCAACTGAATTCATCCCAGAAGTCAACAATATTTGTTTTATAATAAATAGGCAGTGTATTAGTATTATTGAAATATGTACTATAATATTAGACTTGATTTCAATATCGTAGTATCGTATATTTTAGTATAGATACAAAACAATTAAGACCCTATCACACATGAAAATAAGGAATAAACATAAACATAAAGATTTTAAAGTTATTTAAGCAGTTTATTAATAATCTTCTGTACAAAGTTTAAAATCCAAATATTTCACTTATAGACTTTTAAATTTCTTCTTTGGTACCTATAGTATAAAAGTATCTAATTTCAATTTCGATGCTTTGGATTGCGTAAAATCTGATTTTTATAATGAGATGTATTTTGGTATTCGACTCTAGATAAAAAAAATGAGTTTATGTATCACACACAACTAAAGATATTTTTTTATGATGTTTATGTTTAAAGGAATGTCTTTTCAATGTTTTATGTTAAATTATATTTTTTATTAAACCGTTTATTTTAAATTATATTTTTTATTAAAACGTTTATTTTAAATGAAAAACAATCTATAGATCATAGAGTGCTATTTCTTCTGTCAATCAAAACATTTCAATGGCCTTGTATTACAATTACTCACACACCTCTCCTGAACAACTTCCCAAACAGAACACATCCCATTTTCGAAACATCTCCTTATCAACATATTCACCAAAACAATTCGACCGGGCTGAATTCTGAATGGCTCCATTTTAACCCTCGAGGCAACAATGTCCGGCCTTTAGATCGACTTGGATAATGACCAGGCCAGCGATGGTATCGTCGAGTTTAAGAGAGGACGCGAGTCAGGATCGAAATGGCCATTAGAGAACAATTTTACAATCGATTCTGATATGGAACACGATATCGTAAAGAGGAGAATGGAATTGTACGGGACTCGGGTGTTGGGAGCTGAGAGGGAACAGTGGAGGGGAGGTTTGGTTGTTTGACGTCGCGCTTGAGCTACGCGTGCGGTCAATGAGCGTCGTTTTGAACCTCGGTCAAATGAGCAGGACCACACCAGCGCAACAGCGACATATTACAAGACGTCGGGACTTTGATTTCCATTTAGCACCTGCGTCCCAGTGTACTCAGAGCTATTTTCGGTGGATTTTTAATTTGGAGTGGAGGGGGAGGAAAACTTTGAATGCGCGCTGGTAAAGAAAAGCTGCTCTGTAACAGGAGAGTTCCCTTGAGATTTTATTTGTTTAAATTCACGCATCATAAATGCCATTGGCGAAGGACATCTTCACGGTCATTGGCATGGGTCGACGGTCATTGGCGCGGTCAAGTAACGTGGCCGACGCCTGACTTAGCTCCTAACGTAATGGACAAGCGACAACCCTACGTTGCGCTTGATCAGGACTTTAGACAACGATAGACTAAACATATAACAGTTCCATTTCAACCCAGAGCAAAAGACCAGAACAAAAGATCGTGACAATAGTGCTGCCCACTACCGTGACCCATTATTAGCAATCTCTGGCGTCTGTGTTACCAACCGCTCCTACCACCGCGGCACTTCAGGGGTTGGTACCAAAACTCATAAGCGCCTCATTATAGCTCCTATAATATCCTTCACACAGATAGACAATAGTATATTTTCAATCTACCATTGAGATTTATTTTAGAATATCTAGGTTTTTACTCTAGGGTATGCATTTATAACTTGAAGAAAAAACAAAGTATAAATAAAAAGTGTATATTCTATGGATGAGTAAAGTCAATTTTATGTCATATAATTAGTAATAATATGCAACAATCTATTCATTCAAAGCTGATAGCTGATCATGAATTGCCGAATGGTTGTTGATTATCGTAAAACAACAAACATTGACACTATTTTTGAAGTATTCGCAAGCGACTTAAATTATTTACTATTTACAGTTTTCTACGGAACAATGAGTGTTTTTTTTTAAGCCTTTGTTTAACATTTAAAAATACCTTAAAAATTGCAGTTGCATGCTTGGAATACGGATAAAGCGAAATTCAATCAAATATTCAAAATAATGTCTTGAAACGTTTATTAATTAAAGATAGGCATTGACTTTTAACTACTATGAATGTATCTTACAATACTGGTGCAGCGTTCTTCCGACCAAAAGGGAAAAGAACCCGAAGCAATCGTTTAGTCGCTTACTTTTCCCTCTGAGATTAAAAACCAATGTCACCAGATACTACGAGTTTTTTGAGTCTACATCTAAGTTACAGAACTAGGCGAATAGCCAAAGATTCTGTCGTGCACCTTAACCCTCTCACTACCAGGACGTACGCAGCGATTGTCTTCTCAATTCGATCACCCACGACCAGTATACTACACAGTAAACACCACCTTTGTTTGCCTGGTCTATGGGTTCTTACTAAGAATTGAAGCCTGAAAGTGAAGGGGCCACCTGCAGCAACTATGTTAAACGGCAACCTGGGTTAAAGATGGATCAAACATGCCCAGGAGTTTTGTTTCCATTTTATTCTTTATACGTGTAATCGGTAATCGAAAATTTTAGATTTCTTTAAGAAATTAATTGTTTTAAAATTATAATGGCTTGTTACTGAATTATGCTTTGAAATGTCCATATTATACTCGTTGACACTCCACAACAAATATCTTCCATGCTAAGGTCACTTCCATACAACTATCATTAAAATATTAGTATATATTGGAGAGAACTATTGATTATCAAATAATCCCTTGACACTTGTTTAATTAGCATGATTTTAGGTATCGGACGACATAAAGTAAATCATATACTGATTTGCACCTCCCTATATCTACACTGGCACCAAACTAAATCCTATACATATTGTAGACATGCAATTAGGAGTGTTATGGGCTTAGATTCAGTGATTTTAATACTGTATTCAATACGATATTCAATTTTATTTATAGTTATTGTAACTTAACTATTTTGATTTAATCATATAAAAATACCTGCATGCTATTCGTTCTGTTAAAAAACCAATAAATTGTTTTGTATTTTAAAAATATTGTAACAAAGTAAGACTTGAATGTTTAGAAGATCGTGGCTCTGTGGTAAAGTACGCTACCGCTAAACAGAAGTTCATGGGATCGAGCCCGGACGTAGCCTCTTTTTCTAATTTCGTTATTTCTTATTTTGGTTTATCATTATTTCCAGCTTATTTCTTAATTATGTAAATTATTTCATTTCTAGAACCTTCTAGACTAGAAGGTTCTACTTCCTTATATAAAGGATTGTAACCAGCCAGTTGGGTCATTAAAAGTCTTGAGTTGAAACCTATAGCTACCTTGTCATTATTTGAATTCAACACGTTAACGTATTCCCCTCGCCATCTACGCGACAGTTTGGTGGAGGAGCTGGGTAAGAAGCCTTTACAACGGCAGAGCTACGCCGAAGCCTTCGGCTACAAGGAATATCCCCCGAATTTGGTTCGCTACCAAATCCAACAAGGATTTCGAAAAAGATGGCCGACGGAAACGAAGATGAACAGAAGCCACCAGAGAGAACGGAAGAGCAATCTTCTACAAGTTGGAATCCAAATACAGTCCCTATCCTGGCCTACCAGCTGCCCAGGAATCCCGTCCTCTTCTCTGGACATGGCCAACAAGATGCCTCAGCATGGCTGAAAGACTTTGAGCGTATTTCCGATGTGACCTACGAAGTTGAAAGCTTGGAAAAAGATAGAAAAAGGCGTAATATTAAAGATGTTGTCCACGTCCTCAGGATGAAACCCTACTACGAACCAGAAGAACAGTTAAGAGAGGAAAGAACCGAGACAGTTTCTAGAAGACCGGTGACGAGGAGTCAAACAAAACTGCAGCGTGACGCTGCACTCTTAGGGAGGAGAAGTGTAACAAAGTAAGGCTTGAATGTTTAGAAGATCGTGGCTCTGTGGTAAAGTACGCTACCGCTAAACAGAAGTTCATGGGATCGAGCCCGGACGTAGCCTCTTTTTCTAATTTCGTTATTTCTTAGTTTGGTTTATCATTATTTCCAGCTTATTTCTTAATTATGTAAATTATTTCATTTCTAGAACCTTCTAGACTAGAAGGTTCTACTTCCTTATATAAAGGATTGTAACCAGCCAGTTGGGTCATTAAAAGTCTTGAGTTGAAACATATAGCTACCTTGTCATTATTTGAATTCAACACGTTAACGTATTCCCCTCGCCATCTACGCGACAATATCAATGAAAATATAAACTTTAGGGCAAGTTCCGGGCTAGTCTAAACACACATGTTAATAAATCGTTATTTCACTTTTCTAATAATTTTCAGACAAGAAGACTTCGTTAGGTTTTGCATCGAATTATATTCCCTGTCAAATACTTTAAACAGGTTAACGGCTTTATACTTTAATTACATGTTTTTTACTTACAAAAATACTTACTTAATTTACTTACAACGAATTTGTAATTGTTGTAAGTGTAATTTGTAATTATATAAATTCCTACTTTTTATTATAGCTGAATTTTGCTTCATATCACCTAAAAAGAACTAACTAACGCTTAAAACGCTCACGGCATTATGAAATGGAGTGCGAGAAAAATGATTCACGAAACAATAACACTTATAAATATAATGAAATTCGTTGGTTGAATTATAAACTTTAATAATCAGACAATTCATTCTGCTCTTGCAAAAAGAGTTCCAGAGTTTAATTTATATATAAAAACCCTCTACATTATAAATCAAAATAATGCTTTTATCCATTTCTAGAAGATTTTGGTTCTATATAATTGTTTGAACACCATGCCTTTAAACTAAATTCCTTTTTTAATGAAAAAATGTTGAATTTAACACCGTGAAGAACGCATTACTTGTTCAGGGCACTCTGAAACGCCGCTAAGTGCGAGCTATGAAATTTCATTTCTTATCAAAAATAATAATATTTTGGAAACAAATAAATAAAAATTAAATAATAAGATAATTAATAAGAAATAATTTAATGTATGGATCAGAAAGTGTTACAGTTCTACAGCCGGTGATATTTGGCGTGTTTGAAAATGTCTCCCAAGCCTAAATGACGCGAAATTATTATTCCTAAATAAGCATTAATTCAAAAATTTGTAAAAAAAAATAAAATTAAAAAATAATGAAAAATATATAATAAAAAATATGTTTGAAATATTTAGTAATAACAAACAACAAAAATATTACATGTGCAAACTGTATTACCCTCCAAAATTGTTGCCAAGTGTCGCTGAAATTGATACTAGGTTTTAAACAAAAGCAAATTATATTACAAATCTATTTAATTTATGTATTTTTTTCGAATGGTGATTTATGTCTCGAATATCGATGCTTGTTATCTTTGTTCTTTTCGAAATTTTGTCTTCTTAGATTGACATGCTCCCGAAAGAGTTTCATCTAAAGTCGATTTCGACAGTTTGTCTTTACATTTTAAAGAGAACTAAATAATTTTTCTATGCTACTATTGGAAAATAGCAAGAAGGTGAAATCAGGCACAGCTTTTAGTAAAGTCACAGGTCAGACACAACAGAAGTTATAGTTTAGAGAAGCTGAAAATGTGGCTTAAAGTTATTTTATATTATTTAACGTAAATCGAAAGACATTAAACAGTTTTAACATTAACTTTACCTTTAATAAATCATAATAATTTTAAATTTAATGATTGATATATTTTTATTAATGAAATAATTTTCTTGCAAACATAACATCATTTTAACTTTCATTTAAGTTCTCCAGACTTCTCTTTGATGAAAATTATTAAATTCAGCTTAATTTATACTTAGTTAATGTCGTGAAAATTAAATATTTAAATAAAATTATTGGAAATACACGATTTCTTTTGAATTCAAATCTTCATTAAGCACGATTTATTGTATATTCTTCCAACTGAAGTTATTCTTAAAACACGTTTCTGCAAAAGAATGGGGACTAATTATACTAAATTTAACTAATACTTTTAGCTTCAAAACTTCAATTAGGTGAAAAGCACTATAAAAATTATTATGTAGATTTTACGCAATTTTCTCTTTTAGTTCCAGCTCCTTTATTTGACTTATTATATGAAAGTGCTACGTCGATAAAATGTTGTTGTACGAAAACCTATTATAAATTGCGAAATAAGCACCAAATGTTCCCTATAAAAAGATTATTTTACCGAGTGTCTAAAAGTTTAATAGCCGATATATTTAAAATCGCCTTATTATACATTTTTAACAGTAGGGGGAACCAGGGACACATACCCAACTTGTAGTTTTTGGCTTGTAACTTTTAAAAAACACTATTTATGGATGTGCAAATGCAGTCAATTTATACTTTAATAAGTATTACACAATATATATATTAGCATTTTTCTGAAGTATTAACTGCAATATAAGTAAAATATAAATTATTTAAAACTTTAGTTTCGGGTCATATATCCCAATGCATAGGGATACATGACCCACCCATTAGGGATACGTTACCCAACCCAAAAAGTTTGTAGTAAGACTTAAAATTATCAAAATACTTTTATGTAATAACAAATCTAACATCTTATTATAAAGTTTAAATAGATTTTATAGTTTTTTAAGACAAAATTATTGCTTCTTATTTTGATCACATTAATTATGCTTATATTAACGAACTTATCAAATTTGAACGTAAAACCTTGTCTAAATACAAAACCGGGGATTCTTTTATTTTGCAGAGAAAACACAGGTGGTTGAAGAATCTTCTATTTGATCAATATCAACTTAGGATGTAGTATCCATTTCAGGCCATTTAAAGCCTTTTCCATAGATTCTTACTGCATACTGAAGCTCGCAAAAACCTCGTTAAAAAAATTCCGTGTACCTTCCCAACAAACCTTGTACTCCCAGAAGCACCCAGACATTTTTTTGGGACTACCGTGATTTTAAAAAAATTTACTTGGTCTACTTCTGTCTACTTTTGTGCTGTTTACTTGGGTCATATATCCCTAATTGGTTTGGGTCAAGTAACCCTAGTTGCACTTTTTTTTGTTTAACGCCAAAACACAGACATTTGTGAATAATTCCATTAGCACTATTATGCACGTAATTGCAGATAATAGCATGAACAAAACAAGTAACTAATTGAAAAAATATTTCCTTTAAACCAAAAAAAGTAGACCGAAAAAATTTACTTTCAGTGCATGAAAACGTATTTCTTCGTATAGCTAAACACATGCGCAATGATTCAGTTTGGTATTTTCATCATGTGTTCAGCTGACTGAAAGGAAAGAAGTGATGCCACTTGCAACTCATAAAACTATTCCAATGCTGAGAAAAAGGCATTGGGTTATGTATCCTTATGGGTCAAATGTCCCTAGTTCCCTACTAAAAAAGCATATACGAATTCTAACTTACAAACTAGAAAAAGCCTTTTTATGTACAGACATATCTGCATCATTTTAGTTAATATAAGGTTACATTTTAAGTGAAAAAAACTCAATTGAATCTTAAAAAACAAATATTTCGAAATTAGTTTATTTTATCCGGTTGATTTTGTATTAATACAAAGTTTAATACCATTTAATTTTAGTTAGTGGACATATGAAGAAGTTGTAATTTTTTACAAACAGTACAGATTGTAAATTATAAAGCACTTAATGGTCCTAGATATTGACTTAAAATATTGTATAGGGTCATGAATATTAAACAATTACAGTGACTGAAGCAAGCGTTTTGTCAGTTATGTAGGTTATTCTCAAAAAAGTTATAACGTACAGCTGGGGGACATAAGTAACTGTGCATACATAATACTGTATCTACATAGTTAAATGAGTATCAACTTTAAAAAATCCGATAGCATCACCCAAGTTTTTAGATAAAAATGTTCATCACCTTCAAAATAACCCAGGTATATAAAAAAGATTTTTTTTGCATTATTTGCTGAGATATTAAAGCGTTTGGAGGAAAATCTCGAAATTGGAAAATATAATATTTACGTTGTGTTTTTCAAAACGACAATCTAACAAAAGGGTTGACATATTCTCGCCAACGGATGCTAGAATTATACCTTCTTGTAGAAAATTCTAAATTGAAAATGTTCATATGTAATAATGCATAGATTTTTTTGAGTTTCATGAGAACAGTATTTAGGGCTATGGTAACAAACATCTTAATTTAAAACATTATATATAACAATTTAAAAGTAAGAAATTGTAACATTTATTTTGAGAATTATACTTATGCTGTCTATAGTTCCACTTATAATTTTAAATTAGTATTGTAGAAAGCGAAACAGTTCCACATCATCTTTAGAATAGAATGAGTAATGGTGGCCCAATTCATCCGTCTTAATAACTCATCTTCGCTGCTTTCATCACGTTGCAATTGTTTTGTTTCAAGCGATAGTTGGTCGTTAAACACATTCTAATGCCCCGGTCGTTATAACTGTACCTTTTCCCGTGAACAATGCCCGTCAGAAATGGATCCGGTCTATAACGACGTCATAAGCGCCGACGAAGAATGCTACGGAGGCCGTTACGGCTAGAATAGTTTTATTGCGATGGGTATTTGAAATTACCTTTCAGGGGAGATGCTCCAACGGTAGGTATTTACTTTCGCGAAGCAGCTCAGTGTGTGGAATTGTTTCATGATGGAGAATCGAAATAAATATGTATGTTAGCCAAAAATATTTTTTAGCCGTTAAATTATTGTTAGAAACTAATAGGTATGTCTTACAATACAGATAAGGCTTGTAAGTTCACAACGCCTAAAACTAGAGTCAATTAGCATCCACTTCTACAATATACGTACATCATTGTCCGAGTGTTTCCTCTGAGTAAAATGCGATCTAAAAAGCTAAAGGTCCCGGTGAACGAGGATTCATAGGTCACGTCTGGTTTATAACGACTCTGTCGACGTAAGTAGAGTAAATATGGTATAGTGACTGTACCTACAAAAGCCTCATCTTGTTTTGTTTTTAGCAAAAAGGCATCCGAAATATTTTTCATTACAAATAAATTTCAATACTTTGTTGTCAGTAGTGTACCACAGATAAACCGAAATTTTACGCAATACAGCCTATAAGTGATAAATATATATTTCTTTAAACCATCAACAATATTAAAGTACATTTGTGTGTGCTTTCCATAAAGATTTTTATGCCTTAAAACATTCCGGAGCGCCGGGACGATCCAAAAATACCGCTCCGTGAAAGGAACAATCGCTTCCAATTCGGCTCAACTCTAATTCATTTCGACGTGCGGCCGACAGTCCGCGAAAAGCATTTCAAAGAAGGGAAAATGAATAGGATTTTCCAAAAAGACTAAAATTATTTGGTGAAACTTTGGGTATGTAAACTTATGAACTCGTTATGAACAATGCAAAAACCTTGGTGTAAAGTGACTCTCCTTTCAAGGAGTAACGTTACAACGAATTAATAGGCATTAATAAGATAGAACATGCATTGGAAGTTAACTCTTACGTAAAATCAATGACAGCAAGTGCTGTATCTGGTTACACGGAGTAATGTTACGCTATATTTATGATGTACATTTACTCCGCAAAAGTAGGTGCAACGGTAAATTTGGTGCAATGATACTCCGTGAAGCAGTAGGGAGCTTAGCTTCCGCCGATTTAAGGAGACACCTTACGCAACTTAGTTTGAGAGTAAAGATTATTCCAATGCAGAAATTATGATTTATTAATTCTTGGTAACATTTGAGTTTTACTGGTTGAAATTTATTTTTTCCTAATTTTTTATAAGCTACTTTAAGAAATGCACAGATAATTCAATGAAGTGTTATAAGTGAAAATTGTTTACACCTTAAATACCCTATACCTTTAATTATATTTCTTCTTCTATGACTTCTTGACTATAAAATGGATAACTCTTACCCGAACTTGATTTTAATTATTAAATGGTTATTTATTTTCGGATTAAGTCCACCTTGACGGTTTTTTTAATCTTCATGTGTATATCGTTACATGTACAAAAGCCGTATTACTACAATTGAATAATTTTTATGTCCCTCCATGTATTATATTGGAATGCTATTTATACGTCATGGAGATTGGAATTAGATGCACATCCCAGCAAACATTGAAGTGATGGCGAATTGGTGGCCCAGTGCTACCTGTGTTGGCTACTGCTGTCCACCGGTCAGTCGTGCACTCGCCCAATACAAGGCCAATACTGATACCCGTTGTTACCATACTGTTACGGCGTTGTGCGGGACATTATGCAGTGGCCCAATAACAATTGGCCAGTACCAGGCCAACGTTTATTTTTTAGTACTGGGCTTTCATTCCCCAGTCACTGTTTTGCCGATATTTAAAAATATTAAAAGCGGAATACGAAGCCTTTAGTAGGGTTTTTAATGAACTTTTCGATAGAGATTAATTTATACAATTGCTGTGTTAGATATAGGGAAAATGAAGCAATTTATCCTCTAAAAATCACCAATTCGGACTAATTAGTATTGGGCTAAATGAATGCTTATAAGTATTGGGCCAATAAAAACTGGACGGTATTGGCCAATATAACCAGGACAGAATTGGGCCAATAAAAACTGACCCGTATTGGGCTAATACAATCTGGACGGTATTGGGTCAATAAAAACAGTCCAACGTTAGCTATCTATTAACGTCTTGACTTTTTATTTTACGATTCACAGTTTTTCACCTGCATCCGAAAAGTGAAAAAAAATTTAAAGACATTGAAAAAACAATAAATTGATATAAGATGGAAGAAAATAATAAGCAAAATTTTTTGTGCCGCCTTCGGTGGTTTTTGTTCTACGAACTGTCAATTTTTTTAAGTATTTTGTTCAAAATTATGAACAAGGAGAGTTGAATTTTATTTTCTATTTGTTGTGAAATAAATTTAAATTAATATACACACATTTACACACACGCGGCTCAGTGGCTGAGAGGTCAAACGCGTCCGCCTCATAAGCCCAAGATCGCGGATTCGAGCCCCGGCTGAGTCGTCGGATTTTCTGGATGGGAATAGAATACAATTGCTGCCATTCCAATATAAGAAGTACTGGGCTAACGCCGTGATTAAAATATAAACGGTACTGGGCTAATGCCGTGATTAAAATATAAACGGTATTGGGCTAATGCCGTGATTTAAAGTATAAACACATCACTGGCATAATATTGGGCTAGTTCCGCGAATCAATGTAATTTAATGGCAGAGTACTGAGCTAACACACATTTTAGCCGAATTTCCAAATAAGAACTTCTGGCAGAATGCTGGGCTAGTACTGACCAGCCAAATATTATTTTAACTGTAGCGGCGGAATGCTGGCCCAACGTCGAAATTTCCATGAATCCCGGATTGCAAGTATTGGCATGGTACTGGCCCGTAACATTGGGCCAGTGCTGGCAAGGGCGGACACGTTTGTGACGACGCCGTTACAGCCACTGTACATTGGGCCAATACTAGAGATGCCGACATTTCAGTATTGCCCCAATAATGGGCGAGTAGAATATTGTTTGCTGGGATGTTGCCTCGTGAAGCCATTGACCTCATCCAAAATAAACCCAAACTATTGGAAAGGGATTTGACGTTTTTTAACGTTTAACGAAGCTGTGATACGCCAAGTTGATACATAAAATAAAATTGATGAGTAACTATTGAAATAGTGCATATGAAGAACCACGATAAATATAAGGACTAGCATTAATTTGAATCGCTTACCACAGTCAACGAAAACAAAAATTCTTATTTTTAGGTAACTTTTTCTTTTTTAAAATGCGAAAGAATTAAAACAAATGGAAAGTCAGCATTCAGATCGTGAAGATTTACGTTTCTTTGTCCGTCGATACTTTCCCCCTACAAACTGATTTCTAACCGTTCGATTTTAGTTCCTACATCAGCCCCTCATCTTTTATACTTTTTTCTAGCATGACTAGCAACTTTTCCGTAAGTTCAATGTATCAATCGTATGAAAGTCTGTTTTAACTTCACTTATATCTGTCACTATTTTTAAAATTCCTTCTTGTTAGATGCCTGGGTTTTCGTCGGTCTGTCTAGCCGTAGTATAAGTATTTTTGGGAGTGTTTAAGTAACAGGAAATTCGGCCATTCTTTTGAATTTCTTGATCAACTTTTAATTATCGATTCTTAGAATGAAATCATCCATTTTGTATTGAAATAAAACTGAAAATGTTGTTTATTTGAGCACATATCCTATTAATTTGGCGACATTCGTAGGATCCCCCTTTTTGTTGGCCAGCATCCCTACAGTATTCTAACCTCTCTGTAATATTCCGAGGAGGGCATTTGAGGTCTGGGAAGATTGCGAAGAATTGTAATTTCATTTGCACTCGTAAAAGGCATTTCAAGCGTAATCGAATCAGGCCGGGCTGCGTAATGATAGTAAGTGGGGCGATTTAGCAGGACAATTCTGTTTTCTGTACAATCTTTGTCAAGGACAATAATAGGGCGAATAAATTCACCGATTTCTCTCTTTTAACTTAGCAAATAAGGGTGGAAACTGATAAGACCGGATTTCAGATTGGATTCAGAAAAGTGGTATGCAAAATTAACTTTTATTTTGAAAGGCTTCTAGCTTGTTTATTCTCTTTTATTTATATACTTTATAGTATTCTTTGTTCTATGCGTGTGATAAACTTTTTCTTTGATTTACGTAAATTTTTGTAAGTAATTAATTGTTCTTTAAAAATTAATTTTTAGAATATATTTCATGAAACGAAGATTTCGTACTCGTTCATGGGAAAGTCACAACACTTATTAGGTTTATGCTGTCTAAATTTATTTACAATATTTATATAATTTTTTGAAAAATCTTAAATTTTTTTCTCTTATCTCATTATCCAGTTTGGGGGGACATGAGGAATCTAGTCTTGGAGCCATAACCAGTTAATACTCTATTTGAGCCGGCCTTTTGCGTCTTGCACCGGAGGTGCCCTTCGCAGATTCTGTACAAATTGGGTTATTCTATTAAAATGTACATGGGCAGTTCTATTGAGCTAATTCATTATTTTTGAAATAGCAACCTCGTCGAAAGTATTGCTCTGCTATGTAAGCAAATTTCACCAGGTATGAAAATCGCCATAACAGAAAAAAAAATAATTTGAAGGGGAAATAGGGCATTGTTATTTAATTGTGATTTTTTTAGTTTTAATTGCCCCAAAATATTCCGCAGAGGGAAGCACGATATTTAAAACTTATAAAACAATAAATGAATAACTGGATGCTTTCTTGATTTGTTTTATTTCACTGTTATGATGTTTCTCTTACCTGGTGACGACAGGGCGAAGCAATACTTTCACGCGGACTAATCAACGATTGAACATCCCTTTTAACGAATCACATGTAAGAAGAAAATGAAATTCTACCAATTAAAGAAAGGTAAATGGGACACGTTAAATGTGTCCTGGGCCAAAGTCCTGATACTTTGTACGATGTCTCTTTGTGTTGGCTTCATCTCGGGTAGTGTCTTCGTCACTTTGAAAATTTAATTTCTTTAAAAAAAATTAAAATTGCATTTCTGTAGCAGATGATTATTAATGAGTAATGACTACATCATACTTTAAATTTTAAAATTCAGTAAATATTTTAAATTTATAAATGTTCAAATTTCGTGTGTTGCTGGAAAACCTGACAACCAGGTGAAGGGTCGTCACTCAGAAGGTTAAAGTGGCTAAAGTATTGAAAGGCCCTAATATCCCACGTGCAACTCTAGTTTGACGTTAATTAACAAAAACAAATCTTTTTATTCTATAAAAATTATTTGTTCTAAACCAATGTGGGGAGTCAGACACTGAACATAACCTTCGTCTATCCATTTAACAAACGAGAATGTGAGTGTGCCAGAAAAGAAAACCAGCGTACACCATGAATTGAACGATCACATCCAATTCGGATTACACTCTAATTCATTTTGACACTCCTGATGACGTCTCAGGAAAATAAAATTCTTCAAGGAAAAGAGGAGCAAGGAATTAGATAAATATTTTGGATCAAAACATTTTGTGCAATCAACCTGATTTTTTAAAGCAAAACTTTAGAACTGTCGACTCTAGTTTTTCCTGATTAAATATAATTGCTCAAGACTTAAACTTAATAAAAAAAAAAGTTAAATTGCTTCACTTTAAGGAAAAGCATACTTTACAATATTAAAATAGAAAATATACAGTGCATATATTTCAGTGCAATTTAATTTTATACAATTAAAATAGTGTGTAAAAACTAAATATTGCATTGGGTATATTGCATTGGGAATATTGGGAATATTGCATTTAAATTATATTTTAAAAGACTCTACTTCTATTCTTCTTTTTTTTTATTTTACATTTAATATAATTTTTTAAAGAAATCTTGATTGTAAGAAAAATTAATATGATTAACATTCAAAAATTAATTGTGGCAATTAAGAAACTTCAAAATCCCTTCATTAAAATTTGAACTAATTTAATGAATGCCACAATCTAATTAAATTGATTACGCCATCTTTTTAATTGCTTAAGACTTGAATGTAAAAAATAATGTGTAAGAATATATTTGCAAAAAGTATTTAATTTATTTAAAAAAGAACTATTATAGTTAATTCATTTTATTATAGTGTATACATTATTGTTTATATGCAATCTAAACTTAAGATAATTATAAAAAGGACGTTGCTTAATACTATAAAAGTAATTATATAAAATTAATTAATCTCACTTTCACAATACTTACAATTTACCGATCCCTTTATTCTCTTCCCCGAAATACTAAGTAAAAGTGCTTAAAATTCTTAGAAGCATTTTGAAAATAAAAATTATGAGAAATTTAATTTAACTACAAATTGGACATAAACCCACGTATATTTAAGATCTTAGCATAATGCAGCCTCCCGTTTTAAAAGCTAACCTAATAAAGTAAAGCTTTTAAAGAGGCTGCATTTTGGTGACAGCTTTTGTTAAAATATTTAAGAGCGGGAATTATAATGCACGACAAGTAAGTTAAGAAACTCTAAAAGCGTTCGGAAAATTTGCTTATGATCGTTAGATATGATAATAAATTCGCACAATGGACCTGTTTTGGTCGCAGAGGTGCATTTTTATTTTAATGTGTTTTCGGTGATGACATTTTTAACGTGATTGGAAACCAGTTTCATCTTCAGCAAAATTTTTATTATAGAAGTTCTCATACAGAATATTTTGAAGATGTTTAGGCAAGATAAGTACCTTAACTTAGTATGTTGAAGTCTTGTGGAACGGGTAATTTTATTTTAGTTTCTTATTTTTATTACAAAAATAATAATTTCAAACCCATTTTTAATAGTTAAATATTTAAAATAGTCAAAAGATTTTTAAAAAGTTACAGCTTTGGAAATATAGTATGATATGTGTTTAGCTCGAAATAAAATATTCCTAATAATTTTATCCAAGGAATTTTCCCAATGACTTCGTTGTGCTGAATACGAATATGACAAATATAAACTTAATGGACAAAGCCACAGCTCAGGTTTCAGACCGCTGCGCTGTTTTGAAATTGCGAAACTCATCGCCAATAATCGTAGTTTTGCAATTTAATTTCAAACAAACTAAATTGTTTTTGAGCCGAATCTTGAAATGATTAAGGGTGAACTTGAATAAAATTTAAACACAGTCATTTTAACATAAATATTATAATAAGATGAAGATTGAAGATGCTTGAGCTATAAAAAGTTATGTCCTATGAACGTTGTGAAATGATGTATTACAACTAAACCAAACACATTGTACATTGTTAATTATATTTTTACTGGACCAATTGTATTTTTTACGAAATTTTATTAGTTTAAAATCGATAATAAATATTCAAAATATGCAAATTTTGCAGTTAAAGATTGGAGTTCAAAATCTGGATGAATGCAAGATTCTAATATATCACTTCATAACGAAAAATTGAAATTTTTATTTATTGATTTTTTAACATGTAACGTAGCGATAAGAGCGCAAATCAACGATAATGACTGCACTTTGCAAGTATGTATGTTTGCACTTGGGCTTTGCATTAGTATGGCCAGGCTGCATTTCCATATAATTTGTACCTTTAAATATACATTTTTGCCTGCATTTTAATAGATTTTTTAAATACGCATTTCATTGCAAACGATATTAAGAGCGTCCACTATTTATTTACTCCAAGCATTTATTCAAAGTGTACATAATTATTTATTTGTTGAAATGTATACAATATTTTTTAATAAAAGTTTATTGAAAGCAATATCCATAAAAAACAAAGAAAAAGCACACATAATGGAGGTAATACTATATAAACGTATGAAAGTCTAATTTTTAAAAAAAGTTAGTCAAAGATGTAAGAAAAATATCTAAATTATAAGAAGTATTGTAAATGTTATAAAGTTTGTGCCGACCACTTTTGTATGTAAATAAATCTAGAAAATGTAATAACATACAAGTGAGAGTTCTTGTGGAATCTGAATACAAAAATTGAGACTCTTCTAAGTATATTATCATAGTGAAACATATTTTTTTAAAAACTTTGTAAAAAACACCAGAAACGTTACATTTTCAGTAACAAGGATTTCAAACAATAAATATTAAAAGTACTATGAAGATTCGGGAGGATACACATAAAGTTATACAATGTTTTTTTCCTTCATTTCTTTAGTATGGATAACCTGTATATTTCTCTCTATATCAAAAAAAAGTAAGCTCTTTTAAAGTGTCAGCAGCCATAACATGATGAAATATTGATGTTAGAAGCCCAAATTTTTGGGAAAGGTGTGTCTCCCTTATGCCTCGACAATTTTTTTTTTTTTTTCAAATTTCCAATTAGTTTTTTAATTAAAAATAAAAATTAATTTCTCTCTATGTTAAAGTATAGGATTTGAAAGTGTCAGCAGCCATAACATGATGAAATATTGATGTCAGAAACCCAAATTTTTTTGCGAAGGTGTGACCATTTTTTTTGTTTTTCAACTTTCCAATTAGTTTTTTTATTAAAAATTACAATAAGTCAGCCACAAAAAAACTTATTCCTTTTCTGCAAAACTCCACAGAAAATCATCAGAAATGTGTGATTTTGTTACGTTCTATTTAAAGAAAAGTTTCTCCCTTTTCTGTTCTTTTAAAAAGAACAGTTCTTTAACTTGTTATTTTTACATTGGTTTTGTGTTTATATATAGAATAGGTTCACAGATTTTTATAAAAATGATGATTTTGCCTTAAAATATATTATAGCAAGATAGAAGGTTTATGGATTTAATTATATAAAAAAAGATAGTAAAAAGTTATGACAAAACTATTTTAAATAATCATTTAACATAACGATTACTCTGATAAACATTTTCAATAAACAAACATTTTTTATAACAGAATTATTTTATTAGGTTAATTCTGCTAAAGTGGAAAATAAACATGTAACATAACAATTACTCTAATAAACATTTTCAATAAACAAACATTTTATAACAAAATTATTTTATTAGCTTAATTCTGCTAAACTGGAATAAAAAATTTTCATTTTTTTTATAAAAAGAACAAAAAGTTTTTTTTTATTTTCGGAACAGGTTAAAACTATCACGTAATTTTATCTGCTTTTTGTCTTCTTTTTCGTGCAGCTGGCCTTTTTTTAATTTAATCTCGGTGTTTTTGTATGATGATATATTATGTTGTTCGCTATCGGGTTGCCATCGAGGCTTACTGGCGCATTAGATTTGGCGCGTTTATCTATTTTGTTGTTAATTTGGCGTGCCGGCAAGTGGAATCGTTGAAGTGGAATCGTTTTTTTGTTGTTCGTATTCGGTTTTTGCTATGCCGGACTATATTATCGATCTTTTTTATTGTTGCATTTGAAAAAGAATTTTAGAGTCATCAATGGTATATTTTCGTGTTTTATAATTAGGTTTCGTTAGCATATTTTTAATCGTTTGTATTTAGCGTGGTATTTTTAAAACTTTTTTTACTTCATTTGCATTTATGTACTGTTCCACATTTGTTTTTTAAATTGCTAGCACGTAATCTTATTTATTCGAGCGAACCGGTCGCGAAGCGGCCAATGGGAATTGCGCAGCAATTCCCGGGGGTTATGAATTAAAAATAAATTATAAGCTGAAGGCCCTGTTTGACGAATTTCTTTCTGAAGTGTATAAATTAGTGCGTTTTTTTTGTTGAGCACAAATATTGTGTGGAAGCGGTTTAGGTGATAGATTCTGTAACAAACCTACTTTTTAGTTTTATTATTTTTCGTTGTGAGATGCGTTTTTGCAAGGATCTCCTTACGTGTAACGTTTCACCATTTTTTGTTTACGTAAATGATAGTGTTTTTGTCTTTATGTATCTGTCCATGGTCTACTTAATTTTAAGGTCACAGAAGCACTTTGGACGTCACGGGGGTTGGCGAGCGATAGCGAGCAGGGGGCGGAGCCGTCTAGTAGTTTAAAATTACCTTAAAGATATATGTCTAATCGTGCAGATATATATGTCTAATCGTGCAGCTTAAAGATATATGTCTAATCGTCTCCGATGAATTCCAGGAATTAAATACCCAACAATAAATTTTCAGACGTGACAATCTTGACCAGATGTGAAACACGGCGGGTCCAGGAAACGCAACGAAATTAAGTTTCACGGTTTGCTAATCACGGCTGATTAGGAAATGGATTTCCAAAGACTCGATTTCCCATTTCTGAAGGTTTGCAATTTCCGTCGCGATTGGCATTAATTTGATCTTTGGGAGTTAAATTGTATTGGGGGAAGGGGAGGTCGAAAGCTCGATGTCTGGTTTCATATAAGTTGTTTGCAAGGGGATGTCTTTTGAAATCATCGCGTTTTCAGAAGCCGATTATGACAATAATTCCGTGTTTATTAGAAGAATGGTTTTCTACAAAATGTAACGCTTAGTCATTGAACTTCTGCAAATCGAAAATTAAATTATGATAAAATGTAAATGAATTATCATTCAAGGTACATATAGGCCCAAAGGATCGTGTGCTTAAGGACCCTAAGCGTTAAATACTAGCTTACAAGGTTATGAAGCGTAAGCGTGTGATTTGACAAGGACTCTGGTTAGAATAATTATATGTAAAACAACAAAATATTTTTTTTACAATGACAGGACTATAATGTACAACCAAATGACTAATAAGTACAACTATATGACTAGCATTCACAACATCATTACCATAAATTAAATATTCAGTTACAATTTTTTTCACCAAATACATATAAAATTTCCCAATTAATATGGATGCATTCAATTAAACACAGCTTTTATTATTTACAATAGAGAATTTTAATTGAGTGTTAATTATTTTTTTAAAAATACGACAATTTTTAAAACTAAAAAAAATGTGTGTAAAATGAAAAAATTTGCATAAGTATTCAAATTAGGTAGAAGAATATTTTCAAACCGTACTCTTTTTTTTGCCGGGGAGATCAAAGGAGACAAGCACACACTTTTTAAAACTGATTTACGATCGCCTACAACCTTCCACAATGAAAGTATACATAACGCACCTTAAATAATAAGGTTCCAATGTACAAAACCAACTCCAGACCCTCCCCAATATGTGTTTCCCCTGCAATCAACCTCGTGCCAACTGAATGCAATCCCGCCTCATTCTATGCTATAAACCAATAGTCTCGCTTGTCATCGGAGTTGGGTTGGCTTAGCTGTAAATAGATACACTCCATACTGACGCTACTTAAAGGGTCGTGACAAACTTGGAGGTACGACAACATGCGTTTACCGTGCTCATTATGCTGGTGAAATGACTGATGATTGCTGTGGGTCTAGACTAGGGTATTTAATTGGCAGTTGATTTCATAGGGTGAACATTTCTTTGTTGCCTGTCACTTCCTTCTTTGAAAACTTTGAAATGAGGTTGTTGCACAAGAAGTTAGAAACACATCGTTTTCTCCGTTACAAAAGGAAGAAAGAGTTTGTAATTATTATGGAAACCCTAAACTGATTTCTGAAAAATAATTGCCAGTTACAAGCTTGCAAAAATTCCGCCATGACTTTACAAAAACTGTATTTGATTCTTTGGAACAAAATAAAGAATAACAAACAGAAAAAAAAACGAGGGTACACTTCACCAAACGAAAAAAAGCAGGAAAAAATAGAATGCCAGCAGAAAACATGGAAGCCGAAGACGTTCGAAATTATGTTTTTTCGTTGTTTTTATTAGAAGAAGGTGTACGTGAATGGAATACGAGGTCTTAAATATTTCGCGATTGGAATATTAAAAGGGGACGGTGGCAGTGATTAGATGAGAAGGGTTTAGGGAAAACTGTGAAACTGGTCTCGGAGAGTTAAAAAAAGAAATTCCTAAAATAACATCGGATGTGTCACAAAATAAAATAGCAACGGTTTGGTTGAAAGTTTGTCAAAATGTATCAGTATATTTAGTAAAATTTTTTAATCCAATACGTTAACTCGAAATAAGAAAGGATCATAAAATATCTTCTTTCTAAAAATTCAATCGGTATCACCGGAAGATATATATTTTCTGTTGTATCGTCACCTAACTGGAAGGTTTCACAACAATACACCTATTTTTTTTTTAAATTCATAAATTTTTAATTTTACTTTATTTAAAACAAAAGTACGCATGAGTCATTAATTTTCAAATGAAATATATTTTTTAAAATTTAAATTTTTAAAGACTAGTTAAATTTTTAGTTCAACATATACATTTTATTTTTATGCAGTGAAGTCAAATTTACACTACCACAAATTTTCTTATTTTTCCGAGATTTAACTTTTTAATAAGGTATCGGTCTACGTTAAAGATGATATTAAAAAAACTAATAATTAATCATGGATAGATTTTGGAGACTTATGCATGGATCAATCGAACAGAAAAAGTAGAAGAAAAAAAACTAAAACTCAAAAACCATTTTAATCCGAATAGTTTGAATTTTCCCATTGTAAAAAACGCCATAAATTAAAAACTTCGAATTGGAACCTTTAGGTACAAGCTCACAGTCTGTCAGAAAATTTATAAACATTCTGTGAAGAGAGTTTTAGGATGCCGCACTGTGGGCAGAGAAGTGGCAAAATGCTAGTCTTTAAAAAAAATCGCATGAAGTTTATTGTTTTTCCTTTGCATTGCCTTATATAAAAAATAAGGCTTCACATACTAATATTGTAACCTAACTATTCTATCAATTGATTTAATATTTGCTCTTATCGCTAGGTATTTAAATAATATTATAGCATTTAAAACTAGAAGAGTCATATTTGTCCTACAGGTCACTTTTCCAAGCACGGTGCAATACTATCAGGTCAGGTGAGCTGAAATTGTTACCGGACGCCCTTTCTAACCATAAGCAATACTATGTTTTGTTTTCATTATCAAAAAAATATATTTATATTTACAAAGTACTTATTAAGTCTCAATGGAGTTTTAATTGAAAACACTAATCCAACAGAAAAAGTAATTTGTACCGTTTGCATTATATTTATGTTTTAATTAACTAAGACGGCTCAATGAGCTGAAGTTTCAAAAAAATCCTCTATATACCTCTTATCAAAGAAATAATAAAAATCAGACTCACTTTAAATTGCTTTTCAATGTTCTTTCATTGATCAGCCACGTTAATTACCCAATCCATTAATCACTCCCCTAACGAACAAAAACTCTCGAAATTGGCTTATTCCAAAGTTTTATACTATTTCTAAATACCCTATGAGCTTAACTCTGCGACATTTTTTTTGTCTCTATCAGGAAAATTAAAAAAAAATATTTGGCGATTTTTCTGCCGTTTTAACGACCTTGTTTTGTCGTTTAGGGACTGCCACATTTTTTAAAAAAGTAAATTTTGTTGTCATTTTCAAGAGGCATAAGGCTTTTGAATAATTTATCGTGTCAACGATTCAGACGTTAATCCTAATAAAATCCTCATTGATCTTCTAAGTAGGTGTTTACGACTCAAGGAAATTAAGTTAATGAAGGGAGGAATTCGTTATAAAAATAGGAAGCGAATAATTGATGACTTTGGTATTATGATTGAAAAGAAACTGCTTCTAGCTTTTGACATAAATACATTAAGTAACTGAATATAGTTAGCTACAATGGCTCGGTCCCAAATTAAATAATATATATAAAATCTCTATTTTAATCACTACTTATCTGCTATATAAAAGAAATAAAACTTTAAAAAGGCCTGTCGGTTTTATTTTTTGCTTTAGTCTGACTAATTCACGTACACTTCAACTGTTAGGATTTAGTTTCCAAAACATTGTAATGATAGTAACGATCACGAACAACACGCTTCTTGAAAAAAAGTGGTATACCTTTATGTGAATAATGCTTATGGGCATTGCGAGTGCGAGGGTTTATAGAGCAAGCCGAGGAGAAGAGAAAGTCCTAATAGAACCCTGCTTAAGTGGGGGGGGGGGGGGGTAAGTATAAATGGATGTTCAGTTTGTAATGGTCAGGGCTAACCAAAGGTGCTGGTTGAATAATGGTCTTTCTGACGAACAGAGCCAGAAACTTCCATCTGACAAATTACTTCAGACTTATGATAAGTATGGTAGATGAATGTCGTAACTTGGGGATAGGTTAGGTTAGGTTGTAAGTTTCCTGGCTGTCTATTTTAAGCCTTCAGTTTTAGTATATGTGTATTGTGTAGGTAATTTTACGGCAGTCTGAATATACTGAAATAGACCCAATAAGCCTTATAAACACAACCCACCGATGCTCGCTTTCACTCTGTGATTCATTGTATTTTTAATTGATGAAATCAAGTGACTGGTCAATTTGTTCATACCTTGTGGGGTGAGCCAAACGGTCGTATAGCTTTCGACGGATATGTCGTTCTTGGAAGAGCCTCTGTGAATTTTTTGGAGTGAAAGCCGTTAAGGACTGGTAAATACTCAGTATATTTTGTGGCTACCAGAGATTTAGCACCAAGTTATTGGTTGAAAATAACTTTTGACGTAGTCTCTCTTATTTACATTTCAATAAATAATAGAAAATGTAAATTTTTGATTGAAAAACAGAATTTACCACCGACTAGCATCAATATAACCATACTTTTTCTGACTCATTAAAATTTATATTAAATTTTCGTAAAGTTTCTATTGCTGTTCATTTACTATATTCCAACATAAATTGTAAAAAATACGAAGAAAAATGCTTCTTTATATTGGTAAAAGTGCACTGAATAAGTGTGATAAAAATCTCCGGTTAAGAAACGCGTGTCTCTGTTAAAAATAAATATTTTGCCTCTCCATTTCAGTTTCATTTCATTTTAAATTAAAAAATGTATTATCCCGAACCTTTGCACCTCCATGTATATTTTTCAGTTAAATTTAGAGTTTCACAGCTTTCCCATTATCTAACAGGAATGCATTAGTTGTATTTAAAGTAATGCTATCCAATTCCAAAACTTCTTCGCTCGGAAATTCCGAAAGAGGGTTGTTTCCGAACTTCGGTTCGTAATCAATTCCCCTACACGACATGACACTTTGTGCGGGTGAAAATTACGGTGCTTAGGAATGCAATGAAGCCTTCTGCAAGAAGACTTACTTCACTGTTCTTCCAGCACGTTTCTTTAGTTAATCTTTAAAAATATTAGGCTATTTGAATGCAGAGTGGTGTAAGTCATTTTGGCAGTTTCTACATTTCTTTCTGAGTTGCTTAAGTCTCTCGTCGCTCTGCCCGTGACAGTCGTTCTGTTCGCGGCCTTTTTAGTGATCCTCTTTCACCATAATTACGTAAATTGTATGTCGAGGTGGAGTCCGGCGGATTCGTTCAGCCAGTTATCTCTCGAGAATAGTGAAACGCGTAAATCTCGTGAAATTAAAACTTTGTTTTGTCTCAAACAACTCACTGTTGTACAGAATTGACGATACATTCCAATAGCTTTGAATGCTAAATCCGTGTGCATCTCACGTGATTCAAACGCAGATAAAAATTGATAAAATAAGTTATTTTCCAGAAGATAAATGTATTTTGTTAATGTTTTTACCGGTTGCATGGGGGTACAGTTGCTGTTAAAAAAAAGCAGAAAAAATCAACTTCTTCACGTTCATTTTAAAAGAAAAAGGATGATTGTTAATTACTCTGCTGTATACCCCAATACTTCAACAGCCATTTGAACGTTTAACATGTTTGTTAGGTTTCTACCACAGTAACTCAATCAATAAAAGTTTATACCAGGTAATTTTTCAATCATTATGGGACACTTTATATGAATACGATAATACGGTTTTTGATTTTCATGCATTTAATCATATGTACTAATGAAGGGTTAAAGTTAAGAATAATAATTTGGGCTACTGTAGAAATACAAGTAAACCAAAAACTTACCGAAAATAGCATTTTTTAATGTAAGTAAAATGCTTTTTTACTTAAAATTTGCAATGAAGTGGAAAAATTAAGGATACTTTCCTTAACTTCTTGAGAGATAGACTCGGCCATTTATGCACCAGTTTTTCCAACAATGACACTAAAATTTGAAATTTTAAAAAGGATAATTTTTAATAGTTATACTATTTTTTAATTTGGAAATGATTTTAATATTATACCTTCAAATAATACTCCTAATTTAAATTTCTTCAAATAATATGTAATTTTAAGAAAACTTAATTTAAAATTATAAAAATAAATAGCCATATATATTTGCCCATTTTCTGTCAGTTTGGAAAGTTCACGGAAGCACGATGAAAACACTCCTCGAAATTTAAATTTTTAAAATTAACTAAAATTTAAAATGTTTTTAAAAAAATTGTGTGTTGCTGTAAAACCTGAAAGTTAATTGACAGTTTTTTACGTCCGAATTCCTCAGGTGTATGTAGTCCCTTTTAGCTTTCGCTTTTGGCTTTTCAATATAGAGGCACTCTCTTTCCAATAGAAGAGAGCCATCACTCTCGGGTCTTCCATCAGGCCCTGTCGTGGATTTTTTCTCCCTGAAGCAAGGAAATTCCGTGTCCTCATTATCCGGCCGAGTGAATTATTCACCGCCGCTAAGTGCCGGATAGTGGATTAATGGGGGATGCCGGACTCACCTGGCCAATAGAAAGTTCTTTTGAAGGGAAAGAGGTCATTAGTCAGTTCGATTGGTATGGGATATAATTGATTTGTAATGAGGAATATATTCTAATCGGTGGATCACCAATAATAAAATAAATGATTTTTATAGAACAGATAATTAGTCGGTTGAATTGGTATTGGTTATAAATCATTTATAATGAAGAAATATTTTATTCTCAAATTAAAGTAATAAAAATTAAACACTGAGTGTGTACCTTATATACTTTTAAAGTAGATACCCGTTTGCTTCGTGATTTGGTACAAATATGCATTTTATATACAAGAAAATATTTTTCTTTAGAAAAAGAATTTCTCAAGAGAAACTTTCCGGAATTTAAAATGTTCTATATTTTGTGAAGATTCGAAATATATGAAAAAACTACAACACTTTCACTCGAATACTATGATATTGTTTAGTATTTTAGATTGTTATTTCTTGAACTATTAGTCGATTTTTATGGATTTACAACGTATTTCTATTTAGATATGCAGTTGAAGTCTGAAAACGCAAATTGACTTATGATGCGGAACTTCTTTGTAATGGGTCACAGTAGAAGTTAGTCACATTCAAAATATCTTATCCAAGTGTGGCTTATCCAAGTGTGCTTTAGTAGTAAGCATTGCAGTAGTTTCATGCATTGTTATAAAGAAATATTGAAATTTGCTTTCAACTCAAAATAAAGCAGATGATAAATAGTAATAATTTATTTGGAAAAGCAACGTAACGAAAATAGTTTATTTTGGCTATCAAATGTTTACATTTTAACTGGATGCTGTGTTTGGTGATTTTTTTCTAATGTGTATACATCTTGTATAGAAGCTTTTTTTGGTGACAGTTACTGTTGCAAACTTAATAGTTTTCCTATAAGAATTTCAGTACGTATTTAAGTAACAAAAAAGTAGTATATTTTAATTCTTTTACAGCTTCTTGTTTTTAAATAAATTCAATTTTAAAACGTAGGGTATTTTTAGGAAATTTCAAAAGCATATACTACAGTATTATCAACAGGAATTTTTCCAATTCTGATAAAAGCAATTACCTCTACTTATAGAGTTCACACTCTACAAAGCACATTAGTAATCCTTTTCCTGCAAAGACAAATACAGAAACGCGGGATAGAAGGGGGTTTCTTGCAACCGCTCATCAAACAAAAGACCGAACAATTAAACCCCCAGACTTCTTTTCTCTTATATGAATAGCGTATTGCTCAAGAAAACGTTCTTGGTTACCGACGACAATAAATTAGATTTTGCCGGGGTTGGTTTTCAAAATTCGAACTCCCTCCCCGCCCCTCTAAGGATTAAGTAAAGTGCTGCGGGAGTTTTATGTCATTTTATTTTTCTTGTATCAATTGAATCTTTTATTGAAAGTAAGTATATTATTTTCTTTATAAAGTATGTACGATATACACTCAATTTGAAATGAAAAAATGAGCCTTTTAAAGATTATTAAGGTATAGTGTCCATTTCCTATTTATTTCTAATGTATAGTTAAAAAGTTGCAACGGTTGTGTGCTTTGCAATAAGGTATAGTGAAATAATGAACCACTCTTGTCTCCACCAGTTTTTATAAGCAATACTGGCTTTTAAAAATAAAGTAACTCAGGGAAAATAGGAATACTGTGTAATGTGTATTTAGTACAGATAAGAAAAAATTATACAAGCATTTTTTTAATAAAGTTTTTTTAGTCCACAGAATGCGTCACATCCTTTACTTACTTAAGTCTCTTGACGCTCAAGTGACGTCACATCCGTGGTACGCCCCAAAACCTTCCATTCTGAGATTTCGGCAGTTTGTATTCAATTCATAAGGCATGAGTTCACTTTTTAAATTAGAGAATTAAAGTAAGACATATTTTGGGAAAACGTTAATGCATTTATCTTTATTTTTCAAGTTTTCTTCATTTTCAAGACTTTCTCCATGTTATAGAGGTTTTAGTCATACATTACTTGATTCTTTTAAAGCCAGAAAATGAAAGATCTTTTTATAGCTCATTTGCTTGCCAATAAGAGTTATGTTTCTAGAGTTTGAGTAAATAGTTTTAATCATCTTAAAGTCATTTAAAATAACTTCCCTCCTGTTGATTCAGGTCAAAAGAATTCTTAAGACTTCAGATTCAATGTTTGTAATAATTTTAAGCTAATTAGGTAAAGTATTTTTACACATCTTCCGTCACCAATGAAACAACTATATAAACAACATTAGGTTCTAAAAATGATTACTTTTCAATTTATAAGTTATTTACGTTTCTCGAAAAGTTTTATGCTAGAAAATATGCTTGGAATGTTTGCTTTTCAATTAAATTTCGTTTAGGTTGAACAATATTGCGAATTTTTTTTACATTAGTTCTTCAATTGAACGATGATGTTTCACCGAATAGGGTAAAAGGGTATCAACTGCCTCTTAGGTTCAAGCAATATCTTCCATCTCCGCGTCTTCTTCAAAGTCATAATACACTTCTCTTCACTAAAGCTCACTGTTTCCTTAACCCTCGAATCTCGAACCAAGATCAGAAGGATATTAAAGCAGGAGAACAGCACTCATTCCCAAGGAAAAGTTTCTGCATTTCAAGACTAGGAGAGGATTAATAGTAAACACGAGTAGAAAAATGGCTGATACCGTTCGTTAAAATGTTGTACAAAAGTCTTTCTAGTAAGTGAACAGATTAAGATTCAAAAGTTTTGTTAAAGTTTGTTCGTTTGTGTATTCGATAAAGGGAGTTAGGGGAATGGTTTGTTCGTTTTAATTTAGAAAAAGAAGATTTTTCAATTAATGTTTATTAATAAAGCATCGGTTAAAAGCTGTTGTTTTAATTGTGTTAAATAAAAATAAATAAGCATGGTTTAAGAAAAATATGGGATATTGAAAGATTTTTTATGCAAATATGAAGATATTTTTATTCCCAATACCTTTGGAGTGGTTAAAATATTTTTCCATTCTGTATTTCTAACAAATAAATTTTATTTCCCAAAACACAGATTAAATAAAAAAATGAAATATTTTATGGCTGTACATTTTTATAACAAATTATACTAACAAAACAGAAAATAAATATTTACTTCATATAAATGGGAACTGCTTATAAACGGTAACTTATAAATTAAAAAGTGTCTTGTGTACTTTGGCAAATCAAACAAACATATATGTAAATATATGAAATTCGGGAAATATCTGATCTTTGTGCACACTCTAAAAACAAGTGAATCTAAAGATATCAAATTTCTTCACCATCTTTTGTGGAAAGTAGTACTTTTCAAGCGGAGATTGTTTTAATCTGCGGGGACATTTGTGCAAGGAAAAGAAGGTATGGAAAGGAAGAGTATTTTCTATTTTGAAACGATATTAAGAATATGTAAAAGGTTTAAGAGAATGTACATACATATTTGTAATTTTTCATTCTTTAAAAAAATTATAATATTTAAATTAGTTTTTATTTAACAAACGATTTGAGGGTAAGGTATTCAATAAAATTTTAAATTCTGGTTTAAAAGGAAATACCTGAATGAAAAAAAAGACATGATTCGTTCGTAGTTTCGCAAATCTTAAGCACAATAGAAAAAGTAAATTTTACGATAAATTTAAAATTTTAACATTTTAAAATGCACAATATAGTTGAGTTCATTATTAATGCTTTGGCAAAATACTGTTTAGAAAAAAACGATTGCAACTAAAAGGATAAATTTCAAAGAGATTCTAAAACTTAAAAAAGAAAATAGGTCACTGATTATTATTATGTTTTATTGCAATGAGTTAAAAAATTCTGTCTCAATTTTTCATTTAAAGGAATATTGAAAAAATAATTCTTTATAGTCAGTCGTTTTGTTATTTTTTTTCTCCCACTTTTGTCTGCATATTTCTTCGCATTTCTCTAAATCTATTTCTCTAACACCATTCAAGGTTTTAGCTGTGTCCAAAAAATATTATTTCTTTTACACTTTTCATTAGCTTCTCATATACTACAACTGATATTTAACATTTCCATAAATAGTTAACTCTTTTCACGAATTAATATGCAACGAAAAATGAAAATCGCCCAGTTCAAATTCTCTTTAAAACTTAAAAATCCCCAGCGACTGCCTAAATCATTACTCAAAGCGACATGTTAACTGCAGATTCATTTTGGAGTGCTTAAAAACCGCCCACCGAGACACCCACACGAAATAATACTACTAATAATAATGCATGTGATAACCGCAACAGCTGCAAGTGAGCGCATATATCTGCGGCTGTTTCTAATTCGTTGCTCGATTCGAAAACTACCCCAACACTCTTTTTATCCCTTGATTTTTCATTTTTAGAAGCCCCGGCACTATTTTTAAATTATCACCGCGGGGATTTAAATAGCTCGGTTATTTCCAAATAGGAGTCTGTGGTGGGTTTTGTTTGAAATGCAAGGATGAGGAAGAATCCGGTTGCATAACTAAAACACTATATGAATTGCACAAAAATACAATGGCTAAAATATGTTTTGCATAATTAAAGTTATATTGAAATTATCTCCAATTTCGACATTAACATTACTTGGACATATCAAATGTCAGTAGGTTTTGAAGTTTGAGATATGACAGTGTGTAAGGGATGTGTGAACAGATAACCAGTTATTCCAATTCATCCACAGGGAATTATGGAAGTCTTAAGTTTTAACTAAAAATGTCGAACTAGAGGACAACGTCAGAAATTAAAAAATCCTCTTTCAAAAAGGAGGTTAGAAAACATGATTTTTAACATAGATTTAACAATGAGATGAATGCTTTACCAGATTTTGTGGTATATTCGAAGAGAGAATTCACGAAGAATCTCGATAGTTATTGGAGACTAATTACTTGACTTTTGGACCAACCTTGCCTCTGACCTGTTGTTTGTATTTGAATAGACCATTATGATGCCTTTCAATACCAAGGAAAAATGTTTTTTAATTTTTACATCTGTTTGTGAATAAAAAAAATGCAAAAACGGAATCCGCAATCTTTTTCTTACTCTCATTGGTTAAAGAATGTCCATTAATAATGTTTTATGTATTAGTCTTTATATTAAGTATTCCATCTTTGATTGCTGTTTTTAGTAATCAACTCGAAAAACAACACTTACATACAGCGAGTTAATGATGAACAAAACTAAGAAAACGCGAAAACTTTAAAAATAATAATAATGAAGTATATATATTATACAAAATAAATCCAATAACATTATTTGTGGTTTACATTGAACAAGTAAAAAAAACACCTCTTTAATTTTTTCTTCGATATCTTTATCGCCGGCCCATAAAATAGCTCTGCTGTCAAATCTAAAAATGAATTATGCGGTCGAAACGTTATTTCATATTTTTTAACAGGAAAAAGGTAGTATTTTTAAAGAGAGTTTAGGGTACGGATACGAACTCTGTCATTTTAAGGCGTGTTTTAATGCTGTGAATAGAGATGTAGGAAATGAGTTTAAAGCGATAAATTGAGATTTGTTGCTGATACGAGTCAGAAGGAGATTGCTTTGCTACGACGTAGATTGTCTTGTCACAGTTGAAGTATACGCAAGCGGTTTGTGCTGGGTATCTGATCCCATTGAACCATTCTATCCTTATGATAGTTATACCAAGCTTTTTCGGGTTTTTGCACCAGTCATTTTAGAAATAAACATAAATTGAAGGGGATACGGTACCCAAAATATTATTTTTAGCAATAATAACATAAACTCGGAAATTATAGTTTTTTTTTAATATAATGTTTACTCTAACTAAACATTTCCCAGCAATAAAAAAATATAGTTACAAGTAGTTTTTCATTTAAATGTTTTAAAAAACTTTTTTAAAACGCTACTCCTCTTTCAATTTTAAGACTAAATCCCCCAAACTTTTATAGTTTGTTTGTAGAACTATTTTTTCGAGAATTGCTCATGGATTTTAAAATGTGAGCTACAGTAAAAAAGTAACATTCATTTTTACTGAAAATCTAAAAAAATCAAAACAATGTTACAAATTATTGAATTCAACCTTTTTAAAAAAACAATCTATGCATAGTAGACATTATTCCATGCACAATTATAAAAATTTCAAAATTATAACTTAATTAGCAAAAAAGCCTTAGGGATTTATAAAACACAAGAATTGAAAAAACGCGAAACAGAGAAAACAGGTTGAAAGCAGACGAAATACAGGTTCAAACTTAAAGGGTTGACTACAGAAAATGTTTAATAGCTTTTTCTAACTGAAATCACTAAGAAACTTTCAGTAAATGTTCAGAAAAATATTATGAATAAAAAGATGTAAAAACTGAAAAATCGATATTTTAACCAATTTTTGGGTACCGTATCCCCTTAAAAAATTAGTAAATAGTGATTTTTTTTCATATTCTTTATTTTATTTGCAAATGATTTTAAAACCATCTCGAAAAAATAACTCTGATGTTTTAAGCAAATATATTGGATTTTACAATATTCTTTTTTCAAAGTTCATGCGGAGAAAACAACAATGCATTTTCTTCTTTTCTAGGCCCTTCAAAAGAATAGGGTTTTGTATAAAAATGTTAGTGGTTTTGAATTTCCAGTATTTGGATCAAATATGTGAAATGCATCAAAAGTGACCGTTATATAGTTTTATATACCAGCAACATAGAAAAATGAACTTTGATACAATAAATACTTGTTATAGAATATTTTATCTTTTACCTCTTAAAAGATAGTATTTATGAAATTGTAAGTTTATTTGTGCGTTGTAACCAAATTGCAACATATTATGCACGCTTTCTCCCATTTAATATCTTGTTCTTATGTTTTAAAAATTATGTTAATCAAAATCTTTTTTTGGCTAAAACATCAAATTCTTCATTTACCTTGAAACTTAAAAAAATACGGCATTAATATTCCATTTATAACTCTTCATTATTTAAAAATTGTTCAAAATTATTTTTGATTTATTCAAAAAAAAATATTGTATATCAGTTTACCCCTGAACATATAATATTTTTAGTAATCAGTAAAAACTTTTTTTTTAATTTAATATTTTACTAAAAAATAATAAAAATGTCCTGATGTGACTTACATCACATGTAAGGAAGTCGATTTTTGGTTATCATTTTAAACTCTAATTTCTTCTTCACAGTGCAGTAAATCAACATTCTACCAGTGCTTATTTTAAGTATACGGTTTAAAACTAAATAATTTAATTGCAAAAAGTGTTGAAATATCATATTAAATAATGTATTAAAATTTTTGTGCATGAGTTACACTACATTCAATTTGTGACTTACACTACATCATATGAATTTTATCACAGATATGGAAATTTAGGCAATAATAACCTAAAATATGTAAATAATTTTGAATATGGTAAGTTAAGAATTGCATACATGGTAAATTCATAGTTAGGAAAAGTTACACAACGTCCCCTAAAATTGGTTTCTGGTAATTTCTTAATTCTTTCTTTAATAGCAATGTCTTAAAAATCTTCCTTCTCATGTCCCGCAGAAAGACTTCCCTACCATTTCAGATGTTTCAGTTTTATTGAATAATCCTCTTTACTTAACATTTGCCCCACAAAATATTAGACGATAATTTTTCCTACAAAAGGAACTAAAGCTCCTTTTCCAGCATCAAATTCATTTCCAGAATTTTGTTGAGAGGTATTTACTTTTACAACATTTCCATTTGTGGCGTGCACCACTTACTGTGAACTGTAACCGGTTGAACCTACTTGTAACTTTAACCTCCTGATCTGTTGTGTTTAGTGTAAATACGGCAAGCGCCACTGCGTTGGCGCGCAAACCCCTTTTTGGTTATTTATTATTTTTATATCTTATGTTGTGCCGCGGTTAGTTATGTTTGTTATATTATGAGTTCATCTTGTTTAAGTTAAGTTTATTGTTATTATTTATAGTTAGCTTTGTTGAATAAATTATATTATGGTATAACAAGTTTATTTTTACTTAACATTCGACTTGGTGAACCACACATTTGTTTAATCAGCCGTGTAGTATTTATGGGGATTTAATGAAACATTGGCAATTTTAAGTAGGAATTTGTTTAATTTTAAAAAGCAGAGCAATTTTTGAGTGTCAGGAATCGGAAATATTTATTTTTCTTTTGATGAGCAAATATCATTTAATATACCTATTTCGCCCTTTACACAGTTGTCAGAAATGTATAATAGTGATATGTTTGGGCAAATTTCTTATGCAAAGTGAAAAAAAACTTTAGCAGAATGTGGGTCAATTTTCCTGGAAAGTGTGGCTTCTTTGATCCCCTCCTCACTGTATCACCAAATCCATCAATTAGGCGTTTTTCATGACTGAAGGCAAAGATGACCAACATTGGTGGCAGAGAAATGCCATTCAATGTTGTCTAATGGTTGGAACATTGCAATAGAAATGGTGTAGTTTTAGTTAAAGTGTTGTCCGTAAAGTGGTTTTTGCTTTTATTTTCTTTAAAGGTTTGAAATTTACCACATGTTTGAAATCTTCCCCTTAGCTCTCTTTTCATTTTAGCTGCTGATTTAGCCATCTTAAATCAAAATTATCAAAATATAAGAAATCTATAAATATTATAGCTAATCTACAACACATAACTCGAACAGAAGCTGTGTCTGACACTACGTTGTGACTTACACTACAAAGTTAAAATGTTTTATAAATAGAGAAAAGGCTTTTTATTTAAAAATTTAAAGGTATGGAATTACATAGAGGTTAATATAGAAAGAAAATATCTTAAAAATTTTGAAGCAAAGCTTTATTTCAAAAAGTTATAGAAACTTTTATATATTTTCGTGACTTACACTACAGTCCAAAGATGTTTATCTTTCAAATTAAGTATCTTTTAGTTAAAAATGCTGATTAATAATGTGTTTTTAAGATAGTTATTATAGTGTATTTTAATAATTTTACTAAAAAATCTGATAAAAATAATACTTTACTTAAAATTCAAGAATTCAAAATTATGAAAACCACAACCCATGCTTTCCAAAAAGTAGCCACTTTGAAGCTAAAGTGTCGCCACAGATAAAAAACAATAATAGTTTTTGATGCAAAATTTGTACAATTCAAACTTTTCTAAATCACATATAAAAGTTTACACTGTAATAAAAAAAATTTCAGTTGTGGTATCATTTTACGTGGAATTAACCATTAGCTCTTTGGGACTGACATTCTCTCTGCGCTCAACACTGAAACTGTTTTAAAATTTGAAGAAAAATAGATAAAACAGTAAAGTAAGATACATTTATTGAAAAAAAATTAAATTCTTTACCACTCTTGGGTCAACACATAGTCTTTCGGAGTATCATTGGAGTTATGCGGTCAAAAAAGAGGTAAAATGTGAAAAAAAATTAGTTTTCTCCAAAATTACAGACTTTCAAGAGCGGATATCTCGAAACCTATAAGAGATATGCATTTACATGGAATTAACCTAAATTGTAAATTCAACAAAAATGTAAAGCTTAGTACATAAATAGTAAAATAAGATTTAAATTGTGTTCTTTATATAAGCACCTATAAAAAGAGAATTTGAGACGTTAATTAGCAATTTTTTTTTCCGAAACGCAAACAATTTCCAATATTTGTTAAATATCTTTAATGTACTCCTAGTTTTTACTTTTATATAAACAGAAGTTTTAAATTTTTTTTTGAGCATTTAATGTTTAGAAATAAATGTCCTTGATTGCTTATAAAAAGCTCATTTCATTTTGGTCGTGATTAGAACAAAAAAAAAACTTTTTAAACCATTCAATACGAAATATGAAATTCTTGAATTCCTTGAGATATTAAAAACTTTTTGACTATCATTTTTTAGGTACAAAAATATGAATGGGGTGAAATCTATTTATTAAAATTGATTTTATTCTAAGGGGGAGTACGATATACGATCATTGCATTGTTTTATCCATCAGTGATTTTTTTAGAGTAATTCAAATAGTAGCGGTTAATATTTTATTTGAAACGCGTAAATAATGAAAAAAAAGTAGAAATAGATTTTCTATGTCGATGCAAAAAAAGTTTCGTTAGAATAATAATAATTAAAACCGTACATTATAATTATATTTATCACGACACTCTCTATGCTTTTATAATATTTTTTCTAAAGTCTTTACATAGCGTTTTTTTTCTTAATTAATTAATATTGACACGCAAAATGTTTCATACATTTACCATTGAAAAAATGTTTTTTTGCGTGACCTTTGAAATCTGCTTGACCTTCTTGATCATAATTTTTTTAATATAATCAATAAATCAGATTTGGTATTTTTTGGAAAGCTTGAACATTCTACTTTATAACAGAAAAGTTAGAATTAAGAAAAATTGTAAAATAAAGTAAATTCTTCAAGTGATTAAAAAAAAAAGTAAACTCTTCAAAGGATTCTTTTCTGTCCTATCGCGTCAAAACTTTTGTTCTGTGCTCCCATTTTAAGACTATTTAGACTGATTAGCCTATATAAAAATGGATTGAATACGGAAGTTTTAATCAAACATTTTTGAAACTAGATCTAAAAAATTTCATTAAATATCAAACACAAAATTTAGATCTTAATGAAACTGAAGTTGTAATTTATTTTTAAATTTGAAACTTATGAAGTTGCAATGTAGTTATAATTTTTAAACAAATATTGTAATTTTAAATATCTTAGCTTATAGTTTTTGAGTGCACATTTGAAGAGTTTAGTGGAAGAACGTACTAAGTGGCATTTTTGTAAAAATTTAGATTTTTGTGTCATTGAACATATTACTAACTTCTTTAACTATAACAAGTTTCCCCTTTTCGTAAACTTTAAGTTTAGTATATTTTTTTACGGTTTGAAAGTACCTTTTTCAACAGTTCTTTTAATTATCTAATAATATAATATCTTTGAATTATAATCTTCTAAAAACTTTAAGCTCATTTTTTCGTTTTCACCTCTTTGTCACTTAGCACTTCTTCCACTAAGCTCTTCAATTGTGTACATCACTTTTTTTAAACTTTATATAAAAAATTTAATTTATAATTTGCAGTTATTTGTACCTTAAACTGGCTAAAAATAAAAAATTTAGTAAGTTTAAATGGATTTTCATAGAGTTAATAAAATTGTGAAATATAAATAAATGACGATTATTAATTCCTATCCCACGGTCACACAACAAAACAATGACTACGCTTTCATTGTTCCTAACCTAATTCAGAAGTAGAATGGATCTTCGTAATGACATAATCATTATCATCTGAAATTGTACGTATCATTATACCATTCGTTTCCCTGAGGATGAAAGTGGGAACACATAAAACTACCCTTCATCACCCTACGCTATTTAATTAACCCGGGGTAGAAGGACTGGGACGGACGATAATTAATCAAAATGCCGCCCAGTTTGTCACCTACTGTATGTTGGTGTTTGACTTCACAGGAAAATCTGTAACTCAGAGACGGGTATTTTACTTGCTTTTTCCGCTCTGAAATGATAGGATAAACATTATAGATGATCAGATCACTACTAATAATGATACTGAACCAGATTTGATGCAGCCACATATATGCTTGGAAAAAATTCTTGGCACTAAAGGAGTTTTTACGATAAAAACAATACATTAGGATGTATGAGAATTATGGGTACCAGAAATAAGACATGAATGTCAAAACACATTCACATCGAGGTAGAGAAGTTTTTAATACTTACTCAATAAATATTAATATGTATTATTAATTACGGCTCATATTGCTTAGCAGCATTTGCCATTTTTCTTAACATAAATTAATGAAACAAGGATCCAACCAGCATTTTTATTTAAATTCTATAATTTAAAGAAAATAGAGCCCTGATTTTGCATTGAATAGTTTTCGTAACTGGTTAAAAAATCCCACCCATTTACTACACGCTTCTTCCATCGTCAATCATTATTAAATGACCATTAGCTTATAATTTTTCTAGCTAAAAATTTGCAAAATATGTTTGGGTCTAATATTATGTGCCTAAACTTAGAGAAAATTAAAAGTCCCACGAAGTAGTCAGTTTAAAAACATGATAATGAAAAAAATGGAAACATAAGACATTTATAAGGTTATCAAAAAGAAACTAACATATCTTTAAGAACTCAAAGAGATAAATGTCCTCTTACTTCAACGTTCATAAAAGTTGAGGACAGACTGACAAATAGTAAAACATTACGTCAAATAAGAATGTGGACAGAAGTAAAAATGGCATTAAAAATAAAATAAAAAAATCATTAGAAAATCAGATGGTTAGAACGGATGTTCAAAAAGTTCCGGGTGCACATAAACACACATAGAGAGATACGGACAAAATGTATAAATAAAAAGAAACTTAAGACAAGATATCTATCGTCAACAAGCTAAATGAAAGAGGCTACGGAAAGTAAATTAAACTGACAACAATCTGCGTCACTCGGTTACTCAGCTATTATTTTTTTTAAAATTCTTTTGATTTAAAGAGAAATTGAAAGTAAAGTGAACATATATGTATAACTAAAGTACAATATAAACTAAATAACAGCGTACAATTTAGTATTATAATGCATGTACACATAAAACTAATATTTATAATATCATACAAATAATTCCGCTTACTCAAATCAATAATAGTGTGTAAAAGTCGGGCTTTTAAGAAACCATTGTATAAATTATAAAAGATACTTTCAAACACAAGTGCGAAAAAGTGGTTTTCAAATGTGTCATCCTTCGCTACACCTACATTTTCACTTGATCATAAAAAATATCATATTAAGCACGAGAAAAAGTACTTTTTCGGACTTCCTATTCAGGAACTTTAAAATCTTGTGTGCAATGTTAAAAATAATTTTTGCATGCGATTATTTAAAAATTGTGTATCAAACCTCGAGCAAAAAATTAAACTTTTTAAATATTGAGCAAATTACTTTTTTTGGACTTCGGGAAACTATTAAGTAACTTTAAAATCTTGTGTGCAATGTTAGAAATAATTTTTGCATGCGATTATTACAAAATTGTGTATCAAACCTCGAGCAAAAAATTAAACTTTTTAAATATTGAGCAAATAATAAGACTCGTTTCTCGCTTGACAAATAAACTGCATTCTTCTTGCTTTTAAAAGTTACGCACTTGTTGCAACTATTTTGAAGTACCTGTTAAAATTGGACATTTATATCGAATAAAAATATATCATTATTTGAGACCAAACTACAGGTCTTACATGTATCTGCCAACATAGACTTATCTAAATGAACATCCCAATTAAAAAAAACTCACATGGATAGCAACAACGCTCCAACGACCACAACTTCTTTATCACTAGCCATAAATTAGAAATATCCCTTTTTAATTTATACCGCAACGTTTATACATCTGCAGCATAATTACCCTATTTTTTTTATCCGTGAATTTTACGAAAGTTAATTATCTCTCGTATCTGGGGTGTCATCAGTATCATATTAATGTGGATTATTTAATAACCTTTTTTATAGATACTTAAGTTTTTCTATGCTTTTTTTTAAATGTGGCGTTTATTTCATACAAATTCCGCAATTTGTAAAATGAGTATAAAAAAGAAATAATTAACATTGTTTGAACTGCGAACTTACTCATGTGTTAAGTTGTATGTAATTAAAGGAAAAATGTAACTTGTTATTTACTTTCTCCTGTGTTTTAAGAATTTATTGAAAAAAGATTTTTTTGATGTACTTTATATTAGATTTTGTTTAAAGTGTTATGCTTGTTAACATGTTCATTTAAAATGGCAGATTTCAGTTTTTATGTATGAGTGATTACATTTGTCGACTTTAAATTGCTTTTAAATAAACATATTAATGTCTAATTAAAAAGTTGGGGTTTTAAGAATGACAGAAATCTATATAGGCAATTATTCGAATACTAATGCGTGTTTTATAAAAATATAAGATGGGCAAAACTTTCATGCAACACATTTTCTTCATAGCCCCAAACATAACATGTAATATTTTAAACTATATTGTTCACTTGACAAATACTTTTTTTCATGTAATATTTATACTTGACTTGCATCTGAAACTTTTACCGTAGTTTTCGTCGTAAATTTTGTCTCTTGCAAAGTATTTATTTGTACTAACATGATTGCGAATTTGAATTAACTACTTTAGTTTATTTTCTTTTTTTTACCATTTACCAATGATAAAACTTTTTTGTTCACTACTTTCTATATATTACACAGGAAAAAAAAAATTAAAAACCTTAATTATTTGACTTAAACGCCCGAAACATCTCGACAATTTTTAATAATGGAACCTTAGCTGTATATAAATTAGGAATATCTGTTGTTACATTGTTTGAGTTTTATTTAACAAATATTTTTAACAGCAAAATTTACAAATTACAAAGTTCTTTAATGAAGTATTCCACTTGAAAAAAAGCAGATTAATGACTGTAGTCCACTCTTGCTTATCCGGAGAATTCGATGCCGAAAATCCATTGGATTACCTAAAGCGCCGTGTAGAAAATACTATCGAGAAAAATAAAGAAACTCGTAAATGAAGACATCTAAAACATCATGTTTAATCTTCTATCTGAACAACAACAGTACAGAGAGATGAAACTATATATATATACACAAAACGAAAAGATGATAACAGAAAATGTACATAAAATACATCTTCGTTCATCTTGAACTTGGTGCCCAATTAGATGGATCCACTTATGTGTGTGTGTTGTCTGTTGTGTCTGTCTTACTTGACGAAGGTTTATAAGCGGGTCGCTGACCAAGCACACAAACCTGAATATATATGTCTACCAACCAAACAACCAACTTGGTGCCCAATCATTCCTGGTTGGTCGATTCCAGCTCCGCACAAGAGGTGCACATTCTGATAGTCAGTTTCATCTCGCCGAATTAAAGAGTGTGGTTAGTTAGCTTTAATATACGTTGCACTACAGCGTACCTGTTCCACGTTCGTGTCTTTTCTGTCTTTTTTGGGGCTATTGTTTGAGAGATCTGTTGATATTTAAGATGCCTGGGGATCTTTCCTGGGTGTTTGGTAAGTTTTAGACCCTTTTTCAAAGCTTTTTACCGATACTTTTTCGAATCACAAGTTGTTTTCTCAAACCGTTGCTCGTAATAACATCAGACAGGCTTCCGTGTGAGACAAGCCATTTCATTGTGTATTTTGTGCACGAGGCTTAGTTTTGTACATTTAGAAATTGTCTCGTTTTTCATGTTTTGCGCACGCGACATTCTATTTAGTTTAAGTTTTAGAAAATATCTTTAGAATTCGCTTGTAGCGATACGTTTTAAGTGTAACGGTATTTATGTGCCGGCAGTTTCATCTATTTTAAAGAAATAAACCTAAATATTTGTTTTTCTGTGAAAAGAACTGTTTTTGTTGTACATCGTACTTCATTTGGCGCCCGAACAGGGACCACGGCAAATAGGAAATGGCAAGCTTCTTTAAAGTGGATACAAGAAAGCAGATTTGCTAGTGGTTCTAGAAGAAATTGGTGAATCAGTGCCGGTTGGATCAACTCTAGCAAAATTGAAGGACTTGATTTTGGCTAGCAACGAATATAAAAAGGATCCAGAATTTGTTAAACAAGTACTTGAGGATACCGTTAGAGAGAGAAAAAAACAAGAAGAAATACTTCTTCAAAAAGAACAAGAAGAAAGACTTCTTCAAAAAGAACAAGAAGAAAGACTTCTTCAAAAAGAAAAAGAACAAGAGGAAAGACTTCTTCAAAAAGAAAAAGATGCTATGGAGTTAGAAAAAGTAAAGGAAGCTTCAGAGTTGGAAAAAGCCCGAATGTCTCACGAATTAGAAATGGCCAAGATACAGGCGCAATGTCTAGAAGTGAATACTCAAAATGTCGCCAATCCAAGTTCCGTTAATGCCGAAGCAGTGAATTCTAGGAGGAAGTTTACTTTACCGAAACTAGAGTTCAGACAGTTTGGCGACGATGTCAAAGAGTGGCTCCCGTTTTGGAACCAATTCCAGCACATCGATAATGATACGGACATTGCACTTGAAGACAAGTTCCAATATCTGATTCAAGCCACTGTGATGGGTTCCAGAGCGAGAGAGATAGTAGAAAGTTTCCCGCCAACTGGCGAGAATTATACTAAAGCCGTCGACAGTCTGAAATCAAGATTTGGAAATGAGGATCTTCTAGTCGAGATATACGTAAGGGAACTTCTCAAATTAATCATCAATGTTCAGGTGAATAGATCTTTTCCGCTTACATCTTTATATGATAAACTGGAAACTTATCTAAGAGCATTAGACACTCTTGGAGTTACTACAGACAAGTGTGCATCTATACTTTACCCGATGGTAGAATCTTGTTTTCCGGAAGAATTTTTGAAGGCATATCATCGAAGCAATTCTTCAACTCCTAAAATAGAAGCAAAAGAAAGGCTGAACAAGCTGATGGTGTTTCTAAAATCAGAAGTGGAGGGTGAAGCTCGAATTAACTTAGCGATGGATGGTTTTGGCCTGCTCAAAATTGAAGATACCAGGGTTACAAAGAAGAAAAAAGTTGCATATGAAATGAATAAAATCGGAGCACCATCAACAGCCTCTGTCTTACACGCAGCTCCTTACGCAAAAGAACAAAGAAGAGGCTGCCTGTTTTGTGATGGTAAGCATAATAGTTCTGATTGTTTTTCCGCCCAGAAAAAGTCTTTAGCTGAGAGGCAGGAAATAGTTAAAAGTAAGAAAGGATGTTTTGCCTGTTTGGCTCTCGGTCATGTAGCTAAGCGTTGCAGGAGTTTCGTAAAATGCCTTATTTGTGGTAGAAAACACGTTACACTTATGTGTGATAGCCTGGAAAAAATTAGTAAATCAGCTTCGAAAGAACGCGAAGGTGTGCAGACGGAGACGCCTGTAAATGATGTAAATATGACGCATTTAAATCAGACCCCAGAAGTTTTTCTGCAAACTTTGGTCGCCAAGCTTGTAGCCAATGGTAAAGAAATGAATGTCCGTCTTTTGATTGATACAGCATCCAGAGATCCTACATCGTCAATAACGTTGCCAAGTCGATGATGTATACCCCTTTTGAAGAAATGAACGTGGCTCATTCCCTTTTTGGAGGTGTAACCACTGATGCTAGAAAACACAAGAAGTATGAAATAACAGTTGCATCGCTAAAAGGAAAATTCTCATGCAAGCTGGAAGTCATGGGTCAAGAGGTTATTTGTGAGAAAATATTACCAGTAAGCAGTGGTCCATGGCTAAAAGAACTGAAGAGTTTAAGAATTAATTTGACTGATGTTAGCCAGACCTATGAACAAGTACACATACTAGTAGGAGCAGATATGATAGGCAGGTTATTGACTGGACAGCAAAAGGTATTGGCAAATGGCATGGTTGCAACAGAAACAAATCTTGGATGGACCTTAATGGGAAAGGTACCTCATCAGAAACCTGGTACAGAAAATCTCGCCATGTCAGTAATATCACTTTTTGTCAAAGAAGCTGAGATGGCCGATCTGTGGAGATTAGACTTAATCGGAATCAAAGATCCCATTGAGAAGAAGTCGAAAATGGAAAAGGATTTTGAGGCTCAAGAACATTTTCTTCAGACAGTAAAGGTCAATGATCAAGGAAGGTACGAAGTCCGTTTACCATGGGAAGAAAACGAATCTTTTTTACCCGATAACTATAACTTGGCAAAGAAGAGATTAGAGCGCACAACAGTTCAGCTGAAATCTAAGAATGTTTACAATGACTATGAAAAGGTTTTCGAAAGCTGGCTGGACGAGGAAATTATTGAAGAAGTACCCTCTGATGAAATTGACTTACCAGGGAACTACTTGCCACATAGGGCGGTAATAAAGGAAAGCAGCACCACCCCTATTAGGCCAGTCTTCGATGCTTCTGCCCGAATGAAGGGACATCCTTCCCTTAATGACTGTTTGCACAGTGGTCCAAATTTAATCGAACTTATCCCCGATGTCTTGCTGCGTTTCAGAGAAAGAAGTATCGGTATTTCTTCAGATGTTAGAAGAGCGTTTCTACAGTTAAGTGTCTCCAAAGAAGATAGAGATTTTTTAAGGTTCTTGTGGTGGCAGAACGAAGAGAATAAAACGTGTAAAATATTTCGACATGCAAGAGTGGTTTTCGGAGTAACGAGTAGTCCTTTCCTTTTGGCAGCTGTCATTAGGTATCATATACAAAATGTTCAAGGCTACGATGCAGATTTCAAGAAAAGGCTCTTGCAGAGTTTCTATGTTGACAATTCTTTAACCAGCGTGGATACTTCACTTGAAATGGAAGAATTTAAACAAAACTCCATTGAGTTGATGCAGAAAGGCAGTTTCGAGTTGAGGAGCTGGGAACACTCACGTTGCAAGGATTTACCCTCAGAATCATCAATATTAGGCTTAAAATGGAATAAAACCGAAGACACCCTCAAAGTCAATATGAGTTGGTTGAAAGATATAAGCATGGAAAAAGTCACCAAGAGATCTATTCTGTCTGTGGCGCACCGCATTTTTGATCCCATCGGATATACCGCTCCAGTCATGCTGTGTCCTAAGTTGATGCTACAAAAGACATGGGTGATGGGCGTTGATTGGGATGAAGAGATCAGAGAAGATCTGAAAAAAGAATTTCTTCTGTGGTATGCAGATTTGAAAACATTGGAAGAAATTGAGATTCCCAGGTGGATTCAAGTTACCTCAGAAAATCTAAAGAACTGTTCTGTACATACATTTTGTGATGCTAGTAAAGAGGCTTATGCAGCGGTGGTTTTCTTGAGAATTGAAGACGAAGATGACGTTAGAATCAGTCTTCTGTCAGCAAAGTCTCGTATTACGCCACTCAAAGGAGGGACCATACCTAGGCTCGAGTTAACTGCTGCCTTGGTGGGAGCTAGACTCGCACAATCAGTTATGCAAGCCCTCGACTGGAAGAATGTCAAGCAATATTTTTGGAGCGATTCAACTACAGTTCTTGCTTGGATTTCGAAGACAGAGAACTGGTCGGTTTTTGTAAGAAATCGCACAGATGAAATAAGAAAGTTGAGTGACATTTCCTCCTGGCGTCATGTTGCAGGGAAAATGAACCCAGCAGACCTTCCATCAAGAGGATGTTCTCCTAAAACCTTGAAAGCTTTGAAATGGTGGGAGGGTCCAACATGGCTGAAAGAACCAAAAACGAGTTGGGACATTACAACAGAGGTTGATGTCAGCAATGACGAAGAAATTGCAAAAGAAAGGTTAAAGTCAGGCGGTCTTCTGGTTAATTGCAACCACTCAACTGAAGAAGACGGGCTTCCATTGGATCCCAACGACAACAAAGAAATAACTTCTGACATCATACTCTCAACTTGCGACCGTAATTCAGATCTTTCATGGATCTTCTCTTATTTTTCTAAATATTCAAAGATTATACGAATGGTAGCTTGGATGCTGAGGTTCGCAACTAATCTACATCTCAAGAAGGAAGAGAGAAAAGCTGGCGAACTTAAAGTTTCTGAATTAGAAGCAGCTGAAAAGAGATTGGCAAAATTAGTTCAGCAGATGGTTTTTTCCCCAGGAGACGTTGCTAGCTTCAAAACAATATCTGTGTTCAAAGACGAGGAAGATCTGCTACGTGTCAAAACCAAGTTGACCGAAAGAAAAGATGACACTGCTTTTATCTCTCCTATTCTACTACCTAGCAAACATAACCTTGTCGATTGCATAATTTTGGATTTGCACCTGAAAATGTGCCATGCTGGCTCCCATGTATTGATGTCAAAGCTTAGAGAACGGTTTTGGATAATCCAGAGCAAAAGGCAATTAGAAAAGTCCTGAACCGGTGTATGAGGTGTAAACGACACGAAGCTAGACCTATACAAACCGTTCCTGTTGCCTTACCAGAAAATAGAGTGAGAGATGCGTCTCCTTTTGAAATCAGCGGAGTCGACCTATGTGGTCCCCTTATTCTTAAGAACCAATCAAAAGCGTGGGTGGTCCTCTTCACATGTGCCGTGTACCGCGCTGTCCATCTAGAGCTGATACAGTCGCTTTCCACACATGGTTTCTTCTTGGCCTTTCGAAGATTCATAGCAAGAAGAGGAAGACCAAAGGTCATCTACAGTGACAATGGAACAAATTTTGTTGGAGCCAACAATCTTTTCAAATCTATAGATTGGAAATCTATTGAGATAGAGGCTACAACTAATCGAATTCAGTGGTACTTCAGTCCCCCTGCTGCCCCATGGTGGGGAGGTTTTTGGGAGATCATGGTGAAGCTGGTGAAGACCCTTTTGAGAAAAGTTTTAGGTAAATCTTCACTGAATTACGAAGAACTTCTAAGTGTTCTCATTGATTGTGAAAGTACTGTAAACTCAAGACCCCTGACGTATGTTTCCGAAGACTCAAACGACCTGATCCCGTTGACACCTGCATTGTTTTTAGGTGAATTAACCGAGTCTGGTGTACCCGACTTGGATAACATCGACAAAGTAAGCCTAAAGAGAAGACTTCGTTATCAACAGAATCTCCGAGACGTTTTAAGAAAACGGTTTAGGGACGAATACCTTGGACAACTCATTATGCGTCCGACCAAGAATAAAACCAATCAACGAGTAGTTGTGGGAGATATCGTCCTAATTGAAAACGAAGGCAAAAAGAAGGTTCTATGGCCTATGGGAAGAGTGATTCAGACATACGAAGGAAAAGATGGCAACGTCAGAGTAGTTCGTCTAAAAACTGCTTCTGGTGAACTTGTGAGACCAGTACAAAGAATATTCCCACTTGAGATAACTGCTGATGTGGATTCCACCAAGAATGACCATACTAACCACCAGCACCAAGCAGTGCCACTCCGATTAGACCTGAAGTCGAGGGCAAAGTTTTTGTGACCAAGAGTGGAAGAAGAGTTAAACTCCCTTCAAGGTTCCTCGAATGAATGAGACTGACCATTGAACTTTTACCCACCGTAGTACTTTTAGACGTTTTCGTTTTGATTATTTGTTGAATTATCAAAAGGTGGGAGGATGTTGGAGACAAGCCATTTCATTGTGTATTTTGTGCACGAGGCTTAGTTTTGTACATTTAGAAATTGTCTCGTTTTTCATGTTTTGCGCACGCGACATTCTATTTAGTTTAAGTTTAGAAAATATCTTTAGAATTCGCTTGTAGCGATACGTTTTAAGTGTAACGGTATTTATGTGCCGGCAGTTTCATCTATTTTTAAAGAAATAAACCTAAATATTTGTTTTTCTGTGAAAAGAACTGTTTTTGTTGTACATCGTACTTCACAAATCTTGACTTACATTCAAATATAGATCGTCGGTAAGAAATCTTGGTCAAGTTACGAAGTCTCCACCTGAATCAGACGATATGCCACCATGAATTTAGATTCCAAAGATTGAATAAACATGTTTGTCGCAATGAACTCAGAATCTCCAATGGTGGCAGCAGTTTAATGTAATTAAAACTGTCTAATAAAGATTTTCTAATAGCTTTGTTTTAACTAGGTTTGATAAAGTGGAAAACTAATAGTAGGTCAAATAGAACCGAACAAGTTGGCAAAACCCACATATCCTTTCCTTTTGGCCGGAACTCTGTGGACCTAAGTACTTTTTTGTTTCTCCGGATCAGGAACATCTCTGTTTGTGGACGCGGTGATTTCTAAAGTTCATTCTAGCAGATAAAAACCGGAGCGTTAATCGATCCGGGAGTGAAATGGGGCGTGAACCTTCCACAAAACGGGATAAACTTTCTCCATCTGCGTTCCTTTTCCAACCCAAAAAAGGTTCGCTGGTCTTTTAAAACTGAAAAAGAGAAAAAAAAAACCTCTCTTGAAATCCCACAAGAGTTATATGCCCTGCAAAAGATTAACTCGAGTAATTTCTCTAGTTGAGTAAATAGAAAGTTGGAACTCTTTTTTTTTCTTCTTGTAGCTGTTGTTCGTTTGATTTTTACAGGAAAGGGCAAATGTAAAGGCCGTGATTTGAAGGAGTTTGTTGATGGAGGTTAGAATGAAATGAGGATGCTTTGGCGACAAAAGAAGGAGGCCGTCTGAAAGTTGTTGATCCACCCAATAACACCAGTTCTTCCTATGTTTTCTATGCAACACGCCTTCATTTCGGTTCAAACTAAAATAAGTACTAATTTTTGCATTTGGAGACTTCAGTAAAAACTAATTACAACAGTTATAATATTTTTCTTCATATATATATGATTTAAATTGTTGCAATTATATGTTTAAATTCCCCACCTTAACTTTGTGCTTCTGGCCATATCCTGCCTATCTGGCCTTCTTCCTGGCCATAAGCTTCTTTGCCTGGGCATCTCCTTGAGTCAAATGTCGGACGAACAGGAGCAAGTTTAAGAGATTTTTATTTGGACAAGATATATATTTATGTGTACCAAAGTGATAAGACGCAACAACTAATCGTCATTATGTTTTTTTTTTATATATTATGTATACCCTAACTTGCGCGTGATAGTGTACAGACATCTGTGTTTTAAAATAATTAAATTTTGATGTTGTTTAACCTATGTTTTGTGGAGTTGAATTAAGTTATCGTAGAGCTATACGATGGCTATTGGCGATGGGCATCATAATTTAGAAATACAGTAAAGTTACGACCTGAGTGGGCACCAAATGGGCAAAGTACATCTGAGTGGGCACCAAACGCAACTTTTAGGACATCATACGCAGCGCTGGGACATTGGAACATATTTAGCGTGGATTCTCGCGACACGGTGTACTTTTCGTTGGACAATTTAGCTGCACAGACGGTTCATAGGTTGGTAGTTATTTTTGCAATATCTGCTTGCCAAACTGCTTGGCGAACTTGGGAACTTTCGCATATGCCATGCAAGGGCTCTTTACCGACTTTTCTTATCAGCCCTTGTGGTTTGTGAATAATAAACTGTGTTTATAAATTTATTAGTTTCTATTTTAAATGAACAATCATATAAAGCTTTTAGGAGCCAATCACTAAACCCATGTAAAATTAGCGCCAAAGCCACATGTTTATTTGGGCTTATTACAAAAGCGATCCATGGCTTCGGGTTTTGCATTGTTTTTTGATCCTGTGCTATCTCCAGCCCTGCTCTTTGTGTTCGGATTAGTGTCTCGGAAATAATGGAAACTGGTGACGTGGCTGTGATTGATGAAGGAGGAAGGGAATTATTGTTAATTGTTGTTATTTCTTACACGAAAACATGGAGCTATGGTTTTGGGAAGATTGTTGTGTGGCCAGTTTCAATTAAATACGTGGAAGTAAAAACATCCCCATCGCAAGAAAACAACCCATTCAAGAACCGTTAAAAAAGTATGCCGATGAAAAAAAGGATGTAAATCCTTAGAGAAGGGGGCGATTTTTTATGGTTATATGGCATTTAATAGAAAATGTTTTGTAATTAAGATTATTTTCATTTCAATTAATTCATTGCAATAAGATAACATTTTGAACATCAATGTCTTAATATTTACAAAACCTTTCAACCCACAATTTGTTAAATATAAATTATCAATGCGAATTTTTGTGTGTGTGTGCCACATATATGATGAATATCAAATGAGAGTTCAATAATTTGAGTATAAATCTTTCATATACGATTCCCGGAATTCAAACTAAAATCAATCAAACTTCTTTAATTGAAAATTATATAGGAATGTTTATTTTCAGATAATTTTGTAAATATTAAGCAAAACGGATACACATATAACTATACAAATAAGAGCATTTATCATTTAATTACTGTACATATAATTTTATTAACTAGAAAGAACACTAAAAAATGAAAACGCACCTTATTTGTACCTAAATCGAAAGAATTATTGTTAAAAACAATGACGAATGCTTTATAGCTCAGAGAGTTTTAAATAATTGTTTACCTTTATCAACCTCTTAGTTTCGTCTTACATGCAGCAGAAATAAAATTTATTTACACTTTAAATGTTTATGTATCCAGTGTTTTTTTTAAATTAAATACTTTTTCTTTTAGCAAGATTTTTCAAATTCCTTTTCTATAAAAGAGAAACGTAAAACAATATCATCTGTCTGCCGAGTAATAATACTATTTAAATTTAAGCTTTATTTTACTTTTATAAAGCGAATACTTTTGTAAAACTTTAATCTAGATTTTGTAAGTAACAGATGTAATCTAGATTTTGTCAGTAAACAGATTCGATATACAAATTGACTAGCTTAGTCAACACGTCACGATACATTGCTGATGGCAAGGCTAGTGAAGAAACGATAACCAAATTTCTTGGACTCTCAGAGACATTTACGCCAAACGGAATTCGATTTCAATCTAGAGCAATTTAGCTTTAAATATATGATATAAAGTTGTCAATATATATAAAAAGTGGCTATTTATCTTTATTTGGTGACATTACTATAAGAAATTTGATAATTTTAGGCATAATAAAAATAAGTTTATTTTTACGGCTACATATTATTTATGTATATTATTTGTAGATACAGTATTGTAAAACTGTAATAATGATAATGGCGATGTTTAGCGTCTTGAATGGCAACAGTTCTAGCAGCTGCTCGGATTACATTTATTTTGGTAAATATATATAGTCGGTAATAATATATAATCATAAAATTAGGGATTATTTCAACATTGACATTTGAATGTTTGGTACATTTGCATACAATTAAAATAATCGTAATGATAACTAAAATCAGACAAAAGTTGTAGTTCCATTCAATTTCTTCATCGTTTCTTTACCAGCCGGTCTTCTAAAACAGCGACAAATCGTGGCGTCACACTAAACAAGTCGTTTTCGATCGATCACAATAACATTGTGTGGCTAAATTAATTTTTTTTTAAAACACGTTTTACTTTAAAAAATTATTTAAGGGGAAATTAACATAATGGAGTAAATCTTACTAAGTTTTTTTATTATTTTTTCTAAAGGAATTCGACATAATTTTCTTCACACAATAGCATGTTGGAAAAAAACGAATTAAGTTACAAAAAATCCTTTTTTTCTGTATGTATCATATTCCTAAATTAAAAAAAAAGTGTAATTAAAAAGTGAATTGCAGTAGTTTTTAAATACGGGGTCTTTGGATTTCGGTAGTTATATAATTTGTTCTCTTCTCCTCATTTCTAGTCTCGTTGAAGAGTAATTAGAAATGGTTTATCTAGAACTGGTTGGTAAATAAAATTGGTCCCTCATTTGCATTTAATTAAGAATAATAACTAGAAAACTATTGTTACTTGATTAACGTGAATGGAGTCATTCTGATATAATAATTTCATTGGATTTTGAAGAAAAAAAAATTAATCCAATTTATGAAGGTTTTATTGGAAAGTTTAAAGAAATTAGTTTGTTTGAAAAACTCTTTAAAGCACATCAAAACGCTTTTCATAAAATGCAAAAGATATTTTCAAGTGTTTTCTTTTATTTTGTGTTTAAAATGCGTTTCATTTTGGAAATAAAAGAATTGTTATGAATTTATTTCAATGAACACTTTTAAATGTGTGCCATTTCGATTCAATATTTTTTCATAGCTTCGAGAATCAATAAAAAAAATACTTCTAGTATTTTTGTTATTAGTATTCTACGTATTTTGATGCTATTAGAAAAAAGCAGGCTACCCTTTTAAAACTTAGTGTCAGCTGTATTGATGAATAGTAAGGAAAATATAAGAATTGACTTTTTATTAAGGTATCCGTACACGTTGAAAATGTCATTTTCGAAAAAATTGATAATTTTTTTTGTTGATATTATTACTCAGGTTTTCTTGTTTCTAAAACTGTCGCAATTAGAACGAACGTAGTGATTAATTTAGTAAAGGTCAGTAGCACTAGAATCAAAAAGATGTTGAATTTTTAAATGCGTTTTTCTCACATCTCAGTTTTTTAATAAATAGCTTTAGTTGGAAAAGGATAACTCAAAAAGTTATTGAAGAATTAAAAAAAAATATTTTTCTACTAATTTAAGAAATTGCTGTCTGGGGAATATACCTAAAAAACTTCGAAGAAATATATATATTTATTTTGTTTTGACCTATTAATCTGTGGCGGCATGAGCGAGAGTAGTTCAAGAACAAAGCATTTCAACAACCACCAATAATTGTAATATTTGTATAACTGTTAAATTCTGTGTCTGTAACTAGAACATGTATATTTAAACTCTGATGAATTCATGATACACCTTCCTTCATCAATATATGTGGCCCGTCCGTGGCCGAGTGGTTAGGGCATCAGCCTAGAGATTCAACCTTCTCAGGAGTGCGGGGGTTCGAATCCCACCTACTGCCAGTCATCCTATAAATCGGATCCGTGCTGGAAATAGTAGAAATATCCTCATCACGGATGGGCCCGAGTACACAGGGACAGACGTGCTCGTAAAATCTGTGGAGTCCAAAGTCCCGACGGCGCACAGTGGGGTATTTGACCCGAATTCTTGGCAATAAATCAAAAAAAAAATTTTTTAGCTACAAATATAAAATTGGTGTCTTTTTATAGCTAATTAAGTGGTGCATCTATCCATATAAAGAATTATTATCTCATACAAAAACATTCGTTTTTATAAGCATCGAAAGTCGGATTTTTGCTAAAATTATTGTACTTTTTTCTTGAATTTCAGCGTTTTTTTATGTTTACTAATTAATTTTTGGCTCGTTAAATTTTTTTTTGTTCAAAACTACAATAGGTGCATGTAATAGAGGAACATTTGAGCTTTATTATAAAATAAAAAAACGTTTTTTAAAATATAGTTTTGACTTTAAATTTAACAATTAAAGTTAAAAAATATATTTTTTTATAAAAAAAAAGTTTTAAAATGTGATATTTTGTTAAGGTGCCCGCCTGAATCCGGCACATCTACTACCACCAACATATTCCTCAAACATTGGTTTTTCATGTTCAATAGTCAAAACTTGCTACTTTTTGCTATCTTTGCAAAAAAATTGCTTTTTTTGCAAAATAGCAAATCCAAGTATGTGCTTAAAATTTCCAGCAACAATTAGATTTTTGCTGGAAATTCTTTTGAGAAGTCTTATGTAAGTTTTCGAGGATGCTGAATATGAAAATGAGGTTAATTAATTAAAAAAATTTGAGTTTGAATAAGTACAGGTAAAAAAACACATTTTTATAAAGTACTTTGCTTATGGCATTACTTTGGTCGGATAGTTTGATCACGCATGTCTTAAAGTTGAAAATTTTCGATTTCTTTTCAGAATCTTCAAAAACATATTCGTGTATAACTTTGATCACCATACATATTTTTAAACAATAACCACTGCCATATAATTGTACCCTGCCCCGAAACAAACCTACTCGACAACTGTTTTCAGCAGGAAGAGTGGACTTACTTTCACTTACCCCCCCAATCGTTCACACTTCGGCACTGAAACCCAATATGTTATGTGGGATTAATTATTGATCAACCAAAGCAAGGGAAATAGTAATGATGGCAACACTGCAAGGCGGTTCTTTGCAAATCCCGAATTGGCTGCAAAAATAACTCAAATCGATGAGACAGTTATTACTCGTTTTCATAAAATATTGCAAACAATTTCAAGTGGATATGAAATCAAAATTGACAAATTTGAAATCTACTGCTACACGACAGCCACAATGTTTGTGTCCAAATATCCTTGGTATCCAATGCCTACTTCGGTGAATAAAATTCTGATGCACGGACCCATTATTATTAAACATGCTTTACTTCCCATTGGTCAACTTAGTGAGGAAGCACAAGAAGCAAGAAATAAGGACTTTAGAGAGTACAGAAAACAATACTCCAGAAAGAAAGGAGAGAAGGATTTGTACAAACCAAGACGTATTAAACAATTTACTTATATCTTCTGATCCATACATAACTAGCTTCCGACCAATTACCAAAAAAAAAAAAACTAAACTTCCCAAAGAAGTAATTGAAATGTTGAAGCCTTCAAATCAACAGACTATCCACTCGGAAAATGAAAACGATGTTTCTACCGATTTAGATAGCGATAATTCATAACCAATAACCTTAATATTATTACATTATTTTTTATTGTTTTATCACTTTAATTATTAGTCCAAAAATTGAATCCATTTATAATCAAGTCAAAATATATATTGTTAAAAGTAGTATTGTAGTATATAAAAGAGCCATTTAAACTTAAAAACCTAATTATGGTTCAATTTTATTATATGTTTATAAACAATTTTGCTTATACCATATAATATATATGAATTGTATGCTGATTGCTGTGATCCTTTTACACTAATTTTGCGAAAAGTTATTTTCAAGTTGTTAAATGTCAGTGTTGTACATGTACACATATTACTTTAATGCATTTCATAAAAGAAATATATATTTAATACTTTAACGTTGTATATAACTAATTGTTTTTCAGAAAGTAAAGAGTTTGATTATTTTACTTGTATTTTATTGAATTCAGTTTTTTTTCTGTATCATACATATTTAAAGGTTTTTTTGTAGAAGAATATTTTTAAATGATGATTTGTCCCAGGATTATTTTTAACAATTTATTGTAAAGAAAAAATTGTGTTTTCTAAATTGGATCGAAAGCTTTCTACCTTGAGACATGCATGGTCAAACTATCCGACCAAAATAATGCCATAAGCAAAGTACTTTATAAAAATGTTTTTTTTGTATATACTTATTCAAACTCACATTTTTTGAATTAATTAACCTCATTTTCATATTCAGCATCCTCGAAAACATACATAAGACTTCTCAAAAGAATTTCCAGCAAAGATCCAATTGTTGCTGGAAATTTTAAGCACATACTTGGATTTGCTATTTTGCAAAAAAAGCAATTTTATTGCAAATATAGCAAAAAGTAGCAAGTTTTGACTATTGAACATGAAAAACCAATGTTTGAGGAATATGTTTGTGGTAGTAGATGTGCCGGATTCAGGCGGGCACCTTAACAAAATATCACATTTTAAAACTTTTTTGTTATAAAAAAATATCTTTTTTAACTTTAATTGTTAAATTTAAAGTCAAAACTATTTTTTAAAAAACATTTTTTTATTTTATAATAAAGCTCAAATGTTCCTCTATTACATGCACCTATTGTAGTTTTGAACAAAATTTTTTTTAACGAACCAAAACTTAATTAGTAAACATAAAAAAACGCTGAAACGCAAGAAAAAAGTACAATAATTTTAGCAAAAATCCGACTTTCGATGCTTATAAAAACGAATGTTTTTGTATGAGATACTAATTTTTTATATGAATAGACGCACCACTTAATTAGCTATAAAAAGACACCAATTTTATAATTGTAGCTAAAAAAAAAATTTATTATTTATTTTTGATTTATTGCCAAGAATTCGGGTCAAATACCCCACTGTGCGGCGTTAGCGTACGATGTCGCTCGAAGTTCCCTTGGGTGGCCGCTCAGATGTCGACCTCGTCACTTGACCAGGGTTCTAAAATACGAGGCGTTATTGGCTGTGTTAAAGCTCCTGAAGGAGGCTAGAAATAGGCAGCCGGAAACGATTACCTTACCTTACCAATTTATGTTTATGAGTTAGTTATGTCAAGTTCATTATGTTAGTTATTAACAGTTAAGTTTAGCCAAAATATCAGTTATGTCTCTTCTTTAATACACATTACTGTGCTCGTGACAATGGGTGCAGTATAAATCATTTTGACATGCCGTAAAAAATGTTGAAAATCAGATCTTTTTTCGACTAGTAATAAAAGTTTTATTTTTAAATAAACTCTTTTGGTTTTAGGTATATTACCTAGACATAAGTTTACAGTTTTGATTTTAGGTATAACTTGGTGGTTTTATTTTCTTAATAGGCCGAACAGTTTTAGTTTTTTTTCTAGCCCCATTGAAGTTTTTGACGAAAAAAATGCAAAAAACATGCATAAAATCACCATATTTAAAAAAAAATTTGGTATGTATGCAAAATTTTACTTGCTATATATAGTAATTTCTTTCACATACACACGAAAATACTACCGAAGTTGTTTTCTAGTTCATGTCGAAAACAACACAGATACTCATTTTGTAGGCAGGCTGTTACTTTAATATTTTATGTCGACTTCATAGTTCTCTTGATGGCTAAAACTGTGATGCGCATAAGTATATTACTTTCATAAAGCCTGGACGTGGGAAGACAAATGATTTTTTATTCTCGTCCCAAGAGCTTCCTCAACTGGGTTTAAAGGATGTGCTATTTTTGCCCCCATTAATTTTTTGCGACACAAGATCTTCCGCATTTAAAAAAAAGCAAGGTCACATTTGCGAAGTTGTATATGAAGTCGCCAGAGGTTCATAAAGCAGCAGCGGTCTTTTCAGACCCTTCCTTAATCACCAATCAGGTACAAAAGGCGGGCAAAACCTGCATATTGAGGTGGTATGGGGCTCCAACGAAAGATACCTCCCTCAGTGCCTACAGATATAAGTCATTCTTGAAATCAGTGGCCACCATCAAGCCTCTCTCTCTCTTGTATATCTCTTGTATTCATCCCACCGAGGGATCAGTAAAACAGCATTCCCTCCAAAACATTCCACCAAGTTCAGCTGTGGCTGTGAAATGACCTGCCTCTTCAGATGTATAGGTGGAAGAATGAGAACAACTACCTGGTCTCAGTGCACAGTGAGTTAGCAGTAACACCTGACGATATTCTGAAAATAGTTTTCTGCTGATGCATAAAAGACTGGCAGCTCAAAGTTAGCCGCAAAAAAGCAAGTCTCAAATGTTCCCCAACATGCCAAAATTGCCATTGGAACTGCCTCAATTTGATCCCTCAAGTTGACTCCGAAGATGAAGAAGAACAGGAGGATCATCTGACAGTTTCCCCACGGGGGTCCAACGAATAAAATAAAATAGATAAAATAGAATATGGAAATAGATAACATATTAAAGTAACCACGTGCCTACAAAACGAGTATCTGTGTTATTTAGACGTTCAGTATAGAATAAGTGTACATAAGATGGATTGTCAGTCCCATAGAGCTAATGCATTAATTTTGGAATCACAACTTCCGCAGATGTATTGCTTTGCCATGTTAGCCCTTTTTCCCCAGGTACGGAAATCAACATTACAAGAAAATGAAACAAATTTGAAACGAAAATGTTATCTAGTTATTTAATTATATATTTTTGAAATTTTAAAATGCCAAAAATATACAGCAGATGTCCACACTATTGTAAAACTTTATTAATTAATAATTAAGTAACCGGATGTTATTTTGTTTTGAATTTTGTTTTAAATTGATGTTATGATGATTCCCAAATCTAGTGAAAATGGTATAACATGGAAAAGTAATTGTTTTGCAAAAGTTGCGATTTCAAAACTAATGTATTAGCTTTATGAGACTGACAGTCCCTCTTCACTCAACACTGAAACTGCTTTAAAATTTTTAGGAAAATAAATCAAATAATAAAGTAAGATATATTATTGAAAAGAATTTAATTCTTTACCCCTTTAGGGCCAATATTTAGTGTGCGTTATTGAAGAGTTATCCGGTCCAAAAAGAGGAGTGGGAAATAAAATGTTTTCTCCAAAATTACAGACTTTCAAGAGCGGAAATCTCAAAAACTATACAAGATATTAAAAACTTGAGGAATAAAACTTGTAGAAAATGTAATCAGCTTTCATTTTGTGTATTACAATTATATTGGTAGGACGCATAGTTTTAGAGATATAAGAAAACCCCCGAAATATGGGACATTCCACCCTCCCTCTCCCCCTTCGGCCCAGGGGCTAGAGGCGAGGACTTTTGATATGTTCACCTCCTAACTATTCCAAAAAAAGTTATGAAGTCAAAAATTATGTTCCAAAACGTTCCCTCTATACCCTTTTTTCAGCCTTCGTTGCCTGGACTAAAAATTATTTCTCGTTTTGTTATGCGTGTATTGAAAGCACAGGTGAAAAAGCGATGAAGATTTGTTGTGAAATTTAGATGTAACAGCAGTGTATTCAAATCTAATGCATGGATTATTATGTTTAAATGATTTATTAAAGCCGGTTTTAACAGGTTTTGGTATAATTCATTATATACTGTGTAAGTAGATGAGGAATTTAGAGCCCTTTAGTGATTTCCTATTCCTTAAAGAGCTTTTCCTTGCCTTTTTACATTGTTATTTTTTCAACTTCATCATTTTTAGGTACTAAATTTACTAATTTTTAGAAATTTTTAATATTAATTTTTTACATAGAATATTGGCACATGTTTTTATTTTTTATTTTAACATTTATGTTTTTATTTTAAAGTATCCCTCAATGATTTTTTCAACTTATGTCGTATATGATAATAATTTGACACATCCTTCAAAAACAATGCTTTTCCTTAGCATAATTACATAAACATGGATATGAAAGGAATGCTTTCTTTAATTGAAACTAACACTACTCTGTCTATGTCTTAATAACAAAGGCGCGAGTGCATGTCCAGTCACAGCTCCCAATTCGACGGCATAAAAACATCTCATTAAAGCGAAGCACTTATCATACTCAAAATCCAAGACGAATAACTTCGATATGAGTTGCATCTCGATCTGCATTTACATGGAAAACTCATTAGAGGCCTTTACGATTGAAATGCGGGATCTTGGTGGCGAATAAGTGTTTGCAGTTCCTGTTCATTTGATGGGTTTTCTTGTGTACCCATTAAACTGTTTAAGAGTCATTTTTTTAAAGGGGGACAACTTTTGGGGTCACTCCTGATGTTTTATATTTTTCTAAGTACTACCCTAGTGTGTAATTATTCCAATAATTATTTCAGTTGGTCCCTTATGGCTTAAGCAGATAATTAGCAGAAACATGACAAAAATCAACGAAAATGACCTTTTTCATAGGACTCTGACCTTCAAAGCCATGAGTGATCAACAAAACTAATTAAGCTGACATATACCTAGTATCAAGTAGTATCCATATTTAAAAAAAATCATGGAACACTCATGGCTTTAGAAGGAGAAGGATGATATAATGTACACCATTGATACATTACCTCGAACTTTGACTTCCTCTCAAGGTCAAACAAGTCGGATTTAAAAAAAAAGCTGAAATTCACTTTTTCTTATCATAGTACTACTAACATATCCTGAAAGTTTCGATAAAATCGAAGACATCAACTATCACGCCCCTATTCAATTTAGCCCAGTTTAAAAAAATGGCTCTCAAGTATTTTGTGCTTGCCGATAGTTATTTTAGGTGGTCGATTCAAAGTGCAAATTTTTTAATTAAAAGTTCATATGTCATAACTTGTTTTAGTAAAACCTCTGAGGAATAAGATTTTTGGTCAAAATGGAAATTTGTTTTTCACTGCTTTAAATTTACTTTTTCGACTCAATAACGATTTTTAAAATATTTTTTTTTACAATTTTGTTTAAGTGTTTAATGGCACCCTACAATACTTTAAAATTCAATTAAACTAATATTTTGTTTTAAATTTTATATGTGGTTTAAAAAATTCCTTTGACGGGTTTATATGCTTGTATCCTTCTGATGATTTAAGAATGAGTTTCATTGTGCACTAATTTGAATTTTGTAAGAAATTTTTATGTGACAATAATTATTATAGTTTTTTCATTCAAAATACAAAATATTTAATGTCCATTCCCTCTTTAAAAATGAATTCAATTAATTTTTTATTCATTAATTATTCAACGATAAATATTTTAGCATTTTTCCTACCATTATTTTATAGATGAATTAAAGTACAAATATACATGCAGTTTCTACAGTTAATTCATTGCAAATTTATTGTAGAAGTAAAAGTACACAAAATCGTACTTAAAGCACATATAGTTAGGAATATTCAACCTTTCTGTTCTCAGAGGAAACGTGCTGATTTGATTTGAAATGTATAAAGAAAATATCTATTTTTGTTTCGATAATGTCTTTTTCGCACTTTTTTCCATGTTCCATCCAACTTTATTTCTAGTGTTGAATTCAAGAAGGGTTTTTTCAATAATGATCTTTCCATTTGTTATTTAAATTTTAACACTAAAAATATGTTATGTCGAACATAAAATCTGGAAGCAATAATCGGGTTAAAATTTTTTGTTGGAATGGAAAGTTTCCTTTTAACGTAATTTTCGTCGCATTAAATCATATTCATGGAATAATATCTGATACAATTGTGTTGCTATTGCATGTAGAAGAAGATATGTTTTAAACCTGTACCGGAACTCTTTTCCCGAAATTTCCCTAAATTATAGTCAAGTGTATTGTCTATAATTTAACTTGATCTTTTGGGAAAACAGATAATGTGTGCTTAACTTTTTACCCCAATTTATAAAAATTCAAAGGAATCCATAGATTTCATTTATAACTTCTTTAGGTGAAACTTTCTGATTTTAAGCTTATTTGCTTGGTGGTTAGATTATAGATATAACGTTTTCTTTCGGCAAAATTTAGTAAATAGTTAACTAATTTCAAATATTAAGAGCTAGTTTGTAAACAATCATGTTTGCACGTCTGGCTTCTCAAAAATGAAAGAAATATAAGCTGTAAGTCATATTTTTGAATATCATTAAACAAAATAATTTATATTCTAACAAAATAAGGTATCATTCAACAAAATAATTTATTATTTCAAAAGTTAGTTAATGATAAAATAGTGAATAATAAAAGGTGGAATTTTAACGAAAAAATATTCTAGCAGTTACAAAATTATTATTTGACAAAATAATTTATTAAACATACTTAAACAACCAACTGAAATTAGTAATTAATAACTGAAGACCATATTTTAAGAAATATTTGCTCTTGTTTAAGCATATTGAGTGAAATATATAATATTTAAAAATTTTAATTTAACTAAAATATATCTTGGACGATTGCCGTTCTATTGTGGTAGAAAAACTTTTAATTTTATTAGAACATGACTAGAATAACTTTGTAAAATAAATTAAGTAAATATTCAAATATTTTGGATTCATTGGAAGTAACAATAATTTAATTCAAAAGTTTTATTTATAGAATTAGATGACATAAAGAATGTTACAAATAATTTTCTGATTATTAAAAAGAAACAAATAAACTGAGGGCAACTAACTAGTTTGAAATTTCGAAAACATTTGGCAAGGTTTCTATCGGCGGCAGTGAAATATTTACAATAACAGTTACACAAAATCAATTCACGGGAACATCTATGACAAAATGACATTGCATTTTGTACCAAATAACACATAAAAAGAGAAACGTGTTCTTTTCTTCAGCTTCCCCATTTTGATAGTATTAAGTAGATGGGGGCGGGGGGGGAGGACCGAAATCTATACAAAATCACCTTTTTGTTCCTTTTCGAATCATTAGAAGATTCGGTTTGGATAATTGAGGCAAATTATTTCCTGGAAGTCACTCACGGTTTTCGAAATATTCTTTTGTTCTAGAGGAATTCCTTGGAATAGTGCGTTCGAAATGCTTGTTGTCGGAAGCTGGGGTCTCGTTCGAAAGTCGTTATGAGAATTATTTTGTTTTGGGGGTTTAAGGACTGAGAAATTGAGAATTATTTACTAGGGGAAATAAAAGGATTTATTTGGTGTGCTGGGGATGACTGTGTTTAAAAATTTCTTTTCGGCATATAATGAAGTACTTGATTGTTGCATATGATTGTTGTATATTTGTGACAGTTTGCAAAGTTAAGAATTTTCTTTGTTTCGTAAACTGCAAAAGAATGAATAGTTCAGCATATTTTTTTTTTACATTTGTGCGTCTAGAGTTGTTATTAAATGAAAATAACGATGAATTTCTACCATATCCGAATGAAATATCCGACCCAACCGATAGTTGAAATCAACACTTCAAAAAATTCATTGCGTCGCTTAGAGATGTATGGTATAGATGGAAATTTAAAAAACAGCAACATCGGAACGTGAAATAAAGCGAAAACTGTTTTAATAGCTATTAGCGAGATCGCATAGATTGTGGATTTGATAGGGCTGTTGTGTATGTGTGGTGCGAAAAACATTGTGCATTTCAGCAAGAGTACTTGCACGGTGTTGAAAAATATCGTGTAACTTAGTGTACTTTCATATGAAAGAGAAAAGAGTGGTGTGTGACATAATATTACCATAACGGGGCGAATCTTTTAAAACCAGCTATATGAAATTTAGTAAAAATGATGAAATTCGTGAATTTAATAGAACTCTCAAAAAATAAAACAGCAGTTGCGATCATGGACAGCAGTGTTAAAACGCGTCAAATACAAAAAAGTACACAGTCCGACGAAGAAACCGTATTTTTTGACGTAAAGATGAAAAGTTTGTTAAAAAAAACATAACATTTATCATTAGTTAGCTTGTAGTCCATCTACACTGTTTTATTTGAACTATTTATAAAATTAACTTAATGGATCCTCGTACAGCCAATTTATTAGGAATTTTCAAACCTTTGAACCGTCTATTAATATGAATAAAATTTCAAATAATTTTTAGCATATCTTTATCATTTTTCACAATATTAGCTTGTATGTGTGACACATTTTTTATATTTTATTTGGAACAGGCTATTTTACAACTAGAAAAAGTCATATACTTATCATACTATAGCCTGATATTTTGAAGTTGCTCTTGAAGTCAATTTATTTAAATGTGATTTTGGTTAACATACTTAATACATGCAATAAAATGAAAGAAAAAAAACTAGTAATAAAACTTCCTGAGTATAAAATATCGTATCAACATCTTCCGAAATCTGCCTATGATATGTTCCAATGGTGGAATGGGAATTTATCGGAAGTTGATTCGACGATACTGTGCGCTTCGAGAACCAGTTAATAATAAAAAAATATAATAAGCCTACAGGCATCAACAGAGGAATATTTGAAGATGGGATCACAAATAATCTGAAAAAGAAGGTGTCAATAGATGCATGCATGCATGAAGTTAATAATACGAAGAAAATGCTGACGGCGGCGCCCTATGGCAAAGTTGATTTTCTAAGTAAAGTTACTGATTTCTTTCGTAAGGCGCCTCCCCCACAAAAAAAATTAAACGCTTAGGTTTTTATTTGATGCTGAGTAGTATGAATAAAAATTAATAAATTTTTCGTTGTAACCTAATGTTAGAGCATTTCAATAATTCAGACCTTTTATGTACTACAATTGTGAAGGTAAAGTAAAATAAAGATGCTTGGAGAGAAACGAAGTGAAGTGTCTGAAAGTTGCCAAGTTAACTAATTGCGTTTAAAAAAACATGCGTGCTTACATTAAGACTGTTCTATTAATGACAGGCTAGAAAATCTGATTTCCCATAAGGTTTTTCAGACTTCCTTCACACAAAAATTTCAATTGATGTTTATTAACTTTATTTCATGCCATTTATAGCTAAAAAATTCGTAAAGTGGTTTGTTAGGGATGCGTAAATGAAGGTTACACTTGGCGAACCGGATTTTTTATTATTTTCTTTCCAGGACTCTCTTATTGAACCCCCCTGTATACAATTTGCAATTGCATAAATGGTCATATTTTATTATTATTTACTCTTTCAACTTTAAAATAAAGGATTTTCAACTGTTCTCATTGAAATATTACCGATTGTGTTCCGTGTCTTGTTTATGGGCTTACCACACCTATTTGGTGTCTTTGAGGGGCGGCTTCACTTTTATTTGCGCTCAGCATCTCCACCCTCATTCTGGCCTCTAATACACCCGGAGATAGATCCGATCCAAGTGTCTCAGTAAATAAGGCTAAGTTTTCGTATGTTTGCAAAATCAATATTTAAGAAACTCAGCTGCTACAAAACATGAGCGAACAGCACTGAGAAATAAAATGTAGAGAGGAAATATTGAATTCATAAGGATCAAAAGAAGATGTACGTTTTCGTTTGGAAGGTTTATTTTTGTATCAGTATTTACATTTTATGTCAGTTTTTACTAGTTAAATAAGTAAAGTTTCGGTGTTTTTCTATTCCAGTTCTCCGAAAGATTTTATATGTTTGATGAAATAAATTTGTTTTCCTTTTATTCCATTTTTGAATTTTTGACGAAAAAAATATTAATTCTAGAAGAAAAGACATTTTGTTGTAACGATGCATTAGCCCTAGAATTGAGTTATTTTTTTAAAAAAATCATTTGAAACACAAAGCAATGTTGAAGCATTTCAGTGAAGGATGGTGAAATTATTTTTTACAGAGGGCAAAATATGAAATTGAGATTTGAAGATATTCCTGTTTGAGAACTGAAGTGAAGTTACGCATTGACTGACTAGTATATAATTGTGATCGTTATCTGTATTTGTGTCTTTCTTTCCTTAAATCTGTGGAGTCCAAAGTCCCGACGGCGTTAGCGTACGATGTCGCTCGAAGTTCCGTTGGGTGCCCGCTCAGGTGTCGACCTCGTCACTTGACCAGGGTTCTAAAATACGAGGCGTTATTGGCTGTGTTAAAGCTCCTAAAGGAGGCTAGAAATAGGCAGCCGGAAACGATTACCTTACCTTACCTTTCTTTCTTGTTTTGTCTTATATTGCCTTGGTTCGGCTCACGGTGTTTGAGTCGTTTAATAAAGAACGATTTGATGAACTCTGCTTTTTCTTTACCTTCACGCCTGGCACCCCACACTGTTATTTTTATATATTTTACCAGGGCCAAGTGGATCTCTGCAAGTTATGGCGTCATTTCATAAAGGAAACATTCACAAGTTCTGTTCTTGTCATAACTATCCTGCAATCCGATTGTGCAAGACTAACAAAAATACCGCCAAAATATAAGCAGTGTATACGAGACTAGTTTATGTTAAATCTGTAGTGATCGTATGTTCGGACGCCTCATACGATGACGCTCTACGGTTTCAACTTTATCTAATTCAGGTGCAGGCCACGTTAGGTTAGGCTATACGTTTTTTTGGCTGTCTATTTCTAGCTTCCATGTAGCTTTAGCATAGCCAAATTACGCCTAATCTACATCCTGATCAGGCGACGAGATCGACACTTATCTATAATCAGTAAATGAGTTTGAGGGGTGACGACTGTAAAAGACTCGCATGCTATTTTTAGCCTACTTTTCTTTTTTTAATTCGAAAGAATTAAAAAAATGAAAAAGTAGGTATTGACATGCGGTCGATGTCCGTCTGTCTGTCCGTACCCCCCTTCCAAAATCGGTTCTATCCATCGGATCTTAAAAATTCTTTTTTTGTTAGAAAGCTATGACCTCAGATACCCAACTTTCATACTTTTTGTCCGTCTGCCTGTACGTCCGGGCGGACATAAATCTACTATCTGTCGGCGAATTTCCCATTGAATTAGCATTGAAATTCAATTTTGAGTCATTTAAAGCACTGTAGGTATTGAAATGCGGTCGATGTCCGTCTGTCTGCCTGTTCGTATGTCTGTTTGACCGTCCGTCTGTCTGTCTGTCTGTGCGTCTGTCTGTCCGTACCCCCCTTCCAAAATCGGTTCTATCCATCGGATCTTAAAAATTCTTTTTTTGTTAGAAAACTATGACCTCAGATACCCAACTTTCATACTTTTTGTCCGTCTGTCTGTACGTATGGACGGAAATAAATCTACTATCTTTCGGCGAATTTCCCATTGAATTAGCATTGAAATTCAATTTTGAGTCATTTAAATCACAGTTGCCAAATCAACAATGGCATGAGAAACTTTATTTATTTAAACATATTTGAAGCAAAATAATATTTTCATGAATCAGTTTGGAATGACGTCATAAAATGTAGCACAATTTGATTCTTTGATTGTTCATTAATTATCTACCAAGAAAGCGGCATGGCATACTTTTGCATACAATTATGCTTAGTTTTAATTTACATTTCTTATTTTTTAATGCAGTTTGGAGTAGTTTCATTACTTTTGTTATTAATAAATATTTAATTATTCTTCGAACTACAAATAAATCGCGAGCAGACGATAAATAATATTTAATTAATTTGCGAAAGTATATTAAGGAAAATAGTTGATTTTTGACTTTTAGAAGTTTAAATTATAGCTGGATGCTGTGTTTCGATTTTTTTTTCTAATGTGTATAAATCTAGTGTAGAAACGGCTGTTGATGATATTTACTTTAGGAACCTAGTTTTTTTTCCGATTAGAACTTCAGTAAGTATTTAAGTAACAGGAAAGTAGGCTATTTTAGTTCTTTATGAACTTCTTGTTAATACTAAAAGTACAGTAAAAAAGCTTACTTGACGAAAGTTTATAAGCGGGTCTCTGACCAAGCACGCACAAACCTAAATATATATGTCTACCAACCAACTACATTAAAAAAAGTTATCACTCATGGAACAAAACAACTTATGGCTGATTTTAGAAGCCACAATTCTTTAATAATAACATGAAAATTTAAATTCGATTTCTTAGTCTTCTGTAAGTTTTTAATTGAACTTGAAATCAGCGTTGAAGGAGTGACTCTATAACCAAGGGACATTACATATTCATAAAATTACAAAAAACTATTGATGGTAGAAAAACATTATTTAAATTTTCGGAAACTACACAAACTAATTAACCATAAATAGTTCCACCAAAAAGGGTTATTTATTTAAAACGGCTTTTTTATGATGTTAAAAGTTGTAAAAGCATGTGGGGACAGTGTGAGGGAGTGACAAATCGGGTATTTAAACGCAATATTCTGTAAGTAAATTATAATTATTTGATATTAATTAGATGGAACAAGTTAGATTGTGAGTTAATTTAAACTAATCAATCACAAACATGCATATATAATTTGAAAATAAAGAGCAAAGTATCCGGGAAGATCAGATTCGTCCCTTTTACAGAGATGACCCACGCTCTTGGCTAAATTCTCGTGGCCCAACAAAGTTCCCTTTGTATTCGTAGCGGGTTCTTCCCCCCGGCCCCGCACGGCCCATTAGGAATCTATTGCTGCCTGAAAAAAAGATCCACTGCCAGATTCTTTTTATGCTTCATGTAGGGTCAGAGGGATGGTTGAATTAAGGATGAGCTCCTAGGTTTTTAGTCAAGGAGGTTGGCAACACTAGGAATTTTTTTGTTATAATATTTCATACATTGTTTTTTTTCAGTTTTGAAGAAATGAGAGTTTGCTTAGAGCCTGGCGGAAAGTTTCGAATTCTATTTTTTTAATTAATTAAAATATGACAGAAATAGTACGTTAAAAGTCTCTGATTGGGAATATCAAATCATAATTTATTTTAAGAAAATGCTGAATAAATAATCAAGAATGCCCTAATTTGTACGACAAATCACTTGTCTGAAACAGCCTAAGTGGCCTCTTCCCTCATCCTGAACAATAGAGTGCGACGTTTTTCTTTATGCTCTTTGATGATTTCAACTATATCATTGGAAATTTGGGAGTTACATAGGCCAGTTGATAGACTCGATCTTTTTTACGAGGCGTACTGATTAATCAAACTTTAAGCAATTTTGATTACTGTTGACGTTGGGATTTAATTTGAAATGTATGAATATTTGGGGACACTGAATAATTGGAATAAGAGGCAAAAAATATGTACCGAAAACTTTAACTGCTTTTATTCACAATTATTCAGTGAAACTGACTTCTATTTCTACTTTATAAAAAATATAGCTAAAAATGCAGAATAAAAATTTTCATAACATATTAAAAGTGAAAAACTAAGTAAGTGGAATATTAAATGAAAATATGCATTGTACTAACCTGTTTAAAATTTTATGGTTTTTGCATTTGACTTTTCGAAATGTAATTTAGTTTCAGAGTTATATCGAATAAATAAATTTAGAATACATTTCACACGCGAGATATTTTTTAACGTAATAGTTGTAAGTTTTTAAAATAATGTAAGTTGGCAGTAAAAGTTGTTTTTAAAGGAAATATTTATTTATATTTTGGTACGCAGGTACGTTTATATTTAGGGTTTTTATTTTACATTTATTATTATTATTATTTTATATTTTAGGTACGTTTTATGATTAAAAAAAATGACTTAAAGGTGTTGTATGGTAACAGATCTCTATACAATTCCAATGGGGAAACTTTGGCCCCTGTTTTTAAATAAAGTATACGACATGTATTAACGAAAATTTACCAAAGAATACAGAAGAAAGTTATTTTTCCATTAAAATAATTAATAATTATAATTTTAAAGATTATTTATAATTAAAACAAAATTTTAGTAATTATTCACAAACTATAGATAGCAGCACTAACGGCATGTAAATATCTACGCATAAAAAAATTGTTTATGCTTTTGTTTGTATAACTCTGTAATATGTTTTGTATAACTAATTTATATCTTTAAAATTATACTTATTAATTATTTTAATGGAAAAATAACTTTCTGCTGTATTTTTTGGGTAAGTTTTCATGAGTACATGTCGTACACTTTATTTAAAAACAGCGGCCAAAGTTTCCCTATTGGAATTGTATAGAGATCTGTTACCATACAAGACCCTTAAATTAAACTAACGAAGTATTTTCGAAACAATCATCATAGGATTATTTTCAAAAGTGAAAGTAGTGAGCATTCGAAAAATGATCACAATGAATCTTGCATTGAAAAACTTTTTCAATCGCTAGACCGTAATATTTTAATGGCCCATGTACGAGCGAAGCGAGCCCAGATCAGGACGCTATCCGAATGGCTCTGTGCAATTAGTTCTTGGGGGATTGGTGAGCTATAGCAAGCAAGGAGCATATCACCTTAGTAAAAAAATTAATTTTGTAAGATAGAAACAAATCCTAAGAATATTTTTGACTTAATTTTTTGGTTTTTATGTTTAATATCAGCTATGATGTCTCGTGAGAATTAAATTGTTGTAAACAATAAACTAAGTTGGATGATAATTTCTACACCTTTTTATTTATCCCTGATTTTTTTTGTATTAAAATTACTGTCTTCGTATTTGTCTATCTCACTTAAGAACTATCTTAAAGTGCATATTATTTAAATAATGCTTATGATCAGTACGAGTTTTAGATAATAACGTTTACATATTAACGTAACCTTATTTTATTTAAGTATATTTTTCGAATCCAACATTGATGGCTGTGAGATTTTTTCCTGTAAAAGTCAAGGAATTTGTCATATTTTCCAAATTAAACTACGTAAAGGCAGAGAAAATATCTGTAAGTGTGATAATAGTCACGAATGTACAAAATGCCGAGTCTTACGCACTCTTCATCAAAACTTTATTGAAAAAAAAAAGCAGAAACCCCACACAGTGAAATCAAATAAATATTTATTTCGAAACCATAGCATTTGTGTCCAAAAGAAACATGAAATGAGCCCATCACACACAGTATTACAGAGCGCGAGTCGTTTTTATCTAGAATACTATGAATCACCAAGAGTATAGTTCAGCCAAGGAGATAGAGCACAGTTTTTTTTTGTCCCTAAAAGTGTACATAACAATCCATTTGGCAGAAGCCATCTGTAAATTCTTTCAAACAGCTACAAACATAAAAAGAAATAACATATAGTAACAAATGTTTGGCGTATCACAGAGCATTTTCTTCAACACTTTACTTAGACATCTGCACCTGTATCCAGCTAAAAGTGCTTTTTTATTTAAACATATAAATTCCATGTTCAATTTGTAATCATAATTTAACTGTAGGGTAGGTGCTAGATCTTGAATATATTTATTAAATATATGCATATTTTTATGCTCTAAATTGGATGCAAAATACAATCATTAATGCTGCAAAAATTAAAATAAAATTAAAGTATTCTTTTTAATATAATAAGAGCTTGTGCATTTTAAATCTTCAGATAAGATATGTTAATGGTAAATGCTCAATATATTCATGTGAATATATTTAACAATAACGCTATTATTTTCTAATTCAGAACAATGTTGCAAGTTCAACTTATTCAGTCAGGCACCTCCCCTTTAAGTCATATTTTGTATCATGCTCAAAACATATTCCACAGAATATCGGCATTCACTTTATACAATCTCATTATTCAAAATGAACTCTTAAATAATATGTAAATTCCTTACTATTCATTGTAAAAAATGCACACGAAGAAAATAGTTTATATGCGAGAACATAAACCTTTCGTCCTACTGAAATAACATTTACTCAGGTACACACAGTGTAATGCCATAAAGTGTATAATTTACAACTTGAATTTTGTTCAATAGTTTAAACCAATAGTGTCATTTTTTCACAGTAGATAGTTATTAAAAAACTCTTTAAATTAAATCATATTTATAATACGTTTATACATTTAAAACATTTAACACATTATTCAATTCCATTCTTAAATTTAAAAAAATAATAAGTAACAATGGATTAGATGTTTATTTTTTTTTTCAATTTTTTTATTAATGCTTGGTACTTTATCTTATATGCTACATTAAATTTCAAAAAAGTCCTTAATTGCACGAATCGTTTTTGTTTTGAGCAAATAGCAGGTGTAATTGATCTTGCATACTGCATTGCAAAGTATTGTGTGGATATTTTTGATAAAAGTTCTATAGACAGTTTCAATAGAAACTTTTAAGATTTGAATATAAAAAGTATATGTTAAATTCCGTGTGATGCATCACTTTTTAAATATGTAAGTTGATGCGATATTTTATTTGCTTAGTCATTTAAAGTGCTTTTAAGACAGTATGCGCAATTAAGTCAACATATGGTTTGTATGGAAAGATTTCGTAAATTTAGATAATCAAAAATCAAAAATCTGATATATAATATACTCAAATTACTACGTCCGTATATTTATTAAATATTTCGTATTCATATATGCTTTAAGCACTTGATAAGCAAAATATCAAGGCCATAGATACTTTTATAATGTAACTAATTTTTAAAAGAGAATTTTATGTACATAAAATTTTTTACATTTTAAAATATACTGTGTAATAATTTATAATTTAGTGTATTTTACAATGAATTTTCAATACAAGTATATGCTTGTTTTGTTTAAAGCACCATATTAGTAAGTATCGTTTTAAATCATAAAGTCAAGCTTTGTTTAAATTAGAACAGTGATTCAAAAAATACAACCGCGCTCATTTATTTCAAACGCAAAAAGGAAACCACGCATCTCCAATATTTGTGTAAAATCATATGAAGAAGTGCTAAACATAAATACTGAAACACGGCAAATCATACCCTTACATTATAAAAATGCATTTTTAATGTATTTTGATGCAAGGCCAAAAATGATATTTAATGTCATAAACAAGATTTCCCAGAGTTACTAATAAATAATGAATTTGTTTCATATTATAATAAAATATTGCTGCTTTCAAGTTACTTTTGTGTTTATACCGATGTCGTTATGCTTGGTTAATCAATATCGTGCTTAAAAACTTAAAGTGTTTGTTTCATTTTCTATAGTGGAAGTATTTCGTAACTGACAATTTCCCATAAATGTTTCAGAACTGTTCATATTGACTACTACTTGGTGTATTTAATTTGAACGACCTATTCATTGAGAATTTGAACTCATTAACGAACTTATAAAATGGTATTTGTTCGTAAAAAATTGCTAATAGAGAGTAGTGAACCGGATACAAGTTTAGGAATGGCGAAATGCCTTATCTTGTTTACAAATATCCATAATTCCGGTGTGATATAAAAGCGAGGGAGCCATTGTATAATATCCCTTTATATTCTCTGTAAGAAACTCTATGACCGATGCATGCCGTGTCTACTTGATATGTACAGACGGACAAGAATTTCCTCCATACTAAATTAATAAGCTCCTCTTAAAAGTATTGGCAACAGTTGTAGCTACCACGCCTGCAGCATTTCAAAACAACGACACGAATACTTTTAATCATTCAGTGAAACTAACAGTTATCAATCATTCAAAGAAATAAAGTGATCAGCACAAGTTTCGCAGATTCTCCCAGGATGGTTTTCTGTATGTTTGTATTCGATGCTGCTTTTAAATCGAATTGTTCTTCAGATAATTTGTGGTATGGTTAGAGTGAGATGTATAACTGGTGTCGTTACCAAAATCAAACAAAATTGACTAGCAGTGTATAACAAAGTAGCGAAGTTTGATAAATTCAATTTAGTTAATAAAAGTAAGTTTTACTCCTCTTTATTTTTTTGCTGTCGAAAGTATATATTCTAAAGAATATTTTATTAAGTTTTTGGTAGTTGTTTAATGAAGCATCAATTGCATATGGAAAAATGAGATGAATAAAAAACTTATGATAGTTGAATGTGAAATGAAGTATTTATATTAAGCAGTATGAATTAATAGTGTGAAACATTTTAGAAGCCACATTGATATCCAGTCACGTGACATTTATATGAATGGTTTTTCGAAGATCAACTTCAGAATCCATTAAATTAAAAGTACATCATGTAAAAAAAAGAAAGTGAGTTTTGCTTTTAGAAACGTTTTACGAAAATAGCTCTTCAGTTCAGTACTTGTTATTTGTCAATAGATATTGCAGTTATAGTTACTTTTGTCGATAGATAGATGTTGTAGGTAACTGTTTAATACAATTTTGATTATAAAACTTTGATGATTGTTTCCAGAATATCTTAGTCTATAACTGTATCTATGGTACAAGCTTGCAAAACAATGTAACTAAGATCACGTGCCTGGAAAACCATCCTGGTCAATGGAATGCGAAACCCTTTAATCAAAACAAAATACAATAAATTCGACAGAAAAAAAAGAAAAGAATAACAAAAACTTAGTGACAATAATCGTCAAGATAGTAGAAGATAGCAAACTTCCATCTGCAGTGTCCCTTAAGTACATGTGCACCGTAAGTGTTCGACTTTGAAAATACACTTTCTTCATGCTTCATTATTCAATATAAAATAACCATTCCAATTGTGGGTGTTTTGGTCTCCGCGGAAGGACTCGCGTTCAGATTCCGAGGGCGTCAAAGATGCCTCCTTTCTTGGTCTTTGGCGGCAGGGGAGGCTCCTTTGGCTTCTTGCCGATGCCCTTTGGCGGCAATGGCGGCTTCATTCTGGGATCCGGAACTTTGCCCGATTTGACGTCATCGTACAGGTCAGCGTACACCATTTCGTCACTGCTGTCCGGCCTGTAAGGCTGCAAGAGAGAAGTATTTTTGTTTAGCACCAAGATTTATGCTTTACTAGCAAATTTATACCCGTTCTTCGCACGGATTAAAAAAATATCAAATCGTTCCAAATATGTGTACCATATAACCTGTTATAGGATCATAAACTTATGTTATTGTTCCCTCTCGTTATAAAGTATAAAATCCCGTTTCATTGCCTTAAAATTCCAAAATGAAAAATACGCCATAAAATGCACTCATAAATGTCATCACAATTCTCTCATTAATACATAAAACCTTTTAGCTCATTTGGCGCGTTTTGGGAAATAATTTGGCGAGAAAATAGAAAAAGCTACAAACACACCCATTATACAGCTCTAACAAGATGACCTTCGAACAACCGATCAGCTTATAAATTATTTATAAACGAAATTGCTTATTTGGCGAGTTTTGTTAATAATTTGGCGAGTTTGGCAACGTACTTGGCGAAAAAATAAAAACATAAAACACTGATATGCAGCTCTAGTGCGATGGTCTTTATTAACCATCATAGTTCCAGTAATAACTTAACCATACATTTATTGCTTAAATATGCATACATGCAGTCAACAGAAAAATCAATGAAAAAAATCAAATAAACCCACAATAAATTCCGGGAATAGAGACTGACGGAATTTCGTCACTTGAAACATGTCAATAATTTTTAAAATAATGAATTTAGTTTCTGAAGGTAATGTCAAAAGAATAAAATAAACATTTTCAATTTTAAATGTTTTCTATTTAATTTTTTCAGCCGATGGCATCAGGAAAGTAAAAACAGATCGGATTTGAGCCAAAGTGGTGAAGTTTTTTCAGAAAATTCGAATTTTCTCTAAAAATAGAACATTTTGAAACCTGAAAGTTCAAAAATCATAATCTAAGTATGAACTACGCATTTGTGCCAAGTTACGAGTCAAACGAATGTCTAGTTTATGAATCTATAAGACACACACACACACACACATATACAAAACTTCATTTTTATTATTATAGATTCCTTATTACTGTACTTCTGTAGCAACAAAAAGATAATTCAAAAAGTGCTTTGTTTATAATTTTGCTAAATTAAAAGACCTGATACACTTTATGTTTCTGCAATTACTAAAAAATAATAAATATGATATAAACTGTATCATATAAGAATTCAACACTACAAAACTACGTAAAATGGTAAAAAAAACCTGGTTTGAAACTCTATTTTAATGAAGATAAATAGACTATATTTATCCCTATTTATGAATTATTTATCAAAATAATTTTGAAAACCGTTTCATCAAAATTCTGCATGATCTGTTACATATATTTTGGATGCATATAGAGAATTATTAATTTGTATACAATTCTTCTTAATTGTTATTAGATAGGTACTACCTGGTATATGAAAATTAGCCTAATAACTTGTGTCTTTTTCGTTATTAAGTGAATTATCCTTTTGAAATGTCTCCAAGGTTTAAGACTTCTATTAGAAACTTTATGGGAACAAATGTGGAACTCAAAAATAAGAACAAAAGATTTTAATGGATAACAAGCTGCCCACAAACAAACTCGTTTCGAACATCATAACATTGGTTGATAAATAAAGAGTCCCGCTTGTTTTATTGACGTAAGAGCTGTTTTACGAGGACGTTCCTCCAATAAAATTGAGTGGTATAGTTGCTCTAAGTGATTTGGTAGACGACGTTTTTAATCTGTTAAAAGCTCGACGTAATTGCATTAGATTCAACCATTTTTTCAGAATCGGAGTTATAATCACAGCAGAGAATTAAGGACAAGAGGTTGACAAGAATTTTTAATGTATATGGGATGCGTAGTAATGAGTTTAATTTGAATGTTTTGGGAAGTTTTTATTTTTCTCCTCAAAAAGAGATTAGAGTGGTTTTAATTACGTTTGATGAATTCTATGTGTGAGTTTGGGGATTCTTATTGTTTTATAATAGAATGGATTGGAGACAAATAGTTAAAAGATGTTTGTTCTAGATTTGCATTAAAAAATTACCATTTAATTGGTGGAATGGAAGACTTAAAACTTAAAATTATTAGTTCAGTACAAGCTTAGTCATTTCTTTTTAGTGAATACAATATCAACTAGACTAAAAAAAATGACACTCCTAAAATTTAGAAAGAAGTTAAATAGTTGATTTTTTAATCAAATCTTAGGGAATTAGTTGCTCTTTATCATTTAAGCTATTTTAAATGACATCCAAAATGTCCACAAATTGTTTTCCTATTCATATTCAGAAAAGTTAAATTTAAAATAAATTAAATTCAATCTTAAAAAAATGTCCTTTTTTGCTTTTGAAATGTAATAAATATGAAGCCATGTACAAATCACTAACTGCATGTGCATAACTCCTCTTACATACCATTATTGGTGCATACTTGATTGCAAAACAGTCCCTTACATCAAATAAAATATTTCATGTATCATGCAATTCATTTTTCATGAAGTTATGCATTGGAAGTATACACCCGTCACTTTGTTTTTCAAAAACAGGATTCTCCTTATGTTTGGCATATAATATTACATTTTACGCTTGAGATTCACTTTATTATGTTCGTAGAAGCGTACATAAAATTTCCAATACCCTTTCCGTGTTTGTTTTATTCATGATAAAAACACCTGTAAAAGTGTTCCCCCAAACTAATAAGACACATGAGAAGACATTTTTTCACGTCGTGCCAAATATATAGTTTTTTGCTTCGTTTTACGTTCCATCGAACTTTCTACCACTAATATTGGCCTTGTAGGTCATTGCAACATAAAGTTGCTACTGGGTCAAAACCAGTGCAACGACTGGTTTACCAAGTGAAGGCATGATCGCTTTCGAGATACGCCCAATCATACACTTGGCGAACTATTTGGCACCATTTTTCATACGATAAATTAACGCTTCGTAAATTGTATCACTCTTCAACTTAAATAACCGATTGTTTAAGATTCAAATAATGATCCTTTACATTAGAAACTTATTGAGTGAGATACTTTTTCTTTCAATGACCGAATATGAAATATAAGGTAATGAAAGTATTGCGGTGGGGTCGAAAACTCGAAACGGAGATTTTGTGTTTTCCACGTGCTTTGTAGTGTTCTAATTCTATATATAAAGCAGTGTTTTTCAAACATAGTTCCGTCTGTCTGTCTGAAACCACTATACAACTTTAATAAATGAGCTACGGACTCCAAATTTGGTACATGAGTTCTCAATACCTATCGGGCGTCATATTTTTTGTCAGAAAATAGTGCATGCGCAAATGATAGCTGCCTGATATGTTTTAGATTTGAAAATTATTGAAACTATCTTACGGAGTATATAATTCCCTTTAAATGATTGATTCATTGAGTGGGGAGTCATGTAGTGTTACATACCCCTAGTTTTGATCGTAATAGACCCTTATTCACTTCATATCAGAGCGGGCCCAACACATATACTTGAAGCGGCCCCCAAATGTCTTCAATATTTTTCTGTCAAAGCATTAAGACCCTAATTCTGAACTTAGTTTAGAATCATAGAACTTTCAGTTTAGCAGCCATTTTTCCTCCCGGCCGCCATTTTGTTTCGACTGGAGTTGAGTGGTATTTTTTATCTCTCGTTTACACTCAAAGGAAGCTGGTAAAAGATCGTCTGCCTTTTTTTTTATTCCAAGATAAATAGGACGAAAGCGAAAGGGAGGGAAAAAATCATTTTTACCCCAGCAAAAAAAAGAGTTTTTATTTGATTTTTCCCCCTTCGGAAATACGAGATATGGCATTCAGTCTGTTTTTAATGGGGAAGAAACAGAAAGTGATCCCGAGTATACTTTTATTCTTTTGCCAAAAGATGAGGACAGTGGTAAATAAACGAGGAAGAATAGGATGGGTGATGGGTAACCTATAACTTGGAAGAAGAGATCCTTTAGCACCATCAATAATATCATTATTTATAATTGAGGTTTGTTTTGTACTTATTTTTGTAAATAATGGTCTAACAATAAATTATATAAGAATATTTTTGAGACTATCATTTAGTTGTATTCAACGAAGTATTCGAAATAGAGCTTGTTTATATAAATCTTATTTGACATACTTTGAAATAACTTTTCTATCTATAGATGTTGTCGTTAAAAGCTCCTATTTGGTTTAATGTTTTGTTAGTCTCATTTCATCGAAAATATAGTAATTTACAGAGAATGAAAGGACGTTTCATATTAATTAATTCCAAGCAAATATTCCTGATAACATATTAGAATGTACACCATATTCATTGTTACTTATTTTATGCTTAAAGTTCTCACCAACTAATGCATTTCAAACACTTAAAAAACAAAACTTAAAGTCAATAAAATATGGTTTTACAATAATATTTATCTAAAGGATGAGATTTTTTACTGAAAGTGAAAATTGTTTTTACTGCATAAATTATAAATTTAAATTTTTTATTCATTTACTAAATTTTTTTGATATATTAAAAATTTCATTTTTGTAGAAAATGCTTTTAAAAACTCCTCAATACTAATTTAATACGATTAAAAAAAGTAATATATATATATTTTAATTTTACATTTGTAGGTGAAAAAACTATCAGTCCCTTGTCGGGTTTCTGCTGTATTCTTCAGGTGGAAAATTCCCTACTAAAACTGCTTTGCTCAACTTCTTTTTTCGAAATACGATTTTGCATAATAACCGATCAGGATCACAAATGATTCTTACATCGAGTTCTCGACGAGATATCGAACCTATTTCCTATTCCCGTTTCTCCAGGAAAAAGAAGGAAACCTATTCTTCTTTTTTCTCCAGGAGTAACACGAAACATCCATTACCTGGGGAGAGTGTGCAAAATGGCTGAAACTGGATTCGGACTGCAGAATAGAATATTCCATCGAATCCTGAAGAATGGAACAGAGTTATTCTGTTTTGTAAATTGTTGCTACTCCCGAGGATCATAAATCCTGAATCTGACACAGTTTCCATAAATATTACTCCGGGATTTCTAGGAATCATCGTTTGAGGTGATGGGAGCCTTTCAGGGCAGTGAGTTCCTTTTTATATGGAATATTTTTTGTAAAGTCCCCAATGCATACTCTCACATACGGTACATTTTTTTTAGATAAGCTTTCATACTTTTAAAGTGTAAGCGGTTAACTATAAAAACAACCATGAAAAAAACCCCACCTCGCATCAGGAACCAAAAAATAAAAGATATGTAGTTATAAGGGCATTTCCACGCGTGACTTACACTACATTTGACGATTTAACAAATTTCGTTTGCATAGTTCATAATTAATTTCTATTTATTAAAAAAAATATTGTATGTCAGTTTACCTCTGAACATATAGTATTTTTAGGAATCATAAAAAACTTTTTTCATTTAGTATTTTACTAAAAAATAATAAAAATGTCATGATGTGACATACACTACATGAAAGGAAGTCGGTATTTGGTTATCATTTTAAACTCTCATTTCTTTTTCCTAGTGCAGTAAATAAACATTCTAGCAGTGCTTATTTCAAACATAAGGTTTAAAGCTAAAAAGTTTAATTTTAAGTGTGTCCGGTATCGAAATTTTTTAAAAAATACAATTTTTAAAAAAAATATTTTATAAAATAGTTCAAACTCTTCTAAAAAATATGGTGTATTTGTTTTTTTCTCTACGGACGAATAGAACCATGTTAAAATACTGGTTAATTGAACAAATATTATAGCTACGAATATTATAGCTTTTCTACAACAGATAAATCAAACATAAGTTGTGAGTGGGACTACGTTGTGACTGACACTACAAATTTAAAATGTTTTATAAATCGAGAAAATGCTTTTTATTTTAAATTTTAAAGATGTGGAATTACACACAAAATTGTGACAGTTTAACATCGTTTTGTGCTGGATCTTACAGAATTATACCGTTTTGACTTGTACGTTTGTGTTTGTCTTAAATAAAAAACGTCTCGTCCTAAGAGCAGTTCTTCAAACACAAAATAGTACAGTAGCCTTCTACAAGTCAGTGATTCTCCATCGCCCCTTATTTATACATTTTTTATTATTAGAAAAATAAACCAATTTTAGTCATAATGTTGATGATAACATTGATACATTTTATTATACTTTTCATACTTCATTTTTGTAATAAATTTGAATAAGTAAATCTTTTTATTTTGCTCAAAGTGTTTTACACGCACTGCAAAAACTATTTTGCAAAACTGCCGATGCAGGTTTAACCAGCTACTAGTTTTAATCAGAAAAGTTTAGAGTTTCAATTTTAAAACTTTTTAATCTATCACACCACCTATCACACCATTGATAACAAATCAGAGAAGTTATTTGAAACTAGTTTATACAGTATAAATGCGTCGTGGCACACTTTATGGTACTCACTCGTATTTTTAAATTTGTTCTAAATAAAAAAAGAAGTAAGTTTCGTAAAAATAAGGTTTTTTCTTCAGCAGTGTGTATACCTTTGGCCGCGTCCGCCGTGAACTTGAGCGTCGCGTATTTGGTGAGCTGCTTGCTCGCCGGCTGCGGCTGCTGGAAGGGGAGCTGCGCCAAGTCCGCGTATATCACTGGGCTGCTGCTTTTCAGCTGAACATGCACAACATGCAACACACAGTTTTAGTCATAACAAAACACCATGCTGTTAGTTCATGTAATAATGCTTGTAACAATGTATTTTTCTGATGTTGTTTCAGAAATAAACTTTTAGCATTTTTATTTGCAAATTTTTTTGACACTCTGTAATTTGAGTTTCTTAAAATCATAATGTTTAATTACTATTTTATAATTATTTTATTATAATGATTAAATTATTATCTAAATTACTATTTTATATCTGTATTATATTTATTAAATATATTTAAACATTTTTGATATAAAAATTTTGTAATTAAATAAACAGTGTGAACTACGAATCTTTAAAAAGAGCTAAGAATAAGTAAGTTTAAAATGTCACGGATGCATTACTTAATGTATTTTTATACTATATGAGACTTTCATTTCCGAAACGGCCTAAGTGCCTGGCAATATGTCCACAAGCAATACTGGTCTAATAATGCATACCAAACTCAGTCGCCAAAAAAGTCCTAGATTGACCCGATGATACTCATCGGTTGAACTTGAATACTACCAGAGATGACTCCGGAGTTGGACTGCATAGCGCCAATGGCAACTATAAGTTCTGCGGGCTTTACCATCCCACATCTTGGAGTGCCTGGTGCTTATTTATCAAGATCTTTCTTGAAATCCTTTACTGCTCCCGGACTTTGTGAAGGTGTTTGGCTTCATGGACCTTGTCTTCATAGATCCGTTGGTTCCATAGGCATATTTTATGGATGGGCAAAAGCAACTAAGTTTGGAGTGCGTTAGCAAGTCTTCGTGGATCTATGGTTTTCAAGGAATTAGTCTTCAGGAATCCATTAGTTTCATTCACCTAGTGTTAATGGATCCATTGGTTTCATGAACCTACTTTGAGGATAAGCAACAAAAACAACTCCGTTCGCCGTGCGTTAGTATTGCTAGTGGATATTTTGACAGGCAGTTATGCCCTTCTGAAACGAAAGACTCGCATGGCTACATTTTTAATCCTGACATGTGTGTGTTATATTCTACCATGCATCCCCCCAACACACCTGTGCGGAGGGTGGGGCTCCCCCGTTCTTCCTGGCGTGCTGTGGCGGCACCACCTCCGCCCACTCGGGGCTCTCCGGCACCACCGCCCCGTGTTGCGGGCACGGGGAGGAGGACCAGCCCCGGTCCCCGCTGCTGTACTGGGGCTGGCGGCAGTACAGCACATTCTGGTACGCCCGGGAGAAGTCGGTGGGCAGGGACTGGCGCATGCGGCTGCTGGCGAAAGGCACGGGCTGCGGATGCTGCTGGAAGAGGGGGTACGGAAGGGCATGCTGATGTTAGTAGGGATAACATGTTAAGGCTGGGATTGTTTGGGATATTTAAATCTAATAACGACCCCTTTGGGAATACATTTAATAACTTTCTTTCTGAATTTAAAAGTTAAATATAAGCTTTTAGAATTTTTGGTTTTGGAGCGACTTAACGTTCTTATATAAATTGTTCAGTTATATGGTCTGTTCAGCAGTCGTATATTTTATTTAAACACATTTAAGTGGGAAGCTTGTTTTCGTACCAATCACCATAAAGGAATTAATTATAATAGTTTCAATTATAGATGTGGGAATTGCTACTTCCAGTTTGGAGCAATTTTCGGAGCTGCAGAATTTAAACTTTGATTGAAAAAAGGATAGAAATTGTAGCTTCAAAATTTAACTTATAATGAATATTTCTATATAAATTATGTGGTTTTGAAATTGTCCCGTGCAATTGGAGCAGAATTCTCACCCTCGTATTTGATGCTTTTCTTGCTTTTGTATACTGGAGAGTGATCAAATATGCACTTAGAAAGTTATTTTTTCAAATATGTCAAGCGTAGATGTTCCATTTCGTTCAATTTTTGGATCATTTGCAGTACATTACATGCTTTAACGTGCAATTATTAGTAAAATGGATGCAGTCATCAAACAGATATGCGTCATGACATTTTACAACAACTTCTATACTTATTTATCCTATTACTTTAAATTAATGATTTTTCTTACTATTTTTAGTATTATAGTTAGAACTAGATGTTACATGGGGCGTGCTCATAATGTAACTATCATGCTAAAAGCATTACTTTAAAACGTTTCATTAAGTCAGAAGTATAGAATGTATTTAAAACATATCAGTAAAATGGATTCTTCTTACTTTGATAAACGCTAGCTTATTTTTCTCAAGTATAAAATGTAACACCCCAAATACATTGACAATGGAAGTTCTTGTCTAAGACGCATCTGTGTTGTCTAAGCGTATATGTGTTTATTAAAGTTAAGTTTCTGTTGATATATAGTAGGTCTCATTTAAACTGAAGGACTCAACAGAAAAATATATTTTAAGAGATATCCTCGTCCACTCACCCCTTGTCGGTGGAATGGCATGTTCTCGTACATGGTGTTCCCCTCAGCATCCGGGGCCGAGGGCCCGTTCTGCTTGGCCGGGCCTCCAGCCACGTTCTGGTACAGGCTGTCCCCGCCCCCCACGGCAGAACCGAGAGGGGCTTTTCCAGGACTGCTGCTGAAATCTGCAAGAATAAGAAACCCGTTTTATTTGAATTGGTTTGCAAGCCAGGACCATTCAACCAACACAACAAAAACCAGTGTTATCGTTCAATGAAAAAAAAACGTGTTTTTTATAGTTATTACAACTGGTGTTGAAACAATACAATTGTATGTTCAAGGCACTGCAAGCAATGTATTCATCCGAAATATTTTTCAACAACGGTAATGTAAAATGAAGGTAATGATTAATGATTTCACAGTAATTAAGAATAAGGTTATAATTTTGTTGCACATATTTTTGCAAACAATATTCATAGTTTACAGTTCAATTGTGCATCGATATAATGATTGTCTCCTCCGACGATCGTCAGTTGTGTTGGACCAACCCACATTGCGTTCGTAATTTATCAACATAATACTTGTATTAAAACGACACACTCACAATATTGTATTTGGTTATTTTTACACAATACTTGCGTTACTTAAGTTTGTTTGTGAGTGTATGCGAGTTGAAGCTCTAGTTTAAAATGTTTCCAGACAATTGCAATTGACTCTGAGAAGATTGTGTAAGACCTTATTAGATTATATAAATATTTACTTTTCTATATTTAGTATGTTAAATGTATGTTAGTCATGGCTAGAAGTGTTTCATTCTGTAGTTTTTCTATACGAAGGATAGTTTATAACGGGACCTACTGCCTTGACCTGATTCCAAACGGCTAAGAATATAAATGCCAGTAGTCGGATTGTATTCTACTGTTCTGGCTAGGTAAACTGCCGATTCTACACAAATGATCAGATTCATCTTTTTTACCAATCAATGACTGCAACCAATAGCAAAGTGAAAAACGGCTAAAATATCAAATAGTTTTTCAGTTATTTTGTAGATACTACCGTTTGACCTGCCCAGATCAGTATACTATTACACATATTTTCCGGTAGAGCAACAAGAAACGTGCACTTCGTTCAACACATTTATAGCGTTATTTTAAAGGCTTACATTCCAATTAAAAAAGTAAAACAGTCCATTTTCGATTTCAATTGAATTGAATCTGGTAGGACTGCATTCATATTTAGAAATTAAAAATTAAGACTTTTCCTTAGTACTTTATTATATGTAAGTGTGACACGCACAAAAATCTCAATTGGAAACATTCCTCAATGCCCGTGACGTGATGATACCATTAAATCTGTCGTTGATTGGGGTACTTATTTTCTAATTATCACATAATTAGAGAAAATGAAACTGATTTGGAAGAATTACGAAGGAAGAATTTTATTTGCATATTATCCATAGATATTTTAATGCAAGAATGCAATCGAGAGGCAGAGTAGTTAGTATGAATTAAAACAGTTCCAATCATGAATATTTTGTCGATTGTTATACAAATATGGGATTCATTATCTTATGAATGAGAATCACGTTCAATATTTTATTGGCATATTTTAACATACTGAATTATATTTGGTAGTAAAATCAAATGATTTTCTGAAAGTACTTAGAATTTATATAAGTTATAGAGTTAAAACAATATAATAAATTTATTAACTGTACAAAGTATGTTGCTTTCAATAATTTTTTTATCAACTTATTAGAAATTCTAGCATGAAAGTGATTCTTAATGCCCTTACATTACCTAACACAAATCCATATAATAGTAATGTTATAACAGCGGTACGCGTCTGATAACTTTGTCAATTTTGTTACTTACAACTCCATCTGTTACTAAGACCTCGGTAGTAAGTTAAGCTTTGTTCTAAGTAGTCGGTTTCAGATTACAACAAATCAAAATAGCTATTTTACATTTAAAAAAAACGTTCTTTTCTATCTGTAATGACTTTTCTTTTTTCTATTTAAGTTTAAATATACATTACAATAGCAAAATTGGAATTACTTTTATCAGACTTAAAAAACTCACTAACAGGCTGGCTTTTTGACGACAATCCTATTACACGGGCTTTTCATTCATGTATTTACTCTAAATTAAAAGAAATAAACTTATTTAAATTTATAATATGATATTAAGTTTTCTTTTCTCTAAGGGTACAACGCTTTAATTTTTTAATTAAATAATAACTGTAAAATAATAAGAAAGCATTTATAAATCCATTGGCATCTCTAAATTAGATAACATTTCATATTCGCGCGAGCATATACACTTTTCTAATATTCCACTCTCATTGAATTGTAGACATCAGCATCGATTAACCAAACCCTTTTAATATTTGTCTAATGTTATTCGATTTACTAATTAAGAACAACGGTGACCGATATGAATTCGCATTTAGATAATATTAAGCTGGATGTGTGTGTGGAGGCCGACTTCAATGTAAGACAAATTGTTGCATAAGTCACAAGTGATGCTGAATTCGCGCACAGTAAAACATGTATTACAATGTTTTTTAATACGGTTTGAAACATAAATTACTCCATTTTCCATTCAAGATAAGATTGATTTTCAGAAAATAATAATAATTATTGAATCAAGTCGACTCATGGGACGCGCTGCCTTGTAGTAGTATAACAAACTGTTTTAAACATATATTCTGCCTAGTTTAGCGAAATATTGAATGGGCCAACCCTCTTTCCCAATATCTTGCTGGGGCACATTGTTTGGTCGTCAATTACTGCTCCTTGGAACTCCACGAAAAACAAAACGTACGTTAAAAAGTACCGAGTACATACACCTTAAAGATGTATATTGTCGGCCCAAACTGTTTTACACACGTGGACATAGAGTGCGATACGATACAACATTTCGCTTTACATCAAATAATGTTACAGTCTATATGCATGCAGCCTCACCACGTCCTTCAATTCTACAGCTGCTATTGCAAATCAAGATATCGCCAAAAGGAGGTATAAAAAAAGCTCTAGTTTAAATTTAAAGTGATGTTTTAATGATATTCGGACAAAATAAGACATTAAAAAATATGAATAGTTTAAAAGACAATGCATATTATTGTATTTTCTAAAACCACTCCATCATAAAACCACTGACTTAACGGTTATTAATTAAAACTAATTATAAAAACACTTAAATTATCTTAGTTAAATAATATAAAAAAAGAAAAACGTTATTAATTTCACTGTTATTTATCTATTCAATTTAATTTGGCACACAATATTCAAACTTTTTTAAAAACATTTGGTGACAATTGTGTATACAGTCTCGACTATCTTTTGTTTCTTGTTTTAAACTAAACAAAAGGATGGGATTTTTATGAAATATAAAACTTTTGTTCCTGTTAAGCTCAATGCCCTAAGAGACACAAAAAGAACAATCCCAATTATTCACAATGTATAAGAGAATGTATTCTTTCCTTATAAAAATATGGACAAATCAAGAAAAGACTTGCGTGTGCTCGCTTCCTGAATTGTTGGAAGACAATCCTGAATAAAATACATTTTTACTTGTAGAAATTTGGTAAAAAAATGAATGTTTTGCATGTTTTTTATCAATCTTTTAAAAATCATATTTGTTTAGAATAAATATGTGTATTGAATTGTTAAGGAAACTGATTTTTTCAAATACAATTACACTATTTTTAATTTAAAACAATTGGTTTTGTAAATATTTTTACTTCTCCTAATTAAATTACTTTTTTTTCTAGAAAGAATTATGTGTCTTTTCCAGCATTCAAAAGTTGCCTATGGGTTTAAAAAAACAATAAGACCTTTTTGTTTCCATACAAATAATGTTGATGCATTACAAATAAAGTCTTTTTTTCAATGTTAATTCAATATTTTTATACATAGTTTATGGAATATTTGACTTACAAGTAAATTTTAATTCTGCATCTACAGAAAAAAACCTGAAAACCGTTATTGTTGGAGACATACCATTTTGATAATGTGATTCAGAGTTTTTAAAATAACCTTACAAGATGAATTTCATTGCATTAGGCTTATGACAGTAAAACAATTTCCTTATATCGTAAATAGAATAGTTGTTTTCATTTCGGATGACGTTAATTAGTGTTCAGCTTTGCCAGATACATCACAACTTAGTTTACTTGTCGTATCATTTTCCAATTTCATACGAGAAATGTGTATTTGCTATTTAAGTTTAAACTAAGGTCTTAACGAAATCAATATTGCCTTCGCCAAGTATGAGTATCACACATTAAATACACTCCAAATACCAATTCTGTGGAGCAACAATATTAAATCCACTCTAATAAAATCGAGATTATATTTAATTTTTAATAGCTATCATAAGAGAGTCATAAAATTTCTTTGGCCGTCCCCCCCCCCCAATTCAGTTCTGAAATGCTATATAATAATATTAGTATGATACAAATATTTTTTTATAGGAGTATCAGTTGTAAGTAAGGATCTCTGATTTTTTAAAAGCTGTTTTTGTTTTTATCATATTACACGAATAATATATTTTTTTTGTAATTTATAAAAACCTCTTTCAAATGTAATTGACATGCAGCAAAGTTAAACATCGCTCATATTGCTAAAAAATATCGGCTTACTTAAATAAAAAAATTACGATTTGATGTTTCAAATTTCAAAACTTTTTTGGCACAATTTTCGTTTTCAAAATCGGTTTAATCTGTAAAATTACTATTTTTTTTACTAGTTGTCAATTTCTCTTTTTAAATTTACACGTGTTATTTTTTATTTTAAAAAAATGTTTTATAAAACAAACTATTTCCTATGTTACAAACATATAACTGAATAAGTTACAAATATGTATCGAATTTATTTACCTTCGTAATTTGTTGTACTAAAATTATATGCATGCATAATCTATTCAATAAAATCAAATTAAGTAAAGCTTGGATTTTACTAATCTGGAAATCATTAACGTAATTATCTATATTTTTAAAAAGACGTTCGAGGGCATTACATATCTCCATTTTAATCCCTCTTCGATTGATTTCAATCAATTCCTTTCAAAAGATCTTAAAAATAAAACATTTTAACGAGTGTTGCTCAATAATAGGTTATGGCCATGGTATTAAGGATATTTTTTGAGAATGGTGCTATTTGGTTCCTGATGTTTCAAAACCAAAGCATTCACCTCAATAGAAGCTTAAGATACAAGTTTGTCTAAGTTTTTTTTCAATCATATTTTATTCCGATTATTGTCTAGGCAATGTAAGAATACAATTTAATAAAAAAAATTAATCCAATTTCATAATAAAAGAATATGAGAAATAACACATTAAAATGAATTGTATCCAGTCCGATTAACAGAATGCCAACAAAGCGAATCAATAAAATATTTTAAATTAAACAGAAAAAAGTAATTAAAGTTATAATCTAAATTAATATAGGCTTGGTTAGTATATGCATTTCTTTTGACCGTACACATAGAATATACTATAGAAGTACAAAAACTAAAACCAAAATCGCAATGTTTTACTTCTTAAACTGTAATTTGAAAATATAATAAAAGATTTATCTTTAAAAATACTCCAGATATTTTTTCGTTAATGGAGGGTTTTTATGTTTTTTAACAATGGGTTCAAAATAACCAATTGTTGTTTTGTGAATTTAATTCCACTCATTAAATATACCCGTAAGATATCGCGGCCACTCCTCATGCATTTGGCGATAACTTCTTTTCGATGAATCCTAACAAATGAAATGATATAGAAGGACAAAAACACCGGTGATTAATATTATCAAAAGAAACGATTTCAAGAATAAAAAAAATAATATTAGTTTTGATTAGAGAATTGGAAATCCCGATGGTTAATAAGTTATGCCTTTAATGGAGCCATAAAATCAGATTCCCGCACTATCAATAGCGAGTTATTAACTATTTAATGGCGAAAATCCGTTTAACAGATCCACGAAATTTTATTATGGATGATTGAATACGGTGCAGATGGTGCCTGATCAAAAACAATTCAATGGGTTCGCCAAGTGGAGCTATTTATTCCGCTTCTAAATGAGCACTTGGCGAATGTTTAGGCGCTACTTTTTACACATAACCAAGCTACAATGTTTAAAATAATAATAAAATAACAAGTGGAAATTGAAATGTTACTTATTTAATCATACGTGTACAAAAAAAAAAGTTTTAAAACCTTTGAAAATTAAAATATTGCGGTCTACAACTGAATTTGTTTTTCGCTTTTTTTGGTTAAGCTTGGTGTTGTTGAATCAACGTCACACGAGAGCTAGACTAGGACTATTGGTGAGGAGCCCCATAATTTAGAACCGTGGCCAAGGAACGACGCCGAAACCTGAGCTGGCACCCAACACAACATTATAGCAAAATCATGCACGGTAAGATTTTGAAATCCACAGATTAAAAGAGCACGTGTATCCTGGTTTAGTAGAACCCAGTATACTTTAGTTGGTTGTTGGTTGTGCATTTTCCGTTTATAGGAAAGCAGTGAGGACAACCCAACCAATCGAACCGAATTCAAAAGCTGTTTGATCGTACCCGATAGCATTATATTCAACGGTATGCGAACTATGAAACTTCTTCTCCATTTTTAAAGAATAAAACTCGGCGTGCTGTTTTGATATAACATTAAAAAATGTTTTTTTCTTGGTTGTTACACCCCTGCTTGGCTACTTTCAAAAGGCTTCATTATTTTTTATCGCCAAGCATGTGTATCAAATTCTTTCCTCGATATGAAATTTTATAGTCTGGGGACTTTCGGGCCGTTGTGTTTGGATGTTCTCCGTTGCCCGGGGCTAAGTGTAGGACTTTTTTTGTGATCTCTGGTCTCTCACTCGTTGGGAGTCGAGTTTATTAATGAAAATGATGTCTAATATCTTTTAGTGATGCGGAGTTTATTGGTTTGTTACTACCCGGATTAAAGTGTGTGAGACAAAAGATGCTTTGATGGGATTCTGTAAAAAAGTTTTGTTGTTGTGTGGTTTCAAGTTGGGTGGTTTATGGTGCTAATCAATAATAAATAATTTATATGGTATAGTTATTTTTTGCAATAAACATTTATGATTTTTTTTTAGTGAATAAAGGAAATGTTTAAGTAATTTAGGTTTAAATTAAATTGGCTCTGCTAAAGAATTCCTCTTGATGAAATCATCAAGTTTAAATATTTTTCAACATCAACAATATTATAAGAGACCAAATATATATATTTTTTATTTCAACATGTAAATACTATAAAGTTTATGAAACCAATATTTCTTTGAAAAACCGCAGTAGAAGAAAAAAGTTTTCAGATATTTTAATTTTGTAGTGTATATTTCTGTAAAAAATAATTTTGAAGTGTCAAAAACAATATTTACTAGGTTTAATGAACTGATATTAACTGGTAGGTATTTGCCCATCCACTTTTAGTGATAGAGTAACTCTATAAAGACGATTCTAGGCGTTTTTGTGAATGCTTTTTTATAAAAACATGCTGAATAATACTGTACTCCTTACTTTTTATATTGATTGAATTTTATACTGTTCGGCCAATGTTCGATTCAATATAATTAATTAACACAGGTATTTTTGTGGAAATTTACTTTTCCCCCAGAGCGAAAAAAATGAAAGTTTGGAAAGAAAATTAAGATAAATAATAATTCTTTACATACATTTATTTGAGTAATATAAAATGGTGAAAACGATTTAAAACAAATTGTTTAGCCTATTTGATTATATTATCTTCAGAACCTAAATTTAAACGAGCATTTAATAATTTTTTCTAGCATTTTAATGTTGTAGATAAAATCACGATATCAGTTGAATAACCAATTTTGATAAATTCAGCTCAAATCCAGGCCGCTCAATATGAATATTCCAATGACTGCGTTTTAAACCCGATTCCCCAACAAGCAGTTTAATTGTCAGTGATTAGCAGCTACAGCCGTTTCCGCAGCTGCTAAATCCCGAAATTCATAATCATTTTGTCCACGCTCACCCCTGATACCGGGGGAGACGCGAAATATTTGCAGAGGGACACTCAGCCCGAAATCACTTCCGAAATTAATCAACAAATTCGTTCTAATCACCGTTCCATGTTCCGATGGATTGGATTCGAAATGTAAACAATGTCCGCCCAGAGTTAAGTTTGAATTTGCTGAGATTCGTTTAAACTGCGTCGTTCGTACTTAGGGGATCAGTCCGAGACTCGAATGTGTTTAAAGGGAGATATCGCTTTTGTTGAAGTGGCATACGTGGGTGCATCATATGTCACACATGCTTGATTTTCACTGCCATAGTTTTTTTTTTCATTAAGTATTGAAAGTCATACACAATTTTTAAACATAATTTTTATTTGATACCTTTCTATTTTCTTCTCTCTTTACTAATTTATTTTAGTTACAGTATAATTATCTAGCATACGGTAAAATCGACTTAAGAATCTTACTTTAACAAATCTTGATGATGGTAATTACATTAAATTATAATTTTAAATTATTATTTTTTACGATATATCAAGCTGAATTTTTAAGGTGTGCGTTTATTGGATATATAAATTAGCATCATTTGTATGCTCATTTATTTCATTATTATTTTTTAAAGATTTTTCTATGTAGGAAAATTTCAATGCAGGAAATGGTTCACTACGTGCTCATCATATACGAGGTTTTAAAAGAATTGCTACCATACCTTAAACTTCACCTAAAAGTATTATCACATTGACCTACACCTACAGTTAAGATACTTATATTTTATTTTGCCTCAGAACACATAAAAAAACAACCCTTGATTCTTCAGCATATAAGTATATATAACAAATCATTTAAATTTCAAATGTAAACGTCCCCTACCCTCTTTCCATCACACTCATTCTAAAACATTTTTTTTCTACGTATGCCCACAAAAACGCACATGTTGCTTCAATTGTGCTCACTTTTTATTTTATTTAGCTCTCTTTTTGTAAAAGTGAAGGAGGAGGGCGGAAAAAAGATCTTAAAAAGGTCAGATTTATAAACGTTTTTTAGAGCCAAAAAAATCCTTCAAATCCCCCTCAGGATATCATGTTTATGGATGTAGAAAAGCGTTTTTAAAGAGAAATGTCTTTTTGTACCTTGATGTTTTGTTAAATGCTCTTGAGAAATTTATGTAAATCCAATTTAATGGTGCGAGTAACACGGAATTTTGAGACAAGGTTTCAACAATTTGAATTAATTTTCTTTTAACGCATTTTTATGGTTTATTTGGATGACCATCATTTGTAAAAGATGTATTTTTGTTTGTTTTGGACAAAATTGCATTTTTATTAAATAACTGATAGACGAGGAGGAGTTATAAATGAAACTAATTGTTTCAGACATTACTGTCAATAAATAATTAAACTTCAAAATCAAATATGTACTTTAAAAAATATTCTTCTATTTCCTTTTCGAATTTTTTTAGACAAAAGAAAGTACGGCCTATAAAATTTTTTTCGAAAAGTATCGAAGTGGCTGTTATGTCTGCATTTAGTAGGGAAGAATGAAAATATGAGACATCATTTGTAAAAAAAAATTATGGTCTGTTTCAAATAAAAACAATTCATAGACATTTTAGTTAATTCAGTTCGTTTTAAATACATTACTGGCCTGAAAATACTATTCAAACACCCAAAACTCACATTGTGAAAGTATCAATTGCAACTCTAAACCTAGAAACTGACATAAGGGAGACCGGGGCTAGAATTTCACATTTTTTTCTTTAGATATATTTTATTTCTATTATTTTTTTGGATATCAGTATTTCATGAATTCCTCGCAGTTTTATCTAAATACTAGCTAGTTAATATAGAAAACTGCTTTTTTACATTTAGAAACCCATGACTATATTGCTTGGTTATTACATTTTTGGCATATTAAACTTAGTTTACAAAAGTCGGGGCACGTTTATCAACGAGGAATTATTGAAGTTAGTGCCCCACAAAATTTTGGAAAATCTTTCCCGTCGCCATATTTTCACTTTAATAGCACCTTGATGATTATATGTTTAAGTTATTTTAAAAACAAATACACAGGTAGCGTACACAAAGGAACCACCATTTAGTTCACACAAAAATTAGTTAAGTAAGAGTACGTTAAAATTAGGTTTCATTATAAAAGCATCGAAAGTTACTCAATCTCGAAACAAAAAAAAATATTTAAAAAAATCTTTAAATACAATATCACAACACCAACTCTACAAGGAGTCTTGTGAGTGTCATGTGACGCTTGGAACCCTTTAAATGATCATTTCCAAGGCCAGGTTAAAAACTAGAGAGCCCCTGTCTCTCCCCTACTCTAGTTTATTATAATTATACTTAAATAAATATGAAAAAAACAGTGCTATTTTTCAGAATATACATAATAACTTTTTAAAAAAAAGGTTTTCCAGGCAAATACGCTGGTGAAAATAATTAGGTGTTCCGAACATTATAGCCGCTGCTGTCTTAAGCTTCTTTTTTTATACAAAATAGGAATTCGCGATCTTCTCCTGAAGCGAGACATTGTCGTCGCTAACAAGGTTTACATCGAATCTGGCAAGCAGAAATCTGGCAGAAGAAAAATGATTGATAAAGTTTTTATGTTTAGGTTTGATCGTGAGTGGTGCATTATTTATTGTGTTTTGACACGTAAGATGGTGAAAAATTCGTTGTTGCGTTTTAAAATGTAATTCAACTCCCACACATTTACAAGAGCTTTTTCCTGAGTTTGAATTTCAAAAAGACTCAAATACACATTCAAGAATGAAGGTTGTTTAAATATATGCATAAGCTCTAACATTAGAAATAACATTGACTGCAGCATTTAGTCTGATCTTAGGGAACGTTTCTGTTATTTTGTCATCAAATCCAAGTAAAGCTAATTGATTCATAATTGCATGATAATGTTATCTCAAGTCCAAACTTCAGTTAGGATGTGAAAACACATTTCGCTCATTTGATGCAATTTTTCGGTGACTTTGGTGCCATGCTTATTTAGTGAGAACATGAATATCGCTCCATAAAGCTCATTCCAACTCAATATAGAGATGTCCCCCGAACAACGAACCAGCTAATAAGACAATCTTCGTAACAACCAACAGTAGCATGCAAGGCAACCAGAAATATCAACGTAAAATATCCATTATACTATTCAAAACATTTCTTTCTAAATATTAACCACTCCATTCTTTAAAAAAAAATGTGGTGTCCTTTAAATTCATAAAAAATAGTTTAAAATTGATAACACATTACTCTTTAAAGACAAATAACTATTATTTCCTTTTAAAGAAAACAACATACAGGTTTTTGTTTTAAGATTTTAAAGATATCTATGTAAGCAGTTTAAGTTTAAGCTACTGTTTAAAAAACATAAAAAAGTATGTTGATAATTTGGAAATTATCTCAATTTCCAATTTTAACTGAACAGCATGCCAATTACATTATGAACCTAATAATTAACTAAAAATACATTAAAACATGCATAAAACTCTGAACAACGAAGACCAAAACCAACATGCGCGATCGCTTTTTCGGTAAAATAATCAGTTTCCATCGAGCATTAATATGCTATGGCTGAAATATATACACAAAATAACATGCATCGTCTGGTCTATTAAACTGCTCGGAAAAGATAATGAGGTACGGTTTATGCATCATAATTAATACGAAATCCAGAAAGGAAAAGACACGGCGAGGCCTGCGATTTAGATTAAAATTAAGCGTACTAATTCCCCGTATTGTAGTGAAATAAATATATCGATAGATTGCCATCGATGTGCCTTCTGTATCGCAATCCCTGAGGAGAGTAGGGGGTGAGCCAAAGTGTTGCCAAATAGGGATTATGAATTTTTGAGGAAATGCAAATTTAATGAAGAGGATTGTGCGATTCTGCATCTAATAAAGTAGGGATGGTGATTTGAAATAAGGGTTTGCAGGCTGTGAGTAGCATAGAGGTAGAGACTTAGTTTGTTAGATACATATTGTTAGTTTTTCGACTTTACAGATAGACTCTGCAATTACGGCAGATTAATTTACTTGGAAATTTTTATTACCATGCATTCTATTACATTCATAATACGTTCTATTACGTTCTATTACATTCATAGATTTACGTGCTTTTAAAGTTGAAAATGTAGTTCATTGACCAGCACATTTAGTTGTCTAAAAGAAGTAAATAATAAATATATAAAGTTTTTTTTCAACTATAGTGACTATTATTATTACATTTTTAAAAATTTCAATTTCAATGCATGGGCACACAAACAAACATAACCACAAAGACTAATTTCCCTTCGTGAATGCATTTTTAGGCATTACTTTATATGGGAAAAATGAAAATAAATTCCAAAACACTTCTTTTTACAATAGCCCTCGTGTAGGTCTAGTGCAATTTGACCGAACCGAATTTCTTAACAAGTAACAGAAACAAACGCAACAGAACGTAATAGAAACAACGTAACAGAAACAAGTAACAATCACCATTCATCAAATCACCTTCCGTCTTCCTTACCAGTGACAAGCAACTGATCCGCAGAGCTAAATACGGGGACGTGGAAAAACACCCAATCCGAGGAATGCGTTGTAAACGTAAATGTTTCGCAGGAACAACAAAGAACTCGGAATAAAATAAGTTTTCTCTAACTATGTTCTTACAAAAGGGGTGAAAATTGGATTACTTCTGTCTTTTACCCCTGTTCTTTTGGATAGGCTAGAACTGGCTGTTTGTCAATTTGTTTATTTAGGAAATTTCTTGCAAGATATTATGTATGTAAATATTGAACTGTAAAATAAAACTAACATGACTTAAAATTTTAGCACGGTCAAATGTGACTCGCTATTTTAAATCTTAGTTAAATGACGAGCAAGGAATTTTACTTTCAGCAACAAATACTAGATGTATTTTTGTTGGCTTTTTAACTATATAATCCGTTTTAGCCTCGTTTAGGAAGAGCAAGGAATCCGTGGATTGCAAAATTTCTCAATGGGGAAAAAATGATCAGGGAAGATTTATTACGCGCAATCCCCCTACCTTCGTAAAATCAGGCGTTTTTATGCATGGAATAGTTAATAATTCTTTTTTTAGACCATTTCCTCTAAGTTAAGGTGTTCCTCAGGGTCGTTAAACCCTATAACTTTTAACTGACTTACGTATAACTTTACCAGGTGCACGAGTGCACCCAAGTCTTGTGACTTAGGTGCACTAAATAATAGTTAGGTGCACAAATATAAATATTATGTGCACACATATAATATAAATAACAATTTAAAAAACAAACTATTCTTCATAAAAATTGACTAAATGCAGGGTTTCCGGGCATATGAAAAGTCAGGAATTTGGACATAGGGTAAATTTTGTCAGGAAAAGTCAAATTTGAGCAAAAAACGATCAAAAGTCATGGAAATCCATGTATTCGAATCGCTGGAGTTTCACAACTTTCGAATCGCTAGAGTTTTGGGATTTTCGGAACGGCAGAGTTTCGCGACTTTTGGATCCCCAGAGTGTTGCGACTTTCGGATCCCCGGAGTTTCACGACTTCCAGATTGCCGAAGTTTTGCAATTTTCGGATCGCCGGAGTTTTGCGACTTCCGGAACCTGGGTGCACGACGTGCACCCAAGTTGAAAACTTATGTGCACAATTATTTTTTTTAGGTGCACAGTGCACGTACGGGTACGTGCACCCACTAATTTCGAACCCTGCACTATACCTGGTATTGAAAAACTGTCTTCTATTAGAGTTAAAATGGAACTGTTTGTAGACGATATTGTACTCTTGATGCTCAGAATATAATATTAGTGATATTGAATCGAGGCTTAACACTTCACTTGTAGCTGTTTCCAACTTTCCCAAAGAACATAAACTTAGTTTTAATGACCATTTTTTTTCAAAATGTCGTAAAATGAGGAATTAAAGTATCAATTCCAGTACTATAAATTTTTACAGTTTTTGCATCAACAACAACCAAATAAAAATGTATCTACTCTCTAACGTACGTGACTCAAATGTGTATTTCCTCCAAACTCAAATGTACGGCCGTTTCCATGGAGTAAACCAAAAACCCTCTCAATAAGGTGAGTTTTCAAAACCCTTTTCTATCCTACAATTTAAGACATATCCCCCGGGTCGAATGTTTCGGGACAAATGGGGGGTTGGACTTCTCACATCTCGGAATAGATTGTTCTTCTGAACAAAATTTTAGAAAGTGGACCGTTGGACCGTAAACCGAAGAATAAAGCCAAACAACTAACCCATATATTGCTACGAAAGGTACTAAATAATTTTTGTAACTATAGTGAAAAAAAGAAAGCTTTCATGGCATAAAAAAGAAATCTAAGAAACCAACTGCACAATAAAAATAACACAAACAGATCCATGAAAGAACACGATGATCCGTTACCTTTTTTAGGTTTACTCGGTTTACTCTTTATTTTTCTCCTCCCTTCTTAATTCGGCTGTCCGGACAAATAGACGGACCGGGAAAATCCCCCGGACCCTTCCTTCCCGGACATGGAGAGGGGCCGGATATGTTGTGGACGTCTCCATACATAAATTAGTGCCACTCCCGAGACGAGCTGCAGAACTTCTTTTTCCCCGACTCGGACGTCGTTTCGAGGAATTGAATTTTTGTTCCTCTGGGATGTATTTGACGTGAAACATGTGACAAGATGTTTGCTTGGGGTCACGGAATTCTAAATCATGACAACATGTTGAAGGAATAAATATTCGATTCTGAAATGCATGGGATGGTCAATATGTCTAAGGGATTTTCTCTTTGAGGGGAATTTGTGTTTCGAATATTATTCATGTTTCGTGCATAAAGTCAGCTTTTTAAGTTGCACTTTGAACATAAATTCTTCAGTGGTTCGACAACACGCTTCCACTATGTTGCAAAATGCTATTTTTTTACATTAAATATCTTTGTAATAAAATGAATTTTTGCAATTTTTTTTTAATTTTTTGCAACTTTATTAAATTGGACAGTTTTCTAAATTTGATTTTTAAACATTAATTAAAAAATATATAAGAAAACTTTATGCACACAGCAAAGAAATTGCTAAAAGTTTAACGTTGTATATTAAAAAATAATTAAATGATAATAGAAGACACCAAAGTGAAAACTTTAATTTATGAACAACGTTTGGCACGCGAAAAATGTTTATGTGAAATAAGATTTCTGCTTAAGTTTACTTATATGTACAAATAAAATAATACAAAGGAAAACTGTAGTACTAAATAGCTGATGTAGTGCAAATTATGTAATAGTGCAGTAGAAATAAGCGAAAAAACCCTTAACCTAGAACAAATTGTAATAAAAACTATTCTTGTTGCAAATGGTAGGTAACATGCTTCAAATGAACATACTAAGAATCGCAACCCGTTCTGTCGCGCAAAATATGTTTTATGGCCACCATCTTGAGAAAACGTCATTTTTTTTTAAAAATCACAATAAACCATAATAAGTCGAGTTTGGTATCAAATTAAAGGAAATTTTATGCTGACAAAGAATATGATATTAGTTTTAAAACTAAAATACATTGAAAGATGATTTTGGTAGGAAAAGATGGGAAAACGGCCAAAAAATTTCACTTCTCGTGACACAACCTACCCAGTGCCGGATTTAAAGACCCAGGGCCCCTAGGCACTTGACATTTGGGGCCCCCCACCATCTCGAAGCTATTTTGGAAATTTAGCAAATTAAGTACACTAGTACAGAACATAATTTTTGATCGACTTTAATAAAAATCAGAATAATACAGTATGCTATTCTATAGTTATTCTATAAAATTTATAAAATCACCCGGCGACACGGCGAACTTTCTTCTGTGCCAAAGAACGAATTACGTCATCATAGTCAATTGACTGCATTATTTCTGACTCTAAGTGCATTACTGAGAGTGAGTTGAGCCTGTTCTCTCCTACGTTAGATCTTAAGTAATCCTTTACTCTTCTTAGCGCTGAAAACGACCGTTCTGCTGAGCAATTTGACACGATTTTATCTTTTTAAAGGCCCCCTTCCTGACTAGGCCCCTAGGCCCGGGCCTTGTAGGCCTAGGCCGAAATCCGGCACTGAACCTACCCTTGTCATTATTGAGATGTCCAACAAACAAAAGTTTGTTTTTTTTCCACTCGAAGCCATGCTTCAAAGAATAACAAACATGAGTTCCCAATAATAAGCAATATTGACCAGACCCTTATGAAATGTGAAATAACAAAAGTCAACATGGAACCTGGATTTTAAATCATTTGAAATGCAGTGAACTAACTTAGTTTGCAGACCAGAGTTTTCCGTTGATATAACTGATGTAGGGCAGACAAAATATTTTGTAGATCTAAACAAGGTATAATGCAATTTATTTATAGACCACAGTCCATTTACTGATTCTTCAAGTGTTTTGCTGAATTTTTTAATGGAAAAACAGATAGTGCAGACAAAGTTAACGTGATATGGTTGGAATAGATATTCAAAATAAATTTGAATTCTTCTAGCGATGAAACTTTATTGAAAACTGACTGAACTGCAGTTATGATGAAAATATCGAAAAAAGGACTAGTTATTGCTGGTAAAACTCATCGTGTGATAGATACGTGTCTTTTAACACAAATGATTTTTTTTGTATCTCTTTGAATAATATAAGACGGACTGCAATTTTTTTTTTCAATTACGATTTATCTACATTACGAACTTCATTATTTGAACAAAACAGTCGACAAATAAGGAAAACGTACAAATATTCTTTTGCAAACTCATTAATATTAGTTTTAAAAGCAAAATTGTTAGTTGAAAATATGGTTTTTAAAGAAATAAAAATAAATTTTAAAAATATTATTTAAACTTTAATGTACATTAACCATAACATATAAAAGTTGAAAATTATATCAGTGGTTTGTAAAATAAAGTTAATTTAATTAAAATTAAACCTCATCTTCATCGTTATCTAAATCAAAACTGTATCCAGAGTTTGCACAGTCCTTTCCACAGCTGTTTTTGCAAACTACTAAGTATGGCTGTCCGTATCGACGGCATTGTGGGATTCAATGAATTGCATCTTAAAGTTTTTTTTGCAAATAATTATATACAAATGCACTCGAATTAGGTGGTATTTTTCTGCATTTTGTATTGGGGGTAACCGAGCTATATCAAATCCGTTCTTAGCTGAAAAGCTAAGTTATTATTTTTGGCTAAGCTATTTAGTTTGCTTGAGTTGGTGTTACCTTTATAAAGTACCACAATAAATTTACAACCAATATCTACCAAATATTCTTTTACCAATATCGTTTGATGACCCAATTTTGCAAGCTTATTGTGTAAGGTTTTTGATCTTATTATACTCTTGAAAGCCGAAAATTAACTTTTTTCAAATAGCGCACTGGTTGTGTCATAACCTAATGCGCGGACAGAATATTAATGCGTGGACAAAAACTAAAGCTTTTTTTAAGATGAATAATCGTCGCACTAGAGCTATACAAGAGCTACTAAAGTTTTAAAAGCTTCCTCCCGTATTAGATATTCGAAAAATTTGAATATCCCGAACAAATTATAATATTTAATGGCAGATTGCATGCAACAAGTATTCTTAATAGAATGGGTGAAAGGTAGCAGTAAAATATCCGCATCATCAGCTACTTCAGTTACGTGCCTTTCTTGTGCTTCTTTAATTCTTCCTTGACGATTATTTTATTTGTATCTCATTCTGCATGAACAACGGAATGACTAATTTCTTTTAAATAACTTTCTCTAATATTTTGCAAAAGTGTTGTTTTAGCAATTGGAAGGAAATACGTATGTCTTCACATTTATAGGAGAATTTTCATCAAATACAATTACAACATACGACTTTTTTATGAGTAATCTGGGGAGGAGGCTTCTCCATACACTTTATGTTTTGTTTTTCATACCCATCAAAAACTTTTACAACTTTTTAATAAATTATGCTGATATTATACTAGTATTGACTTGTGATATTCCCAAATGTTGTAGAAGTGGTCCAGGTGAATTAATGCACCATTATCAAGAAAGAAGGAGGTACTTTGTTGGGCACAAGGAGACTGTTGAATTTTATTGTTATCAATGAAATCTAATAAGTTTGCAAAATATTTGTCCGTTTTCCCCAATTGCCGAGTGTCAAATGATGAAGTTGGTAATATATAGATAACTCTGAATAGGAAAAAACTTTTTTCTTGTACTATATAATCCAAGGAGATGCAAGCAGGTATCCCCTGTGCTGAATTATACGATGAGTGTCCTTTTTCCATTGTTTCATTGTAACTGCTTAGTCGTTTTTCAATCTCTAAAAGGTTTGTTAGTTTATTTTTAATATCTCTTCCAATCATGTCACGTTGGCCTTATCTGCACTATCTGTTATTTTATTTAAATATATTCCACAAAACACATGAAGAGTCAGTAAGTGGACTTGTGGTCTAAAAAATCGACAAAATCTTTCGTCGTCCTTACATCAATTATATCAACGGAAAACACTGGTCAGCAAATTCATTGCATAAGTTATTTCACTGAATTTCGAATGATCCAGGTTCCATGTTGACTTTCTGTCATTCTTTCTTCATTCTTTTAGTACATTTCATGAGGGAATGTTCAATATTGCTAAGGACCTCCATATTTGTTATTCTTTGAATCATGGCTTTGAGTAGCAAAGTAGCAAAGTTTTGTTGGACATCTCATTAATAACAAGGGGTGGTTCCGTCGCTTGGAGTGAAATTTTTCGGACGTTTTTTCATCGTTTCCTTCCAAAATCATGTTTCTAAATACTTTTATTTTGTTTTGCAGTTAATTGTTTCTCTTTGTCAAACATTTAATTCAACTATTTTCGCCGTGTTTGAAGCTAAATTTTATTCCCCGCCATTTCACACTTTGAGCATTTTAATTGTAGAAGAATCTACACGTTACATGCCCGTTTTTTACATACATAAAAAATAATAAATAATAATATTAAAAAACACATTTACTCATTTTCAACCAAATTCAGTCAGTCTATCCTCAAAGCAAGTTCCCAATCTTCCTTCTCTCTGAGGAGCCGGAAGAAGTGTTCGCTCGTCCAACAGACTGAATTAATGGTCCCTATCTACCCTCCCCCCGGGTGACATGTCATCAAGGCCAGCAAACGGGAAATAACCCGGACTTTTGTGTTCCGGAGTTATGATGGGATGGCCTACTTTTACCCGGGCACTCTTGTTTTATTTCATTAGAAGACTTCGTATTATTATATCAAGTAATAATGCCTCTCAATATAGGTTAGTACTACGGCTTAATGTTTAATGATGAAAGGTTACAGTTTGTGTCAAGTAAAAACATATATTTGACAATTTCATTTTGTTTCACGTTTGCAGAAAATTACATAATGATATTATCAAAACACAATTTAGTGTAAAACATTTTTCTGCGTTTTATGAAAGTGGAAAATCATTTAGTTATTTCTGGATATTTAAAATATAATATTGCAACTTTAAAATTTTAATAAAAAGACAATTTCGATTTCAAAAAGTAGTATGTGATAATTTTTCAAATTTATACAACTTTCGCACAAATATCAATAATACTTTTATTTTCTAAAAATACAGATACATGTTTAAATAATATAAGTGCAATGTTCTTATTTTGTGTTTAAATACATAAAAAATCTTTGAAAAAAAAGAATATTTATTGTATAGCTATAAATTGAAATTTAGTGACTTTTTCAATCAAACAATTTCTACGAAGCATCTTAGAAATGCTTAATTTATGTTTTAAACTTTCAGACAATTCGAGGATCTATTAAATATCAGACTTTGCAGTATGTACAATATTTTTTTTTATTAGAGTCATATTGCTTTCGTTGAGTTTCCAAATAAAATACTAACCAATTCTGGGAAAACTACGTATTTACTACTTTTTACGAATTCTACGAATTCTACTTCTAAGAATTTATTTTGTGCTGACAAATATTAACATGCCGACAAAAGTCAAGTAGAAAGGTCCTCTCCCTAATTTTATTCATAATTTGGAAAAAACTACTTCCGAGTTAAAACAAAATTCAGAATTCAAAATTCAGCGAAAAAACAGAACCGAAATAAGTATTTATAAATGTAATTTAGAGTTAATTTACCTTGTGATAAGTTCGAAATTGGTCATTTTGGCATCACAATATTGTATTTTATTTACATGAACAAAAGTAGGAAATATAAAATATATTTTTAAATAAACAGGTTGTGATATATTCAATTATCTCGAAGACAAAAATTTTGCGTGGATATCATGCTTGTATGGAATTTTAATAATGATCAATGCACTTCTCATAAAAGTTAAATTAATGTTTATGCGTCATCTATATATATAAAAGGCAAAGTCCTGACTCACTGACTGACGTATTAACGCCCAGCTAAAATACTGGAGGTACAGTTACCAAATTTTAGGAAAATATCCTTTTTATATCGTAGGCGTCATTTAAGAATCGATTTTTCGAAATTGTAGGAGTGCAAAACGTGAACCGATTTCTCCATAGGAATAGCATTGTAAGATTAGAATTTATACTTTTTTTTTCAATTTAAAAGAAATTTCAGCGCGTTCAGCGTGAACGAAAATTAAGTAAAAGCACGTAAGAACACGTGAGTTTAATTTGTAGGATTGTTAATTGAATATAATTATTTTATTTTATTTATTGAATTTAAATCTTTTGATTTTTTTGTTTTCTTTAATTTATTGATGCTTACAAATGGTAAGAAGTGAAGATTGCTACAATGTCTCATGATAGGTAAATGCGATAACTATTCTATATCTGATAAATACATCTAAGAAATATAAAATTCCTTTACGTATGGCTATGCACTTTATGTTTAAGAAACTGGCAATTTGGTACAGTTATGATATATAGTGGCCGATTGAATTTTGGCATTGGCAGCTTTTGGTGAAGAGTTGAACTTTAACGTAGAGTAGCTATTCCCATCCAGTTGTATGGGTTAGGGTAAGTTTGAATTATCGTCGCACTAGAGCTATACACAAGGTTTATTGGCTAAGGGTGTCTTTAGAACCACAGTCAAGTGACGAGCCGAAACATGAGTAGGCACCCATTGCAATTTTTAAGGGCGGATTCGTACGCAGCGTCGGGACGGGAATATTTAACGTGCACTTCTACCACACAGGGTATTATTAGGGACATGTGGCATTTTTGGCTGCATGTGCCGGTCGTTTATAGGTCGGCAGTTATTTTGACGAAGCTCGGGCTCGAATCTGGGACCTATCGCATGCAAGGCGAACGCCCTTGCCGATTGGGCTCTCCAGCCCTGTCGAGTGGTCGAATATGGAGTGGAATGTTTACCACATTTAGGGCATTTTCGCGTGTAAGAGGTCAAATAGAAACTGGCCATTATATCATGCCTATTCTGGCAAGTTTAACAGGGCCTATGGGAAAGCCAACTGAACTCCTAAAAAGGTCTGGATACAATCGGACTTCTTTATTTTTAAATTAATGGTGATATTAGAATGGAGGAAAATATAATATACTTATGGAATACTGATGACCAGTGGAGAGGGGATCAATTGGTATAAAATAAAAGTTAACATAAAAAAAACAATCACCGTAAGGGTACACCCGTGCAACGCCGGGTTTATAAAGCTAGTTATATATAAATTTCATTTATTTTTAGTTTGCAATATTTTATTTTGTTCATCATCCTTAAAATGAAATTTTTTTTGTTTTAATATTAAATAGTCAGAAGCAATATAAAATAATGTCAGGCAATTTTCAATACTATTTATAAAAATACTTTAATAACTTTGAGTTTGTTCCAAAATTTCATAAATGCTCCACTTCTTATACGTTAAAGTATTTCTCATTTCTTGACAATTAATTTTTGCTCGCATGCGAATTTAAAATTTCCCTGAAAAGTTACGATTTTTTTTTATTTAGTTACAACAAAATTTAGAAACTCTTCGTTTAACACAAAGTGTTCCACGATAATGAACTAAAATAACCAAAAAAAATATCCTAATATAATTTGAGATAGAAAGATAAAAGTCTCAATTATTTTCACCAAATCTTAGAAAATAGGAGTCCATTGATTGTAGGGAAAGACCATAGAAGTTTCTTTCGCAGACAGATTTTAGGATCCTAATTGCCGTACTGAAGAACAGCCTCTTACAAGAACATTCAAATCTGCAATCTGAGTTTGTATGTAATAGTTGAACATTTATAATAAAAGGACTATTTCCCAGTAACTCGCTGGGTCTGGAGGCTGCTGAGAACTATAAGGCATTCTGGGGTTCGGTTCTTGCAAAACATGTTGGCGCAATTACCGAATATTTCTTTTTTTTTGTTAAAAAAGAGGGCGAATGAAACAAGAGAAAATAATACGCTGTAACTAGGAATGTGGGCATGCATTTATTCTAGAGTAAATGCATTGAATGGAGCGTATTTAATCTACATCATTGAACGAATGCATTTCAGATTCATTTAATATTCTACTAATATTTGTACTCACAAGAAAGTTTTTTAAAAGGTACAAATGATAAGAAAGGGTAGGAGAAAGGGTATTACACTTATTTCATTGTTTTAAATAACCCGACAATGTTTTTAAAAAAATCAAATTCAACCGAAATACAAAAATGTATTCATTACAAGAATGTATTTTGGATCCTTTAAATATTCCATTAATATTTATCCACATAAGAAATTTATTTAGAAGGTGTAAATGATAAGAACTTATATAGCATATTTCATGTTTTTAAAGAATCCAACCACGAATTCAAATACAACTGAAAATAAATTGCCTTTTTCAAATACATTATTATTTTAGCAAGCTCCAAAATGCACAGTTGTATGTTGAGCCTTTTATATTTACTAATTTCAGAAGAAAAACCCTAATAATATTAAAAACTAATCCCTTTTAAAAAAGGAGAAAAATGCATCGTTCTACTTGAAGAAAACTTTTTATAAAAATTACTATTTTTTAAAGAAAAAGTGTTGTTTTACTTGATAGTTGAAAGAAAGTTATTTCTATTTTGTATGCATATTTTCAAAAACTGTAGAAACACTTGTTATACTTACAAAAACCAAAATTAGATATAAAATATAATGACTAAGTCCTTTCATTTCGTTTACTTTAAAATCGGATTATAAAAAAAGAGCCAAGAAAGCTTACGTCGCCACGGGTTTATAACCACGGAGAATTAATTAAAATTTGAGTTGACTTTGATGAAAAACTTTTTTCTTTAAAAAAAAATATAAGGATCTTGGAAAAAATCTTGGTAGGCCTTTAAAGAGAACTTTATGAGAAAATGCCCCTCGGTGTTTCCGAAAAATAAAGGCATCTTCCACGAAATTAATTTACAAAATTTCCAGGATGAGGAAAGCATTTTTAATAACATTAAGTATTGAGTTTATGAACCCAACGAAGAAGGAATTCCGCTTACATTTTTTAGATTTTTTTTTTTTTTAAATCGCATGATACTTGGAAAAGAGATTTTTTCTCATTTTTAGCCATGCTTTTGCATAATGATATGCACAATGAGGTAAAGGAAAAGGCCTAAAGCTCGCTTGTAGATGACTAAATTACTGGTGTGTCTGGGAAAATTGATCTCTTTTTCATGGCCACACACCCCTCTGACGACTATAGGTTGCAGTTTAGGAAATAAGAAAAAGGACGGAAACGGAATGTATGGATTTTTACATAAAAGTTTCATCAAAACGTCTTTGTGTTGAAAATTGCGTCATCAAACGTACCGGGTGATGACGTTTAGAAAATGTTGAAACGTGTTCTTGAATTTTCGAAAGTGAAATTCAACGTTACTTTAAATTTAATCTGGGTAAAATCTATTTTTATTGAAGGAAGACTAATTTTGGAATGGTTATGATTATAAAAATGAAAAAATCCACGCGATTGCAGTTATGTTCCAGGAAGTCAGGTAAAAGAATAATTATTTCAAGAATACATTTTTTAAAAGAAATGTTTGTTCCAAAACTTGCTTTCAGATTTTTTAATAAAGTGAGTGACATATCAACAAAAAATAACATAATCTTTGATAGTTTCATATTGTGATTGAAATATCTATTGATTTTTTACGAAAAAATGAAGCTTTTTTTATGCACGAAAAATATTCGAAACCTTTCTTGTTTTAACTTAAATGTTTCTGAAATTATAAGATACCTCCTGTTACGGCATTACATTACTACTGAAAAAATTTCCGAAATACTTGGAAAACATTTCTAAAAATTACATGCCCTGTATCACTACTCCATATATATTCAAAAAAGTTTTTGATTTTTTTTAACATTGTACCTGAACATATACGTTAATTATAAGAATGAATTCGATCCCAGGCCTTCTGGATGACAAGCGTGCGTTATAACCATTGGGGCTTTCGTACTCAAACAATGCTCGCATTTCGATAAGTGGAAAGATTTTGTTTCGCATATCACTGCCTGCCTATCCCCGATTAGAAGTTAAGTAATTTTACTAAGGGCTATGTACAATTTTATAACAGTTGTGTATTTATTATTTCATTTTAACCCTTTGTTCTCAGGAATGAAAAAAAATATGAAAACAATTACATTGCAATATATACAAGTAATACATAATTTTTTTCAATATCACTAAAAAAATTGACTTTTGCTCAATTAAAGCTTCTGAATTGGAATGATTGTAAGAACAAAATGCCGCTAGTACCTATTATTTTAACAACTACCTATTTATATAATTGGGCTTTTAAAAATGTTAAAGTGTAGCCTTTACGTTCAAGTCTTAAACATTTGTCAAATATGTCAAATAAACTAAGTCAACGAAAAATAGCAGAGAAAAAGTGTTTGATTTCTTTTTTTAATGGTAAACCTTTTTTATCAGTCGTAAAAAAAATAGTTTCCTTGTGAGCAGTATTTTTTACATATTCAGCGTTAATCAATCTCTTTGAATAATAATGAAGGTTGATTATCTTTGAGGCATAAATCCTAATACGTCTTGAAAAAAGTAATTTTTTAATGAATAAATCAGTGCCGGTATAATTGAGGACTATTCATTTTATTCAACAGTTTACCAAAGGGATTTTTTCCCCGTGACAAACTTATTTATGCAAAATTAAATAAGTTTTACTGAGCATAAATTATTAAATACATTTTTAAGTGAGACTTAAGATGCTTTACTAAAAACATTAATTGATTACTTGAAAATCTAAATTGCCATTATTTTCCTTTCTACATCTAAAAAATGATTTCCATCGCTTCACTTTTTCAATATGCTTGAAATTGTTAGTTTTTAGTAAAAAGTTACCCTTTTTTGTAGAAATTTGTTACATACTTGGGTACTTAAATATTTGAAAATTTATCTTATTTTATGTAAATTTTGGAAAAAAAGATACTTTTTGTGTTAAACTATGAATAATTATGAATTCAATATGGTAAGACAAATCTTCAGTCTAATTGAATCAAGTTAGGGGAGATGCGTGTACCTAAAGCCACCTTGTACCCACGTTCGCAATATAAATTTGAAAATATTTGGTTTTTAGTGTTATCACTAGTATGTGTGAATATTGACTCCAATTGTCTTTATTTAAGCTACTTTGAAGTGTCTTTGATGAGTGGCAAGTTAAATGTGAAAAAAAGTTTTTGGTTGTGCAAAGGCAAATTTTTAATATCTTTTCTTTGTAAGAAATAAGTTCAATATTGAACTGTTATAAAAATTATGGCTTCTAAGCTCAAGTATCAAATCATGTGCCAATTCAAACTGATTTCCATTCTAGTTTTTCAATTAAATATTTTTTGTACAAAATAGTCTTGTGCCTAGTGCCATTGCCCTGCAGTAAAACAAAGCCTCTCGAAACTGCAATAGGCAGGCAAAGTCTATTTACATGTAAAATTATCTATCATAAATTCTGTACCAATAAGTTTTAAAAAAGAAAGATATTAGGATTACAATAACTAGCAGTGCAAAAATAAAATAGAAGAAATTGCGGCATTCATTTGCAAAATTTCACGACAAAACTGTTTTTCATTGATGAAGTGTATATTTTTCAGTGGAGGTCATTAGAGAATTTGCAGAAGTGTGAAGTTTATATTTTTTAAATAAAAATACTTATTAAACATATCTACATTTTGATGATAAAGTTATAATAGTTATATAGCCCTACAAATTAATCTTATAAACAATGTATACTCCAAACAAATATCTTTAAAAAGATGGCTATTTAATTAAATAATAAATCAAAATGTATTTAAATTACAATAAATAATTTTTTTTGTTGATTTAGAGTCACAATACATGCAGTTCTTAAGCAATTAGTCTCTTAAATATTTAGTAGAAATTGGTTTTAAAAAAATTCTTGCAATTCGTTAATATTACGTTGCTCATGAAATATTAAATTAATTCTGATCGACAAAAACACATTTGTATGTTTGATTTTTAATCATTACATAGTTAAAATTAAATTTTAGAGAACGATCCTAAGTTTAAAAGCTACCCGATCTAGGTGATGCTATTACTGAATTTGCTATTACTAATTTTAATTTTTAAGTTTTATACTTTCCCATATTTATTATTTTAAGTATATAAAATTGGTTCAATTAGAAGTAAGTAGTCTAATGACACCTGCATAAAATAACAACTTAAAAAAATCTCAGTTGTAGATTTATGGGGATTTAAAAATATATAACCCTAGGTACACACATATACCCTACATTTCTATGATATAATGTGTACAGATATTTCATACGGAAAAAAAATCTACACTCTATCATTAAATCTAGGAGGTTTGAAAGATAACTAAATAGCTTTCAATCGGTAAAATCCATATTAAAATACAAAACGTATGTAATATGAATGTTTTAAAATGAAAGAAAAATTATTTAAACGAAATAATTAAGTAATATACTGCATTAGTAAATATAACAGATTTTAATAATATAAATGTGTCTAGTTAAAAAAAAATATTAATTTTAACTTAATAAAAATATTTTTGTTTGACACAACTGTTTTGTATTAGAAATATATACAATTAAAATATTAATTTATTTATTGTTAAGGTTACTATAATATTTGCTCAATGTAGACAATCCTTGACGTCATTGAGAACTTGATAGAGATTTCCCGAAAGCAACCCTGATTATTTGAAAGGGAAAAAAGTACTCCAAACTCGCGTTCATTGTATTAATACTTCATGAGACAGAAGGGGAAGGGGGGGGGGATATAAATGTCAGACCCGTCTAGTTTATTGTTGGAAACAAAAACGTGACGAAACTTTGCTGTTTGCATAAGAGAAGAAGCAAAGACTTAATATAAGTAGACCGACTATCTAACTATACATAGACAGGTTGGGTAAGGGACTGTGATTGTTTCTTACATTGGCGAGAAAAGTTGCTGTTTTTGGCAACATATGCCAGATTTTGAAGTAAAAATCACTATATTGAAAAACGATTAAAATTATTGTTGAAAGTTATGGTTAATTTATTTGCATTACATTTTGAATAATAGTTTGACCACATAAAATATGGTAAAATACCAATTACTCCTAAAGCATTAATTTGAAAACACGCCAAGTCATTGCACCAAAGCCACGTGACTTGGGAACTGGATATTAGTGTCGTTTTAGGTTTGCCAAGCCCTTTCTCATTTGATGCCTTTGCAAAGAAGCAGTGGACACTTTTTGCATTTTCATCCGCCTGCAGTTATTTAGAGAGTCTCTAAAGGCCTCGAGAATTTAAACCTCCACTTTAAAATAATATCTACATATTTCTTTGGAATGCATGTCTGGAATACTTTAGTGTTTCTTTTCCCATGTGAAAGTTGTTTACTTATTTTACATTGGCGTTGTTTTTGCTTGTACTATGTACAAATAATAATGAATAAATATTTTGAATTTTATACACTTTGTTTGAATTTTGAGCATTGAATTTTGAATATTGTGGACTATGAATACTTTTGTTCAGAAGATAATTCAAATTGCTGAAAGCTATATTTTGTATTATTATAATCAAAGTTTTGTTAGAATAAATTAAAAATGTTCATTAATTCCTAGGATTTATTTTTAAAGTTTACAAAGTAAACCCGTGATATTTTTTTTATAATCCTAGTTAATTTATGTTTTTACTTTTAATATAATGGAATTTATACAAAGACATTTTTACAAATTGTTTTTGTGATTTAAGAATGCTCATACACATTCTTTAATCTAAGATATTTGTTTTTAGCCTGTCTTGTATAACATTAAAACCATAAGTATTCATGAAACGAATTTTTGAATGAAAAGTAAATCTTTAATTATTGTACATTTATATAGTAGTTATACTTAAATTATTTCGCTAAGTAGGAAAAATTTCTACTCTGAGATTTTTGCAAGCCTTCGTGTTTCTTTTATATACGATTATAAAACTTCAAAATTCAACTTTTCCATTTTAGTGAATTTGTCAACCATTATTGACAATAAGTTAAATATGTAAATTCCCCCTTTCTATTTTAATATGATTTATACTATTATTCGTATTATAAAGAATGAATTTCAGGTAATTTAAAAAATGTTTATCACCTGATAAAAATTTACATGTTTTCATAACTTAATTCTTTTAATTTAAAGGCTTTTTAAAAATATGCATTGTTAAATAAGTAGTTTCGAATAAAAGTCACAATTGAGTGTTTATCTTGATTCAAGTAAATCATACTTATTCACCATACTAATTTAGTCATACATGGGAATAAAAAAACAAAAACAGTCTTATATTGAAAAGTAGATGTTTAGATATATATTGTAGGGAACGTTTTTATCTTTCATGTAGAATAAGTTCAATTTTGTTAAGTTTTGCATTTACTATTTCATTGGTTATTATATTTATATAAAATATTATATTTATATAAAATATTTTAATGTCCGTACAAAGGTATATTAGATTGTTTTTGGAAAACTGAACTCGTCATTAGTTGTTATATATGAATCGAACCGTTCCGGTAGCTACAGTCTTCAAATTTGGTATACGAGTTTCTAGTATTTATGGAACGTTATAAAAAAGGTTTCCATAAAATCGTGCATGCCAAAAGGTAGCTGCTGTAGAACTGTTTTTTGTTTAAAGATATTGGTGAAAAATGAAAAAAATCTACAGACTTAAAAATTTGGTTTAAGGGTTCCTATAGTACCTGTCGCACTTCATAATATGGTATTTGAGAAATTGCCGAAGCGCATTGGTAGCTGCCATATAATTTTTTTGGTTTAAAATTATTGAAATTACCTTATGTGGTATATACATGACTTTCAAATGTATTGTTATTTTCTAAAATCGCGTTTTGTTACACTCTTTTAACTAAATTATTGAACTTGTCAAAAAGCTCAACACATTGATTCAACAAAGTTTCAAGTTTCAGTTTTGAACAAGAAAGGTTTCTTCCAGTTGAACTTTCTCAAAGCATTTTTAGAGTCGTATTTCTATCCTTACTTTTACAGAATACAAATCCTATATTTTGCGATCCTGCAACAGATGCTTTAGATGATCTTTCAATTGAATTTCGATTTAATTCAAATTGTCCCAATGTCAGAGTGACGCAACAACTAGACGGTAATTTGCTCATACTAAACATCATCCGGATAACTCAATTTAAATTCAATTCAGAGTCATTCGTCATTATGTAATTACCAGCCGAAAATCAATCTTTTGAATTGCGTAATGAAGAAACTCAAGCATGGAATCCGATATTTTAGAACAAGAACAGGATAGGAATGATCAGGTGTTCTTTAGATAGCAGTTCCTTCAAACTGATATTTATAAGACATTTTCATATTATCACAATTATTTATTTGGTAAAACTTTTTGGCCTTAAAATTAACACATATTTATAACATAAGTATATGTATTTTACAAATATGAACGAAAGATAATATTTTAGTGTGTGTTTTATAAAATGTAGAAAAAGAGAAGCTCACTTATTGAGGGAAATAATAAAAGGATAAAAAGAAAATTTAAAAAAAAATATGAAATGTTACAGAATATCTTTGAATCGGGGATACTGATTCTGTAAATATAAAACGGAAACCATTTATATTAATTTATATACATAAAAATAATTGTTAATTATACGCAATTGCATGTTGTGAGCATGTGGGAATACTTATTTTTAGATTAAACAGCTAACCATTTATTGATTTACAAAAGGTATATTTTATAGGGAATTATAACAAAAGCTTGAATTTTAGTTTTAACAGATAACGCCTCATTTGTGAATACCATTACTTCCATTTGTATTATCATTACTTCCAAATAAATACGTTAAATTTAAGTTTTTAAAATTCATTTTTCGTGTGACTGAATTTGTTTTATATAAATTGTCTCTCGCCATCTAGTTTTCATATGTCCTTTAATTTGTTTACTTAGATAGAGTTATAGTGAATACTTGTTTATAGAACTGGTGCGTTTAATCACCTTAGCCCGAAAATTTGTTTACGTTTGGGCAAAAATTGGTTTTTACCTTAAATTGCTATTCGAATGATTGTTCAATTTATTATTGATTCAAATTATTTGATTATATTGATTTGATCAAATTATTTGATTCATTATTTTGATTTTCTTGGAAGCAAAATTCAAAGGATGTAGTCTAATATTGCTTAACTTTGCAATACCAAGTAAAAATCAATACGAAGACTTATCCTTAATACCTCCGAGACTTTCAAAAAAGATGCGCTCCCTTTCAGATGTTCCCAGACGACAACCACTAAACATCATGCCCACATGTTCCTCTCCGAACAAATGGTTGTTTGAAAAATGTTTTGACAGCATAGACCCCGGTAGCACTCGTACGTTTGTCTGAGGCAGAGCAGCATTAGGTTTTCAATCAACAAATATTGAGTGTCGAGATTGTTATTTGGATGAATGCTAGCCCGTTTCGAAGGGATAATTAAAATAAAGTGATATGATAGAGTTGAAGTTGTTTTAATGAACAAGGATATCGATGTAAATATTAAGGCAATTGGAATGTGAAAATAGTATTATAATCAGAATGTGAATAATAAATATATTTTTATATTCAATAGAAATTAATTAGTTAAAAAATTATAAATGAATTTAATGCAGTAAAATTAAACGATATTTACGCATTATTTTTAACATGCACTAAAATTTTCTGTTCATTAACTATGAATGAAATTATCAATAATGAAAGTTTGTGATGTTTTACTGAATTTCATTGATTTGTGTTATGGCCACCTCAGTCGGAAATATGCAAAGTAAAATGACCATAAATATATTTTTATATGCTCATGATAAACAATATTAAACTAAACTTGTCTTGCTTACTGAGGTTTTTAGAATAAAACAATGTAAACCAAAGCTTAAGAGGGACTCATTTTACTGATGGATCAGTCGAGATCGGCATAAGAAAGGTAGTTTGTGTCTCATTTTAAGATTATGTATAATTTTGACATTCTGATGCATGAGGACATTTGCGATCAAATATATATAGCTCAGCCTTTCTGGTTGGACTATCAGCACACGCACTAACACTCGACTCATGGGTTGATTATAGCCTACACAGCAAAACATTTAGTCTTTCAAAAAACAAAGTATCTTTATAATTATTTGAAGTTTATGGAAAAAAAAATAATTCTATAGCCGAACATATTTCGTTCGCATTCAATTACGCGTATGTTGAACGTAATAACTTTTTCGGAGTACTTGACAGAACCATTTTGATATTTCCAAACAATCCGTTCTTTACAACGTTCCTATCTATTTCTACAACTCAAAAAACCCATAAACAAAATAATTTTTCCAGAAAACCCACTTTTGAATTTCTGGTTTGAAGAGAAACGATGGACCAATGGCAAAAACGCATCATTTAGTCCCAAATATGTTTTACTTCCTCCGGTTTTTTCTTGTTTTTTCCCCCATCAGCGATATAATCACCTCTCTCTGGGGCCGGAACCCGATGACAGCGCCCTCGCCGGACGAAAGAAGAAAGCTGCCAAATGACCCACGAAATGATAAAGACAAAATACTGGAGTTGAGTTTGCTAATATCATTTCTTGTTTTGAAACAAACAAGCCAAATGGGTTATTTGAGTACCATTATTTTCTTACAAAGATAAACTAGAAAAGGGTATATATTTGGTGTATTTATTAAAGCTTGGTATATTTATTATTATTATAATAGTATTTATGTTTATAGTTATGAAACATTTACTTTAATTAACGTTCATCTTAATTACATTTTCAGTTGTTTTATCATTAAAGTATTTTAGTTACAATATTATGTTAAGACAGTTGAGGCAACAAAGTAGTAGTGATGGTACATTTTTAGAAAAACTAGTTATAGTTACAAAGTTCAGTGATATTGTAGATGGAATTAGATCTAAGCTACCACACATATACCATTGTGAAAGTAAATGTATCGGAAATTAATCCACTTATCCAAATATGTTGTATATGGCTCAACCTCCAGTTGAACTACGATGAAAAAAAAGTTATCTTAATAGTACAATTATTCAGTGTAAGTAAGGATAAACACATACTTAGTATATATACTTATATCTAGCTTCAAAAGTTTTAAATTTCAAAACATGTAAGACACTTGTTCAACAAAAGCCCTACTCAGATTTTGAAAAATAAAAACACTGTTTTTGCGTTCTACTTCTATGTAAAAGTGTCCATCCTATTTTACTGTGACAACGCAACATAATTATATTCAACAAAAAAATGATCCCCGAGGATGACATATTTGAGATTTAAACAAATAATTTATTACGAAATATAGGGTCGTGTAAATACGCATTACAAACGTCTCAATAACTTTGATTCATACTCAATATCATAAAAAAGAGTTGCACCACGAGCAACCAGAAACAACCCCACATTCCTTTAATTGATGTTTTTTCGCTAATTGCTCCCTCTGGTGCCTATTACAGATTGCCAGGTCTTATTAGTTGTGCCACCCAATTATTTTCTGGCCGCCTAGAGGTCACTCGGAGTAGCAAGAACAGACGCCATTCGTCATACACCAAACGGGGGGTGTAAAACAATGGTCAAAGCCATGCTAGAGAAATAGTTTAGGTTAGCTTTGAGAATATGTCTTATTATATGTGGATGGATCAGAATAAAAGTGAACCAAATTAAAGCTTATTGTACCTTAACTATTCCGTACAGCCTTTTCTGAAGTAGAATTCTTACGACAACTCAAAATTATATAACGTATATCCAAGTATCCTTTCATTTTTTTTCAAATTATTTTACAATAAATTCTTTTACATTTTCTAGTTTTTTTTAAAAAAATATATTAATAAATGATATATAATTTTATTTTAAACTTTAGTTCAACACAGATGCGCAATTCGAATTGAAGTTTGATTCAGCTTTAAATTTTTTTTACATACATTTCAAATATTTTGTTTAACTATTTAGTGCAAATATAACCAATGCAAAATAATTTTATAAGATATTTCATATCATTCAAAATGTATTAAATAAAAGTATGTAAAATTAAAGTCATTATAGTAATGTACTTTCCTATGGAATTATGAATCATATCAGACGTACGTACAATAGCTTTAACAAGATTAAAATATGTCATACACCTTATTTAAATTGTTGTAACACAATATGTTAAGTAAATTAAACTGTCACTATGATAAATATCAAATGCTTACAAACACGTTTTATGAAAACGAGTGAATATTTATTAATATACCATATGAGACTTTATATAAAACTACTAACTAAATTGAATTCTGAATTTGCATTGTACAAAATTCTTTCACTCCAACATACTTATCTTGTTTGTTTCGTTTTATTTATTAAAAATATTCCGAGTTCATGACTTTAAATGAAAGAAAAGAAAAAAGGCTAACGGGCATTTTGCTCTTGCGTTATGCACTCATAAACTCTCTGGGCAAAAACGTAACAATTGCCGCTATAAAGGCCATTTCTAAAAAGAACTGTAATCAGGAGAAATGCATTCTTATATGTTGAAAAGATAATGGTTTAAGCCAGTATAATAAAGTTTTGAAATGGGGGGGAGGGGGGGGTTTCCGCATTTCAGAAGATTAGCGTTTTAGCTATTTGACATTTATTAAAATTATTATTTTTGTAAAACGACTTGTTTTTGTTAATGACTAGATTGATTTTTTACATCCATAAATAATAAACAACATATTTAATATTTTTTATTCTGTCTAGTTATGTAAAATATCGAATTAAAAGTATATTTAACCTGATAAATTTTAGTTACAAATCTATAAATTAACTAGACATAAGACTTTTTTTTAATAATGATTCCTCATAAAAAAATCAAAACAGGAATATACAGGTGTAAACGAATTAATGCAAAACATTGTATCAGCAGTATACTGTAATAACTTGGTGGCTTTACTCCAGCGTTTCCTCTTTTTACTTCTTATATTCCGTAACTTAACTCCATAAATGAAGTGCAATTTTGATTTTTAAAGCTGGATGAAGATCAGAAATCGCGTGTTTTATGGTAGCGGCACACGGCATATTTCTTCAGAGTGTGTTTGTATTAACAGTAAGCTATGAAATTTTTCAAATGAATCAGACTATTTCAATAGTCCTTCAAAATTAAAACATGAGAACAATCAAATTGTTTTTTTAGGCGGATTAAAAATAATTCTCTTCGTAAACATAAACCTAACGCAATTATAAAAATAAATCATATTTCTGATTGTAAAATAAATCCCTGTTGTACAGGGGAAAAAATCATGTTTTTAAAGTTATTAGATTATATTGAGTGCTTTTGTTACAGAAATAAAGTTGTTTCTTTTTATTAACTCAATAAATATTTATAAAAATGTTTGTTTTTCGCCGAAACTTCGTGATGCTAGAATTCAGTTGCATTTGTTTCACTTAACGAAATATCCTTTGTTACCTTTGAGGATTTCAAAAGGAATTATATTTTTATTCTAAAAAATATTTTGCATCTTTGTACTACAGTGTATTTTTAGAAAGATTCTATTTCTAATCAAACTTTTGTTTTGTTGCCGTTTTTTTTGCCGAAGATAATTTTCAAATTTTATAATTATATTTTCAAACCAATACAAAAATTGTTCAAACGGGATCACTATCTGATGGTGTCTAAACACTAACACCAATGCTTCGACATTTCAACCTACAGCATTCTAAACACAAACCACTTTTCCCGCGACGTCATCATCTGCAGCATACCTCCCGCTGTTGGTGACGGGTCCATCCCATGATAATGATAAGAGAAAAGGGCAAAAAACAAAAGATAAAAAGAAACTCACTTCTTAATCGCCTCTTCCTCATGATAAGGATGATAATGATAATGGCCAGCACAAAGAGGATGGCGATGCTCCCGATGACGGCGGCGATCACCAGCACGTTTTTGTCGCCGAACTCAGCGTGCCAACCCGCCAAACCTGCAAACAAGGAACAAGTGGGTGAAGTAAACAGTGTAACATATTTTGCTAATTGAAAATTGAAGCCTAAACGTATGCGAAAATTATAAGTGTGTGTAATTAGGGGCCTTGAAAGTTTACAATGAAATTTTAAAGAATTTGGTTGTCCTTTTATTAAAAAAAATTCTCAGTAAAATGTGTTGGCGAAGTTATCTGTGTAAAAGGTACATTATTGCAAGATAAAATGTGTGCTTCACAAATATTTGACACAAAGAAAAATGTTTTGAGAAGTAATACATAAAACAATGTGTAAAACGTAGATGTCTGTAGTCATGTGCTAATTGAAAAACTTATTTATTTACTTAAAACCGTTATCAGACTGAAAAGAAACACCGTATTAAAGTCTTTTGAGCCCACATTTGTTTAAATGTTAGTTATAATCGCTTAACTTAATCGATACTTCAATGTGATCTTGAAATAAAACGAAGCATAAACCCTATAATTACAGTTTTTCCTTTGAAGTAGAATAAATGAACTATTTTTGGAATTCCGCGAATCAATTGTACTCTAAATGTTGATTTACTCTTGAACATTGCTTTTAAAAGAGTTCGTTGAATCAATGCATTCGTTTTCAATTAGTTTGTAGACGCTTCAAAGTCCACCTCTTCACTTACTAGGGTAGATTAAGTGAGAGAATTGTTGACGCTTAAAATTGTGATTAAATAGAGACATGACATTAAATTAAATGTTTCTCAATCCAGTAAGTACAAAATAAATTGGGGTATTTTAGTTTTAGCAAACTGTCTTTATTTTCAAAATATATATATATATATATATATATATATATATATATATATATTATATATATATATATAATATATATATATATATATATATATATAATATATATAATATATATATATATATATATATATATATATATATATATATATATATATATATATATATATATATATATATATATATATATATATATATAAAATATATATATATATATATATATATATATATATATATATATATATATATATATATATATATATATATATTATATATATATATATATATATATATATATATATAATATATATATATATATATTAATATATATATATTGAATTTCGTATTGACATGGTGAGAATTTGCGTTCGTCTGTCTATCCGTACACCTATTTCAACTCCTGCACTGATTTTTTTCAGATTTTCAAATAAAAAAAGAAATAAATTTAAAGTCACCACATACATATCGAAAGCAAAATGTGTGTACGTTTTGTTTGTAAACTTCGGCCTTATCTATTTAATTTACTAATATATTTATCGTAGATATTGCACAAAACTGAAGAAAATAGTATTTAATAACAACGAATGTCCTATTGTACTAGTTCCAATAAAAGATAAAGCATATAAAGATAACGTAATTCACTTTAACCCTACCCGTAATTCCACGATCGGCAATTGGAATTACAAATCGTCCTTTTGTTCTTCATTAAGTCCAAAGTTCCAAGAAATATGGAATCTGGCAATGATTGATCGGCAGCTCATGATTACGAGAATTCGAACAAAAAAACCCCGAAAAATATTTATCAGGATTTTTTTTCACGAACTTCTTTACGTCGGAAGTGCATATTTCAGAACTCTGTTTTTCTTTAGTTTTATTTTATATGCAAGAAAAGTTAGAAGGAGTTTATTAGGACCTTGATAAAATTTCGATGATAATTTCATGATAGAAATTGGTTGGACAGGATTGATGGAATGATTTTTATTAGACTTTTTTATATTATGTTTGAAAACTCATTAAAAAACTTCTTAAAGCTAAGTTTTGATGAATGTAATTTACTAAAATATTTATCCAATAAAACTGTTGTAATACATTAATATTAAAAATAACTGTTCATTTTATTTTCATTTTTTTAAGTATGGAAGTAAGCTTTTTAACATTTATAATGTTTTTTTACTAGTTTTTTTTATTTGAATATTTATTTATATTCATGTAAAATTAAATTGTTGCCAATAACAAAAAAAATAATTTCTGAACATTTTTCTAAAAATGTTTAAATCCAATTTAAAAACTATATATTAATTCCAATTTGGATTCACCTTTACTGTGCGTTTAATTTTATATAATGATATTTTTTTCAATGAAATGGTAAACCCAATGTACAAGCTAATTATAATTTGGTGTTACGATTACTTTTTTAAAGAGACTTTCCCTTCTTCTAAACTAAAATGAACTAAATTTCCCTTCTTTTAAATTCATCCAAACCTAACTACTTAAAAATTCAGAAAACCTACTATGTACAGCTGTGGACAAAAAAAAGTAAACGATTATTTCGACCATTAGTCATCATAAGGAATAGGACCTATTTGACTTTGTGAATAAATAACATTCTGAGTTAATTGCATGACAAAAAAATTTCTTAAGGGGCCGTCTTCATATTAAAAATGTTACGAACTTTAAAATTTCCAATAGCAACACCCAATTTTAATAACTTAGAAATGTTAAGCACCCTCGAAAACCCCTAAATCTAAGTTTTTGTTACATTTGGATGAATATTTGACGAGTTATTTAATCGAATCACTTGATGTCCTTAGGGGGACCATCTCTAAAATAACAATCGTAGTCTATAGGTTCGTGAGGGGAAAAGCGAAATATTGAAATATAAGGTAGAATATGTTGAGGAGCCCTGCAAGGGATCAAAAGTTAATGGTGATGAAGTCTAATTCCCCCCCCCCTTTTTTTTGCAAGTTTATTTCAACTGTATAGTTAACATTTTAAGTTTATTTATTAAAGTTTAAATTTTCAATTTTTTTTGTGTATGTCAAGGATTTCTATACTGGGCGCCATTGAGTAACGAGACAACAATATGTATCTTTTATGAGAGCCACGATATGTTTTAAGTTTAGGTATATGTTTTGTTGGTAAACTTGTTTATAAAGATACAATTTTTTTTTAAAGTTTTTTTTAATTTATTATTGAATATTAATCATTCGTTAGCATGCTGAAAGATGTAGTTAAGTTTTAGTTTACATATATGTGGGAGACGGACGTGTGAGTTAGTTTTTTTAAAGAATGTTTTCTGGTCCATAATTTATTAAAAATTCAAACTTAATTTAATTCTAATCAAAAATAAAAATATTAATTTGATTTTTGAATTAAGAATGACAGAATAAACAATAAATTATATTTATAAAAGTAAATAAATTATTATTGGTACGTATTTTTCAATTATTTTACTAGTTATTATTAGATTTTATTTTATGATTTGGATTCAAAGATTTTTATATCTAACTGCATAGTATTTTATAATATTTTCATGAAGATGGAATATTTTTAAACACTTTCAGCGCGTTCAAAATAATTGAATTTCCTAAAAGTTGTCCAGTAGATTTTTCTTAAAAATACCGCGCATCGCTTCCATGTTTAAATAAAAGATGAATAAAGCAGAGCTAGATGAACAAATATTTTTATTGAACATCGATTTTAAAACAATATTTACGAGTAAAGAGTAAAAAGAATAAATAAAAGCGAATAATAATAATAGATGAAATATTCGAAGGCCTACTACTATTAAAAAGTTATCAATTTAAACGTAGCTATTCGAGAGATGACTATGAAAGTGATATAAGCTTATAATTCGATAGTTTATATTTTGCTTAAAATATAATAAATAATTTGGTTAACGTTACTTATTACAAATACAGATTTAACTTATGTTCACTCAGAGCTTTTCCGGAATCAACCTTAAAGGTGCCTGTTGTGTGATACATCAGAATTGTCAAGGTCGTTGGTTTAATGTTTTCTTCCTTTTGCAAGGCCGTATTTTTTTTAGCAAGTTCACATATTGTAATCTTATATCCAGTCCCCTAAAGGGTAATTAAAAAGTAATTTGTGATTTACTCAGCAAATTATAGATAAAAAAATTTAAAAATTGGGATTTCGCCTAAATTTTATGTCTTAAATTCATTTCTGTAAAAATATTAAGGGGTTTCTATTCATAATTTTTAAAAAAATTAATATAATAATTATTTAAAAATATAAAATTTGTTTTAAATACCCCAATAGTGTATGCATTTTGTTTGGGTTATTATAATTATTATTCAGTAAAAAATTCGTTTCATTATCTTAATTATTTATAGAGTGGGATAGTTTTTTTTATGTGCAACTCATTTAACATTACGGCCCCTAAACTTTGCACGTCTCTAACTCCACTAATAATGCTCAAAAACTAACAAAACTTGGTATTTCGTGTTAAAATATGTCATAAATTTGAAATATGGACTCAAAAAGAGGTGTTTCTATTCAAAATGTTGAAGTTGGTAACATTTTTAATATGAAGACGGCCCCTTATGCAAATTTTGTGTCATGAATTTAACTCAGAATGTTATTTGTTCACAAAGTCAAAAAGGTCCGATTGCATAGAATGACTAATGTCCGAAATAAAGTGTTTACTTTTTTTTGTCCACAGCTGTACGTTTTGAATAACTTGTTTTCTCCCATGAATACTCCAAAGCTCCGGTAAAAGTTGTTTCTCCTTGTATGTATGCCATTGACAGTGAAGATAACTCTGTACTTGAAGGATAATGTACGGGGAATGGTTCTTAATGTGCCAGATTAAAATCATGTATTATTTCTTACAAACATTTTTATGATTAAGATAGTATGCTAATCTGTGTTAAATCATTAATTTACTTTTTTATTTTACCACAACTATTTTTGTTTACTTAAAATATAATTTATTTTTCAATTTATTTTTAAGTTTTTATTTTATTTAATGGAAATAACGTTTTATTTCAGTTTGTTTAAATCAAGTTATAATTTTACATTAGTTAATAAGTATTAATAAGTTAATCAGTATTAATAAGTTAATCAGTATTAATAAATGTATGTAATATATGTTCATTGAATTTTATATGCTAACTTCTAAATATAAAAAAAGTAAGAACTTCTTACATCAAACTTCCCACAAACAATACATCTTAATTCAAAACATATGTTATATAAATAAGAGGTATTCCAAATGAAACCATCTCGCTGAAGACCCAAAAGTATAAGATTGTTTTCTAGCTTTTCCGATTCCAATTACGCACCACTACTAGAAGGGTACTAATAAAATTTTAAACCTAAGAAAATTCTTCGATATGAAAGTCTTAAGATAAAATGAATAAATCTAATAAAGAACCATCGGAAAACATAATAAAATGCATCATTTATCATTAAACACTAAAAAAATAACATTTTAGACTCTGAATAAATTTATGCTTACGTAAAGGAATTTAATGTATATAGTATGTGTACGTAAAAAAATTAAAAAGTATACTAAGTTTCTAAAAAAATATAATGAAAAAAATTACGTAGCTTCATTTAAATGAGAGATTAATCAAAAAGCTACCATTAGACTTTCGGACTTTGATTTGTTATTTGGGTCCCATATCGGAATAGTTTCCATAGTCCCCATATCAGAATTTTTTCCAACTGTTGGTAAGTAAATAAAATAGACCATGACTTAGGAGCCGACTAAAAAATGCATTTAAATAGTGTTTGGATTTAACACATACGTTCAGAACTATAAAACGGGTACCAATCCACAACTGTTTAATAGCCTTCAATCACAAAAAATCACAACTAACATTCCCAAAAACCCCTTCGATCCATTATCGAATCTATCCAGTGGAACACCCATAAAACACAGAACAAAATTCCCCCCAAAAGAAAGTACCAGAATAAAGGAACATGCACATAAAAAATCTCAGAAGAAAGAAAGAAAAGTGGAACGTAAGCGTTTAATCATCAAGTCCCCTATCGACCCCCTGCCGATTCCATATTTCAAGGAGAAGGTTGTCAAAGCACACCTATGACAAACGGGCCTTCATACCTCACTGCAAGCAATATGTTGGGGCGGTCAATGTAGGTGTTCCGTCCACAATGTCAACGGGTTACCACTGGCTTAATAAGAAGGTTATGGATGGCTCCGTGATGGTCATTCGAATGCTTATTTAGCATAAGTAATACTTTTTTCGTGGTAAACTAAATACTGCCTTGGTTTTGTTAATTCATTGGAAATGATCTTCATGTTCTGGTTGCATTTTACGATGCTATGGTTTCGAATTTGTTTAGTCTTCCTCCTTTGTGTGACCTGCTTTCTATTATATAAGACTTTTTTTTAAAATTGATAACTTGCCTTTTAATTGATAATTTTAAATAAGGTTATAAATTTTTTATGCATTCTTTTTCTATTATGTATAGCAATAGCATTAGTTTTATGGACTATTTTTCTATGTTTTCATTTTTAAACGTTTATTCTTTTACTAGTTTTAAATGATTGTTTTTACCAACTGTTGTGAATGAAAATCTGTCAATCACATCAAACGTCAGTAACTAAATTTTCAAATGGATTACTATTATAAAACTCCTTCATTTAATTAATTTTTAATAAAAAAAGGTGTTTTTCAAAAATAATTCCATTTAGTTGTGTTTCTTAAAAGTTTTCCTCCAAGGAGTTTACAGGTTATCGATTGCAACTTTGGTCACCCAATACAAATCTTAAACACGATTTAAACCTTTTAAGATTGTTGTTTTAGCGAGGTTATTTACGATGGGGCATTAAATGAAACATTGTCTCCCTGGCGTGACATTTCGTGTTAACAGAAAAGTGCTATCGGCACTAAAAACCAGAAAACGTTTCAGCCGGTCACTAAATCTCAAAAGTTCAGAGCGAACCATCAAGTCAAACGGGTCCGGCCGCCCTGCCCAGTAAAGTATCCGGCCAGTCGTTTATCAGGCAATAAAAACGTCCGGCAGTACATTTACGACCTAGAGGCGAGGGAACCATTTTTTAAAAAGAAAATCCAGGATTGTCAATGCGAGGAATGGTTTGAAATGGAGTTATAAAAAGAGCTGAGATTCTTGAGTTCCAATTACCGTATAACCCCATGACCCCATGAGCTTACGAATATTCTAAATTCCGCGAGTCAGGTCGCAGATTTATCTATGCGACAATGTTTATATGCGTTTTTAGCGTTGATTTTTTTTATTTGTTTGAATCGGCGCTTTATTAGTCTGAAGTTCTACAAATACTAACTCACGTTAAATCATCAAGTTGGGGAAACAATTTGTTTAACGGTTATCTGCATATTTTTTCATTAAATTAAACTAGCCATTTACTTTTGTTTAAGAAAAAAATAGTATAATCAAGTACTATTTTTTCGATAAGGTTGAGGGTGACGCATAATTGTTCACAGCGTTCGAAAACTTCACACTGTGGCTGACTTAAAATAGTATGTAAACTGCTGTTTTCACAAACTAATGTTAATATTCTTGGAAAATGTGTTATTTAGTTTTAAAATTAGTACCTAACTGTATTTATTCATACCCTTTATTTCGAAAGTATCTTAATTAGTACCGATCTTGTCACCTGACCGCGGTTCAAAATTACGCGTCCCGTCACTAATAACATTATTTCAGCTCTAGGGTCACGCTAATGCAACCAAAACTAAACAGAAATTACGTTGCCATCAAATAGATGATTCTTAAAGTCAATAAATAGGGGTGGTATTAATATTTTCCCTCGTATATATTTCAGAAGTTCAGAAATTAATGTGAAAAGTAACAAAGGAATTCCTCAAAAAGACGAATATGACGTAGAGCATGTGCCAAACAGGAATTTATATAAATGACGTACGTCGATTAATTCTATTTATTAAATAAAATGTATTTTAATTAACAAAAAAAATACAAATATTTACTCATAACATTCATCAAATCTACAATGACCGGATACACAAATCATACTTCATTATTGATGCAACATGCGTTTTCCATTGATAACAAATACAATTTATTATATATAAGATGATATTTATGGGTGATAGTAATTAAGTTTTTACCTATATATTTCACAATAGACCATGAGTGAAAATATTGATGCGGATATGACATATGTCTATCTCAAACTGGAATGAATGTCTTCCGATAAGGTTGACTTTGTTTGAAAGCTTTATTAAATTAGTTAGTTTTGCTAGTGATATGTAGTACTTATAAGATGTCGAATTAGATTTAACAAATCTTTCTTTACCAGAGATGCAACATAAATGGCACTATAAACAAATAAAACTTAGTGTTATTAATAATTTTCCTCGTACATTTTCACAATCTCTAAGGATTTTTAGAACTGAACACAATGAGTAAAGGGACAAAGGAGATGGATCTAACGTAATTCTTCCCCAAAGAAGAATTTTCGTTCAAATTCCTGGTCCGTTGAGGAAGAAGAGCTTTGAAGGGAGCACACCCTTTTCATCCAACTCATGGAGTGTTCGCGATGGGTGATTAAACCACGACGAGATTCTTGCTCAAACCACTTCGTTAGACTCAACTCAAATAACGGCGCTTTATTTTCTTACTTGTACTTTAAATATGACAAGAACAGAGTGTTCTTCAAATAATTTGCAGTTGTGTGACTCAACTAGAAAAGGCTAACTTCAGACCATCACTTCTGAAATGTATCCGAATCCAATAGATGCAACGATTTTATTTATTTATTGACTGATATCAGGTGTCATACATAGATATCATAATTAAAGTATTAGATTGGCTGATCACGTGACCTCCAATGCTAACGACGGGACGCGCATGTAGGCTTTTTAAGGGGGCATAATGGCCAGTGTTGCTGCCACTTTAAAGAGAAAAATACTACGAAAAAATACCATTTAATTCTAAATTACAAAAAAAAATACTAGAAAAGGATTTAAAGTCACTAAAAAGATACCAAAATGCAGCTCGTATTTTTACGATATTTTTTTGTAATTTCTTTGTAAAAAAATTCTAAAATACAAATATACTCTTTCAACTTTATAACTAAACTTTTAACTTAATTTTAGAATTTATTTTAGAATTATTCTAAAATTACAAAAAAATATCTTAAAAATACTAGCTGCATTTTGGAATACTTTTAGTGAGAGTATTTTTTTTTTTTTGTAATTTTAGAAATAAATGGTATTATTTCGTAGTATTTTTCTCCTTAAAGTGGCAGCAACGCTGGCCATTTTGCCCCTTAAAAAGCCTCCATGCGCGTCCCGTCGTTGGCATTGGAGGTCACGTGATCAGCCAATCTAATACTTTAACTATGATATCTATGGTGTCATATAACTACTCCTCAATTTTTTTAAAACGACAACGCACGCACGAGCAGTGTTGCTCACCTATAGGAAATTACATAAATAAAAATCAAAGAATTACTTTAAAATCTATTTCTATGTTACTATCCCGTTCTAGAGATATGGTAAGTTATACTTTTTTGGTCAAATGTATGTATTTGTTTTTCATTCATTAAAATATTTAATCTACAGAAATTGCAATTCAATAACTATCAAATAGTCAAATGGCAAATAAATGTACGACTTTATTTTTAATACAATTTAATCAGTATTTTATCAGATGGGTGGTGATTAGGCTAAGCTTGTCCAACCTTAAGGTTAAAAATTGTCATCAACGATGGTTGTTTATGATAATATTTGATGTCTAAAAGCTTTTTGTAGGGTAGAACATATCTGTATTCAGCAATATCAACTAAATATTAATTAAAGTTCGGCGTCCTACAAGATGCTATGTATAAACTTAAATTTCAATTGCTTTTAAAATTTATGAGTTAAAATTTTATTTCATACCATTATCACTTTTTGTTTTCTAAATAAAAAAGTCATAAAGACTAAAATAGCCTAAATTTCCGTACTTAAATACTTACAGTCTAATCGGAAAAAACTAGTTCTAAACAGTAAATATCCATCACAGCCCGTTTCTAATAGATTATTACCATTAGAAAAAAAATCGAAAAACAGCACCCAGCTATAATTAAACTTTAAGCCAAAATCAATATTTTCTTATTATTATTTCGCAAATCAATTAAAATTATATCGTCTGCTCCGATTTATTTTAGTTTGAGGAATAATAAATATTCATTAATAAAAAAGTTAACTCCAAAGTCGCTTAAAAATAAGAAATGTAATGTAAAACTTAGCTAATTGATGCAAAGTATGCCTTCGCTTTTACAGATTAGATATTAATGATAATCCATGAACAAATTGTGCTACATTTATGACGTCATTCAACTTGATTCATGAAAATTTATTTGCTTCGATAGTTTAATAATAAGTTGATCTCGGATTGTTGATTTGCAACATGATTTAATGACTCAAAATTGAATTTCAATGCTATTCAATGAAATCGCGACAGAATAGTAGATTTATGTCCGTCCGGACTACAGATAGACAGACGGACAAACTATGAAAGTGGTTCTGAGTCATAGCTTTCTACAAAAAAAGAATTTTAAGATCCGATGTGAACCGATATGAAGGGTACGGACAGACGACAGATGAAGACAGACATACGGAAAGAAGACAGACATAAGAAAGACGATGGACATAAACCGCATTTTCAATACCTACAGTGATTAAATGACTCAAAATTGAATTCCAATGCTATCAATGAATTCCCGACAGATAGTAGATTTATTGCTTTCCCGACCCTACAGAAGACGAAAAAAAGTAGGATGAAATTGGGGAATTGAGGTTAGCTTCTGACAAAAAAAGAATTTTTAAGATCCGATGGATAGAACCGATTTTGGAAGGGGGGGGGGGGGGGGTACGGACAGACAGACAGACGGACGGACAGACAGACGGAAAGACAGACAGACATACGAACAGACAGACAGATGGACATCAACCGCATTTCAATACCTACAGTGACTTAAATGACTCAAAATTGAATTTCAATGCTAATTCAATGGGAAATTCGCAGACAGATAGTAGATTTATGTCCGTCCGGACGTACAGACAGACGGACAAAAAGTATGAAAGTTGGGTATCTGAGGTCATAGCTTTCTAACAAAAAAAGAATTTTTAAGATCCGATGATTAGAACCGATTTTGGAAGGGAGGTACAGACAGACAGACAAACGGACAGACAGGCGGACAGACAGACGGACAGACATACGAACAGACAGACAGATGGACAGACAGACAGTTGGACATCAACCGCATTTCAATACCTACAGTGATTTAAATTACTCAAAATTGAATTTCAATGCTAATTCAATGGGAAATTCGCCGACATATAGTAGATTTATGTCCGTCCGTACGTACAGACAGATGGACAAAAAGTATGAAAGTTGGGTATCTGAGGTCATAGCTTTCTAACAAAAAAAGAATTTTTAAGATCCGATGATTAGAACCGATTTTGGAAGGGGGGTACAGACAGACAGACAAACGGACAGACAGGCGGACAGACAGACGGACAGACAGACGGACAGACAGACGGACAGACATACGAACAGACAGACATACGAACAGACAGACAGATGGACAGACATACAGTTGGACATCACCGCATTTCAATACCTACAGTGATTTAAATGACTCAAAATTGAATTTCAATGCTAATTCAATGGAAATTCGCCGACAGATAGTAGATTTATGTCCGTCCGGACGTACAGACAGACGGACAAAAAGTATGAAAGTTGGGTATCTGAGGTTATAGCTTTCTAACAAAAAAAGAATTTTTAATATCGATATTAAAACATTTTAAGTTCGGCGTCCTACGAAGACTAGTAAAGACTAAACAATGCTAAAATTATCGAGTAAATTATCTACCTTATCACTTTTTTTCTTTCTAAAAAATACAAAAATATAAATTGCGTAAAATAGCACCTATTGAACTAATATCCGTAATAATAACCTTATCAGATGTACACTGCTCATTTAAAAGGATGCAATATCCATCCAACTCCTTTTCCATAAGAGAATTCCATTGCCAAGAGTACAAAAATAAATGCTAAAGAAAACTGCATTTCGAATTATTTTCGTCATACCCAACATCAGTGAAAATAACAAGATAGATCATTTACTCTTCAGATGCAGAGAAATAAGAATTTTATTAAAAAAGTTTCCCCCAAGGGTCGCTGGATCCTGAAGAAATTTATGTGAACACTTTAATGTGTGCTTAAGACATCGATTTTACAAGATCTGTCGCTTAAAAATCCCTGAAAAATGCGATTGAAGTCTTCTTTTAAGAAAACTTGAAATATATCTTCAATTCAATTGAAGATTGGAAATACTCGGATATTGTTTGACAACATTGTAATTGATTTTTTAGTTAAATTCGCACTTTATATATAAGAAAAATTAAATTCTGTACAAACTGCTCGTTTCTCTAAAACTATTGGGCAAACTAAAACGATGTTCTGTAATAGCTTATATACTAATTTACGATAAAAAAAATCCCGTTTGACACAATTAGTCATACCATTTAAAAGCTCTTAAAATAAATTAGATATAAGAAAGATGTGTTTTATGTGCATAAAATATTTTCCAAAATATGATAATTGAAATATAATGGTGAAATTCACCAGATTGTATAAAATTATATCTAAACCCGCTTTTTGATTTTCGTTTTTTTATTTGCTTTTTTTATTTTTTGGCTTTTCCCCCGCCGTTCAGGTTTTTTTTAAAAAAATAGTAGTGATGCATATCAATGGAATTATGGTTTGAAGGACACGTACTTTTTGGATAAGGCCAACGGTTAGTCCAAGTTACTGTTTAAAGAAAACAACTAAATATGGTGAGATACTATGTAATATTGATAAAAACGTTTAGTAAAACAATCAAGTTACCTTTAAAATGTAACAACTATCATTAAAATCATTTGTTGATAATAAACACAGCTAATGGTTATCAAGACGAAGATCATCTTACTATACAGTAATAGTATCTAATGCACCTAATTTTCCTATATATATTCTACGACCTACATTTATGATTAAAATAGTTTAAGTGTATGTTACATGTGTGACAAATAAAATGTCGTGAATGTGCACTGGGGCTGTTAAAATATTTTTGTATTAAAAAAAAGCCAAGTTTTTAGTTTGGATCAGAGTGCGTAAAAGAAATATACGAATGCGAGTTGAAAGATAATATGATATTGGTATTTTGAATAAGGTATATTTGTTTAAAACCTGAGATAAATGTACTTTTGTAGCGTCATAATATTTGTTGCAAACTAGTTTATTGAATATTGAAATTGGAAATACTTGCAGTAAAAATATAGTTCCTTATACTCTCTTTAGAAACATTTTTGCGAAGTAAATATTTTAGGTGCTATTATTTACCATTATTTTTCATAAAGTGTTGTACGAGAGCAAAATTAGATTTTTTTCTAAATCTGTTGTGGTTGAATGAAGAGTAAATTATATAAGGTGTTTATTACTTAAGTTAACTATTTTATAAGCTTCCGTTAAAAAATCTAAAATAATTAATTAACAAAGCTAATCTCTCTGAACGTATATACCCGAATTTTTAGTTGTTTTGCGTACCAGTCTTTCTAGTAAGAAACATAATTTTCAAATTTTTAGAAATAGTGAAATTTTATGGATATTCTAATTTTCCTCTCTCTTCGAAAATAGGCATAATTCGGATTTTCTAAACAAATTTGTGATAAAAAATATCATGAAACAATCGTGAATATTTGGTTTGATCCACGCCATTTAGGAAGTTAACATATAGTTCATTATCAAAAAAATGTATAAACGATAAAAGACGATAAAAAAAACGATAAAAGCTTACCCGGTCCGGTCACCATGAGCGTGCACGGCTCCGACTCCCCCACGTCGTTGATGGCGACGCACACGTACAGCCCGTACCGCTGTTGGGAGTCGGCGGGGAGGACGTAGACCGAGTGGTCGTCCAGCTCCATGTCGAACTCGTCGTCCAGCGTCTCGTTGTCCTTGGACCACGTGAAGTTGATCTTGGTCGGGAAGCCGTCGGCCCGGCACACCAGCACGGAGGCGCGGTGCTCGTTCGTGCTCTCGGAGATGCTGCACTCCGGTTTGTCTGTTAAGAAATAAAGTGTTGTAAGAGGGAGTAAGATGGGATGGACTGGCTAAGACACGGTTAGCTCAACTTTCAAATCAAATAAGCTATGGGTGACACAATACTTCAGTTGAATGTCGGCTGTTCCGAAGAATGAGAATGAAACCTGTTCGGAACACAGAAAGTAGGGTTACCCGTGCTCAAAGAGGGATGAACACAGTGTCGTAAGCGTGAGTAAGATAGTCTTCTAAGTTTTATTGATTCACACACATGCTCTAAGAAACGCTCAACTCAACTTTTAGGCAAGAATAATTAGTAGTAATAATAAAATAGAATGTATTATGACGCACAACCTCTCTATTTATTTAGAAAATACACACACTACAGATGAGACAATCCAATTACAGTGGTGCAATAAATAGCAGGTTTAACCTAAAAGGTTTTCACCCAATTACAAGACTTGAGATAGGTACAAGTTACAACCCAGTCTTACCCGGTAATCAAACCCAAGCCCCCAGCTCTGCAGTCTAGAGCTATTCAATTACACTACGGATGAGACGACTATAATCTCTTCGAGACTCCGCACTTTCCGTCTTGTTGAGCGTCGGTTGTTCCGAAAAAGAAGGACGGAAACTGATAGAGTATGGGCGACAATAGGTTTTGTTTTAAGAACAGGTTTCGTTCTCGTTCTTCGGAGCAGTCAACGTCTCAACAGGACGGAAAGTGTGGTGTCAGAGCTGCTGCATTTCGGCTTGTCTGTGAGGATGGATACAGTAGGGCTGGGCGTAAGCGGGATTTTTTCTAAAATTGTTTACTTAAAGTTAAACTAAGTAACGGGCTACTCAACTTTTAAGCCAGATAAGCCCGGCGTGACACCATACTGTTAAAAAGTTTAACGCAAAATATGCACCAAAACTTTAGCACTTTCTCGCTGCCACCACTTTTTGTAGAGTTGATTCACCACTTTTGCGTTGTAGCAAAGTTACAGTTTTACCACAAAATTGGTGAAACTACGCTTCAAATAGTAGTAACAGCTAGAAAGTTCCAGGATTCCGGTGCAATTCTGCACCAATTTTTTTAAACGCTGTACACTGTCCGTCTTGTTGAGTGTATTCTGATCCAAGAACAAGAACGAAACTTGTTTGGAACACAAAACGTGTTGTCACCGCCGTGCTCCAACAGGTTCCGTTCTTCAGTTTTTGAACAGTGAGCATCCATAGACACAGAATATTTAAGAAAATGCTACGCCCCGAAAGATTTTTCTGGCCACAAATTTGATCACGCTGTGGCTAAGAAGTTTAAACAATATTATATTATTCGAGCTAATAAACAATCAAGTGCTAACCCGATTATTTGAGCAACTGCCCAGGACTCTAACCGTTCTAAAATAGATTAACTAGGTCCCTGTACGGTATGAAGTCATTGGGGCTTTCGAATATGCAGTCTTACTTTATGTGTTGGGATAAATATTGTGATTGGCGTGAGTATGATTTTTTCGGGAAACCTTTTCAGCAGGGTCACAAATTTAACACGCTTTTTCAGGTAGGTAGATAGGTTTGAACATCGTCGCACTAGAGCTACACGAGGGCTATTGGCGCGCTTTTTCAGTGTCTGTCACGTGTTTTAAAGTCTTTGACAATATTATGTCCACTAAATGCCTTAAACTAGGATATTTACTATTTTCTTTAAGGCTTTTTGTTTTATAATACAACGTATAAACCATTCCCTAGAAATTTATAAAAGGGCATAAACTTTAAAAGCAAGAAAAACTATTTATTTAATGGTATATACAATATTGAAGAAAACAAACTGCTGAGAATGAAACCATGCAAGAGTAGAAATGTACTTATAAAAAATAAAATTTTGTAAACTCAAATACAAAGCTATTGAAGAGTACAAAACGTTTTTGCAAGACGGATATAACAAACAAAAAGATATGAAAAATAACAGGAAATTCCTTCCAACAATTTACTCTTTTGTACTTTATGCCACAAAATAAAAATATATATATCACGAAAATAAAAATGTAAGGGCTTAAGGGCCCAAAACACGGCCTTTAGTTTTTGGTCATTTGGTGAGGTTCTAGTTGGTACGGACATAAAATTGGTCAGTTTGTGATGGGTACAATCAGGTTGATTTATTTTCTTTTGGAGATGATACAGAGACATCGTAAAGGGTGGCAAATTTGGACCATAAGGCTTCCAAAGTTTTTATGGAAGGTTATTAAATTTATTAAGTTTATAACAATACAAAATAATCTGCAAAAATGTTTTTCACTTTATGAATGAAATAAATTAAGATATTATCTCCCCAAAAAATTCATCTTTAGGGTAATGAAAATGTGGGAAATTAAGGCAAGCTGTAAGGAATCGGTAGGTTGGTACATGTTTTTCCCGGTTTGTGTGCTTGATCAGAGAACTTCTTATAAACCTTCGTCAAGTAAGTCAGACACAGACAGAATTTTTACTGACACATAGAGAGAAAGTACACCCAGGGCAAAGGCGGGATTCGAACTCGCACCCGGAACTGTGCGCAGGCTATTAGCGTAATGGGCTGCAATCAAACCCCACTAGGCTACCCGGGCCCCAAGGAATTGGCATTAAAAATTTATATCATATTATATTTCAAAATTGAATGTTGCCATTGGATATGACAAGTGTACTTTATTTTGAAATTTTTTAGTCGGTTAACCCATCTCATTATGGTAACTTTCATTGTGATAAATTTGATATTGCTTATTTTGTATACTATTCAGAAAAAAGTTCTATATTAGTAGTTAAGTTTTGTAAGTAAAGTTCATGTATTTGTTGTTATGATTTAAAAAAAATTAAAAATTACTAGTATTTACTATTTTTTTTAATCCCTTCGTTTTGAAATTCTGCTTATCGGTTTTATTTTATACACGTTTTATTATACAACATTGTGTAGTTTAAAAATTTTTTTAATTTAATCTTCTGTGCATAGTTACGATTCTAACAACAATACATCACTTGAAAACACAAAACTTTTTTCCCGGAAAAACCTTTACGCTTTGTAGTAAGAGCTACTTTGACCGATTTTAATCTAAATTACATACATGATTAAAAAAAAACCTGAATAATTAACGCCTAATATTTTTCAACAAACCTAAACCAGTTTATTTTATCATGGAGAAAGTATTTGAGTTCACAAAAATATGTATTTTACAAGAATTTTTTAACTCTTGCTTTCCCGCAAGTGGCATATCGGAACATTTTCGGGCTTCATTCAAATACAATAGTTTTCTAAATCCAATGTACGTAATTCCTAAGAGAAACAACGGGAAAAAAAACTTACTCACCTTAACAAAGAAATAGTTCATTTATTACGCATAAAAATGTCAGGCGATGAGTAAAAAACGATTCGGAATGGAAAGGAGCGAAAGTTAATTAACACCCTAACACTGGGTTCAATTTTAACTGAGATTTGTTAAAGAGTTTTTGTTCTCCCTTTTTTAACACAAAGAACTTATGAATATCGAGCACTTGCAGACTTACTCGTGAATAGAGTGGGGTTTTTTCTATTAATGTAATTCGAAATTGATAGAAACTGAATGAGTCATTAGAAATTTGTTCTGAATGAATTCCGAGGAAAAAAATTTAACAATGAATTCTGAACTTTGTTGAGTTAGATTTCGATCGTTTTGTCTGATTGCTTTTTGTGGTTCAGCGTGATTCGTTTTTTCCCCTCTTAAATGATGTTGGAGAATTCCTCTTTATATTATTAATCACTCAAGTGATTTTTTAATAGTCACAGAATTTACCTAATGAAAGACCATAAAAAAATCCATATTCGATTTGATTAGCACTACTTTTAACGGTAAATGGTAATGAACACAGTTGCATAATTTTAACATAAAAAAATATTTGTTTAAATGGCCCAAAATTTTTATCTTAACAGAATATTCAGAATAAAAAAAATTTGCATAAAAACTTGTTTTTTGTTTTTGCATTATTTTTTTTCAATATATGTTTTCATAAATTTTTCAATTTTTCAAATTTATGCCGCATATACATAAGAATATGTGTTAAAATATTTTTACAGTTAATATTTTCTTTTTAGTAAGAATTGCGATAAATCTTCAATTATCTTTTACACTATGAAGATTCTGCCTTCTATTAAAAAAAATAAGTAAAAAATAACAACCAACAACTGAAAGCATACTGGCTCAATGCAAATTTTAGGAGAACGTATTAGATTTTTAAGATTAAAATCTTGGAAAATAGTCTTACATAGTGATGTAAAGATTTGTTCAATTTAATTCACCAAAGCCAGCGGGGTTAATGCTATTTTAAAACATTCTTCGACAACCCTCAAATATTTATTACCATAACGCTTTCTCATTTGTCTTAATGAAAGATTACACGCCCATCTGATAATAAAGCAAATTAATAAAACATTTCTACTTTTAAATCTCCCGCTTAAGAAATCACTTTTGAGATAAGTTTTTCATCACGAAAAACATTTTTAAAAACCTAAGTTCCGCACTAGTATTTATTTTTTTGTGTTTTTATCATTTCATCACGATATTAAATTACCTGTTATAAAAGTATAGAAAGTACAAAAAAATTAATGATTTATAGAATTTCTGAATAAGTCAGGTATATCTATTCAAATGATATTTTGTTAATAAATTATCTGCCATTGAAATATAGAAATACTTCAGAAATAAGATATTTTTACAATTCTTTGAATTATTCAGGTAAATTTATTCAAATTAATGTTAATTTGTAAAGAGGTGAACTTTAAGCATTGCCGTTGTCTCATTGAAATTTTGGTTTGAAAGAATTTGTTCGTCACTCAAATTAACGAGTTACAAAGTTGATCACTAATAACGGTCTAATGACAATCTTTGTCTTACAAGAATCGAAATTTGAAAGAATGAAATTTTGAAAGAACTTTTGAAAAGCATTCTTTTCTCTGAGCCTAACACAGATCAATGCTAATGATCTAAAACCACAAGCGAGTTCCCGTATCGTGTTCGTAATGGGAAAATTAAGAAAATTAAGAAGAAACGTCTCCATTGGCGGGAAATTATCTCGTATTTTTCGAAAACCAACCATCGCAAAAAGATCGTTAAAGAATCGTGTTTCAGAACTCTTTAGAACTCAGCGCCATCTTCTTATTTTTTTTCCATCTACTTATTATTCTTCTGCGCTTGACAACCTCATTCTCCGTCCTAAATTAATTATATATTTAATTAATTCATTCACAATTCTTACTTGTTGAAGAATTTCCCCCGCTCCGCTTTTTTAAATTAAGTTCTTCATTTTCGGAAGTGAGAATGCGTTAATTAATAAAAGATGAAATTTAAGGAGTAGGAGTTTAGTTGTTTTAAACTGAAGAATCGATATTACTTTTCGGATATCTTAAGTTTTAAATCAAGTTTTAAAGTAATTGCATTCGTTTTATGTTTATTCTGAGTCATTAAGTATCATGTTAATGCAGGTAGCATTGCAAATCATTGAAATTAGTCAAAAAGAAAGTCAGTAAAGCAAGCGGCGTAAGCATTCTAAAATTATTTAATAAGTTATTTCTATTGAAATTAAAAACCCATTTAGTGTACAGTTTATTTATGTTACAGAAATGATATCAGAAAAGGTCCCTATACCACAAAAATGATCGCTGTAATTGACTGGGGCTAGAAATGTGTTTCATTGGTATCTATTTTAACTATATATAATATTTTAAAAACAATTTTAAACTTCAATTATTCATTGTTGGGAACACTGCGTCATTTTTATTAAATCTTCTTTTGAATTTACGCAAATATATGTCTATTATTGTTCCATATAAATTTTAGCTCTATTACAAATCACGTTCTACTTTGTGACTGTGTTGATAATAAAACACATAAAGATCAGACCAAAACTATCTCCCTGAAAAACAACATTTCCGTAAATACCTAATCCGTTTACACAGTTATAGGCTTATTTATGTTATAGCCCGATTTTATTGTTTCACGTAGCACTTGTAGGACCTCATACTTCTAAAATTTAATCTTAAGGTATTAAAGATTAAATTGAAACTATTTGGAGCTATGTTTGTTTTAAATTAACAGGAGACTAATTGTCCATAATCGCAAATATGAAGCGTTATCTGCAACAAAAATAACCTTTGAATTGCTAACGTATGGTTGCTTGGCTTTAAACAACGTCGCACTACAGCGGTTTGTTTTTTTGCAGTGATTTTGCGCCTGATATCATCAAAAACGGAGCAACTGGAATAAGAATAGGTGGTAATTATCCTCACCGCTCTTATGGATACTCATTAGGTTTTTCTCATAGTTAAACTTGAACCATTGATCGCACCTACAGCACTCGCTATGGAACACATTTGAACTTTCAGTATACCGAGAAAGTCTTCTGATTATCTCCGTTTGGTTTAGAGAGCATCGACTTTATTTATAAACAAAATGGTTGCTATTTATTGCGGGGAAAGAACAGCTACTCTGTACTTGATTCCTCTAAAATTCATTGACCTTATAAAACACAAAGTATGTTTTGTAATCTTACCATTCAACTATAAAATAATTTTTAAAAAATCAATTTCTATCTTGTAAGCGATTCGACATTTGGTATTTTGGCCCCTCCCAGACCACTGTGCGTCATCAAGCGTTGTGTATCTTATTTCGTCCACTTCAAAATGAGCTTTGGATTTGTTTGCTTGGAATTATCGAAGCAACTAAGTAAGAGGCCAGTATAAGCCAAATTAATCAAAGAGATAAAGCATGCTTATAAAAACAATTGTGCTCCGGAACATTTATTTTTCTATGCGCAGTTTCATCTGTAATTAAGAATTTATTGCACCAAAATGAATCAAGTCAAAAGCGAACCTGTTTTTTTGTTGATCTGACACACGCAGACATAAGATAATGAATATCATGTCCCAATGGTTAAAAAACAAAATAAATGACATTCGAGATACTATAGTTAATGGTTGAAAGGAGATAATATCAGTTTGACCTTTAGAATGCCAATTCAAAGACCCATTTTGCACAGTTAATGGATAGTATAGTTAATGGACCAGCTAAATATATTTTCTTTCTTTATTCTTTAAATTGGAATGTGGTTACTTTTCTCTAATTAGAACCTTCTTAAGAAAATTCGATTCCTGGAACTTGCATAATAGATCCATTCAATTTTTTTTATTGCTAATCCTATAATCCGAAGCCAACAAAGCATTCATTGTGTTAAGAATAGCGAGTTCCTTTTTTTCATCATTCCAAGACAAACATCCTTTAATTGAGAATCAATGTTTGGGGACAGATTATATCAGGTGTAACACCCCTTGCGAGAAATCCATAAAAATGAAGACCGCCCACCGTAAAAACCAGAGGCCCCAAAATTGGCCTATAATGGAACCGGAGTTTAGCAGTAATCGATGGAAAGAAAGTGCTAAACTTAATCTGGATAGGCTTGGAATAATGGGCGAGGGTAGTCTGTGAAAGTGAAAATAAAAGTTGATGTGAGTAGTTATCCTCCGATATCTCAAGCACGGGCGAAATACAAGGGTAGTAGTGAATAGTTATAACTATATGTTTGGCTGTTGGTATGGAGGATTTTGTGAGCTGGTTGGAGAAGATAATATTGAAGTGAGATTGGTTGTAAATAAACTAACAATTTGCAGGTTACCCATAAAGTTCAAAATAACGTAACGATATCGTTTCTTTATTGGTATCCACGAAATTAATATAAGTAGCACAAAAAAAGTAGGGGAAAAAAAACATAGAATGTTATAAAAATTGGAAGTTAAGGGAGTAACGAACTATTTATAAATACAAGTAGCGTGTATCTTAGTGAATATGAATAATTATTCGTATTTTAAATTCTTTTATTGGTGTGGAATTGATTTTACTTTGTTTTCCTTCAGGTTCCTTTGTTTCTCTTCATTCTAACAGGGTAAGAATATGTATTTGATTTGAATTTTAGTGAATATAACTTAATATGACTGTTAAGGTCTAAATATGAACTGAAATTTTTGTTTTACTTAAAATGAGTGTATTTTAAGTTTTTTGAGATTCCAATACTTCCTTGTAGTTTTTCACATAAAATGAGTATATATAAATGCTGAAACGCTGAAATCGTGTCAAACCGGTATTTTGATAGGAAAAAAATAATTGCTACATTAAATCTTAGTCCTTTAAGGCAAAAATAATACTTATAAACCTGATGTACGTAATTTACCACTTGAAGAATTGAAGGAACTAGTTGTATTAGTCGTTTTCAGTTTACATTATCTACGATTTTCTACCACGTAGCTTACTGTACACTGCAAAAATAATCTTTCAATATTACAGAAAAAATTTTAATTACAGAAAAATATTGATATTTTCTTTAAACAGTTTTTTCTGTAAAAGTATGTTGCTTAAAGGAAAACGTTTTTTAAAAGCGTTTTTAACAAAATAGTAGAGATTGAAGCATAGTAAAGACTTGCATTCTTTGTTGTAACTCAGTGATCTGAAATGGCTCAGGACGGAGAGAGTTGGGCTAAGGGTCTCCATAATTTACCCTCTGTATCCGGAGGTTAGACTTCCCGCAAGGTGATCGTAGAATTTTGTTTTTGAATGTTAAAGAACAACTTCTACGTTAAAATAACAAATTGTTCGTATGAAATGAACATATTTTTTCTGTACATTATGCGACATTTTTCTAAAACACAAGCTGACAGTTTTTTACTGTAAAAAACAACATACTTTTTTTTACACTGTAGTTTGTCTAATTTGGTGCAAAAATAAAAATTCTAACCTTTTTACAATAGTTACTTCGTAACACCGTATCAATTAGGATTAAAACAAGAAAACTTTACAAAAAGTAAAGAAATTGCTAGAAGAATAAGATTGAGGATTAGTAGAGTATAATAGGGGTTTCAACTGTTCATTTAAGCCGATTGGGCAAGGGGTGCCAGTTTTGTTCGAAATTCTTTCGATAACAATAAATAGTGCAAACGATTAGACCGGAGTTAGAGGGCGAAAAAAAAGAGAACGTCAAAATGGCGTAATTTCTGAGCTTAGGTATTTGAACTGTAACAATGAAATTGATGATCTTTTATTAGTTGAAAGGCTTTTTTATATGTGAGAGGGACTTTTTCTTCTTTGGGTGAGATAATCTTTTTTTAAGTGTTTTTCTGCTACAAAGGTTTGGCGCAGTCATTTTCATTGGAGTTTGTTATAAAAAAAGAGAACACAATACAATTAATTAAACGGATTTATATTTTTGTTAAAATATCATACAATTTGATATATTTAAATTAAACGGAAATAACCTAATCTTAGCTAATTAATTATTTAATTCCACCAATTTATTTAAGAAAACTTTTAGGAAAACCTGTATGAACATTTATATTAACTTTCTATGCTAGGAAGGCATAAAAAAGAAACAAAACATTTCTTGAAGACCCCTGTTTCTAAATTAAATAATTATAACATTAATTTTATGATAATTTAAGTTTTAAAAATAGTTTACCTTTACAAACAGTTAATGTATACGTACTATCACTTATTTCAAAGTACACTGTTAACAATTTTGTGCTTGGATTCACCATGATATTGGTTCCTAGTAGCTGCAACGGCTGTGTGGTGAAATGTTTCACCTTTTTTTCGGTGTTTGGGGTTGAACCATTTTTCTGGATTTGGAAATAAAAACCTGAGAAATGGTTCAACCGAATACCAAAAATGGTTTAACGTTTCCCCACACAGCCGTTGCAGCTACTAGGAACCATATTTTTGGTGAAACAAAGTGCCTAATTTTTAACAGTGTATTATGTCCATGTAAGTTAGTATACCTTGCACACAAAGATAAAATTATCCAATTACTAAACTATTTTTAGTAATGTTTTTATAGATAAACAGTTTTTTTTATAATTTGCGTGCTTAATTTATTCCCTCTGGTGTGTAACCTCTTGATTCTAAATAATTTTGAATGACAAAAAATCGAATTAATTTAAAGCGGGAAATCTTTTCATAAGGAAAGTTTTTAGCCTACTTTTCTTTTTTTTAATTCGAAAGAATTAAAAAATGAAAAAGTAGGTATTGACATGCGGTCGATGTCCGTCTGTCCGTCTGTCCGTCTGTCCGTCTGTCTGTCTGTCTGTCTGTCCGTCTGTCCGTCCGTACCCCCCTTCCAAAATCGGTTCTAATCATCGGATCTTAAAAATTCTTTTTTTGTTAGAAAGCTATAACCTCAGATACCCAACTTTCATACTTTTTGTCCATCTGTCTGTACGTCCGGACGGACATAAATCTACTATCTGTCGGCGAATTTCCCATTGAATTAGCATTGAAATTCAATTTTGAGTCATTTAAATCACTGTAGGTATTGAAATGCGGTTGATGTCCAACTGTCTGTCTGTCCATCTGTCTGTCTGTTCGTATGTCTGTCTGTTCGTATGTCTGTCCGTCTGTCTGTCCGCCTGTCTGTCCGTTTGTCTGTCTGTCTGTACCCCCCCTTCCAAAATCGGTTCTAATCATCGGATCTTAAAAATTTTTTTTTTGTTAGAAAGCTATGACCTCAGATACCCAACTTTCATACTTTTTGTCCGTCTGTCTGTACGTCCGGACGGACATAAATCTACTATCTGTCGGCGAATTTCCCATTGAATTAGCATTGAAATTCAATTTGAGTCATTTAAATCACTGTAGGTATTGAAATGCGGTTGATGTCCATCTGTCTGTCTGTCCATCTGTCTGTCTGTTCGTATGTCTGTCCGTCTGTCTGTCCGCCTGTCTGTCCGTTTGTCTGTCTGTCTGTACCCCCCTTCCAAAATCGGTTCTAATCATCGGATCTTAAAAATTCTTTTTTTTGTTAGAAAGCTATGACCTCAGATACCCAACTTTCATACTTTTTGTCCGTCTGTCTGTACGTCCGGACGGACATAAATCTACTATCTGTCGGCGAATTTCCCATTGAATTAGCATTGAAATTCAATTTTGAGTCATTTAAATCACTGTAGGTATTGAAATGCGGTTGATGTCCATCTGTCTGTCTGTCCATCTGTCTGTCTGTTCGTATGTCTGTCCGTCTGTCTGTCCGCCTGTCTGTCCGTTTGTCTGTCTGTCTGTACCCCCCTTCCAAAATCGGTTCTAATCATCGGATCTTAAAAATTCTTTTTTTGTTAGAAAGCTATGACCTCAGATACCCAACTTTCATACTTTTTGTCCGTCTGTCTGTACGTCCGGACGGACATAAATCTACTATCTGTCGGCGAATTTCCATTGAATTAGCATTGAAATTCAATTTTGAGTCATTTAAATCACTGTTGCCAAATCAACAATGGCATGAGAAACTTTATTTAAACATATTTGAAGCAAAATAATAATTTCATGAATCAGTTTGGAATGACGTCATAAAATGTAGAACAATTTGATTCTTTGATTATTCATTAATTATCTACCAAGAAAGCGGCAAGGCATACTTTTGCATGCAATTATGCTTAGTTTTAATTTACATTTCTTGTTTTTAATGCAGTTCGGAGTAGTTTCATTACTTTTGTTATTAATAAATATTTTTCTTCGAACTACAAATAAATCACGAGCAGATGATAAATAATATTTAATTAATTTGCGAATGAATATTAAGGAAAATAGTTGATTTTGGCTTTTAGAAGTTTAAATTATAGCTGGGTGCTGTGTTTCGATTTTTTTTTCTAATGTGTATAAATCTAGTGTAGAAACGGCTGTTGATGATATTTACTTTAGGAACCTAGTTTTTTTCCCGATTAGAACTTCAGTAAGTATTTAAGTAACAGGAAAGTAGGCTATTTTAGTTCTTTATGAACTTCTTGTTTTAAAACATTATTTGCTCAAATGATTTTTAATGTAGAGTAATTATTTCGCCTTTTCAACTTGATCGAGGTGGAATTAGATCGTTTTTTGATGATTATTTAAAAAATTTATCAAACAAAACCACTTGATTTTCTAAGAGTTTTACGAATTAATTGAAATATTTTTTCAGCATTGAGTTACTTATTTAAAAAATATTATTGTTTGAATCACGATTGATCACAAGTTATACGAAATATTTAATTCGGTTCTTAATTATTTTCACACATTACTGATATAAAGTAAAGAATAAAACTTAAATTTTAGTAATTTGTTTTGTTAAATAAAGTATATATACTTTTTTTGTAAAGAAACCTGTATTAAAACTATCAATAATAACGAATAATATGTTAGTGAATTAAATGCAACAAAGGATTGAACGTATTTTTCCTTATTCTATAACAAGTTTCCAAGATTTAAAAAATTGGAGACACCTTTTCTGAGGGAGTTAATTATCCAATCAAATATAAAAATTAATTGGTGGGCATAAATATGATAAAACACTTACTTTTCTTTTTTTTAGTTAGCATTGTAATATGCCTTTAAAACCAAATACTATAGGCAAGTGCGTTACATCAAAAAGATCTTGCCTCAGAACTAGATATCGTTTAAGTTCTTCATAAGAAAACTTGAAATCAAAATACTTCAGTTATGGAAAAAAAACTGTAAGAAATGAATACTAATTTAAATAACATATATTAAATCCATTTTTTATTTATCATTTACAATTACAAATTAGCACAAGAAACTTTATTTTTATAACTAAAAAAAAATGAAACTATTTGTGTGATCTAATTCAGTTGTCGTCATAATAAGCATCACAATAGGATTCTTTGATAGTTGCAGCACAAGGCGAGATTTCGATAGTTTAAAAATCAGATATGATTTTCCTTTAAATTTAAGCCTATTAATTAAAAATAGCGTCTTAATACAAATTAGGCTATTTGATGAGATTTTTTTTTATGTTTTAATGGTTTTTGAATAGAAGTTTCGAAGGTGATAGCTAGTTTTAATGTTGATACGAAATGTTTTTCTTCTGTTTAAGAGCGAGCAATACAACATATTTATTATTTTAATTATAAATAAATTTAGCAAACTAAAAGGGAAAATTACTGAATTTTCAAAAGAGAAAAACTAAAATATCTATATTTGACGCTTATAATTAAATGTTGTGTTGGATGTTATTTTGATAGGACACATGAATATTTTATGGAAAAGCTTCTAAGTTATAGTGTTTGTTACAGGGTCAATGGATTTCTAACATGTCAAACATACTATCCATGAAAATTCCTTTTTTAACACCATTGCATTTTATATTTAAAAAAAAAATTCGAAACTATTTACCCGCATTATCCAAACAATTTATAGAAAAGTTGCTCGATATATTGAAGTTAAAAATATTTTATTAAATTACGATTTTGAATTTTTGCGAGTTTTTTTTTATAATAAAACATAAACACTGAGGTGCTTTACTTTTTTAAATGTTATCTCAAATAAAAAACACGGAAGGATAATTGAGTTTTTCCATCAAGAAAAACTAAATTTATAAAACCATCATTTTTAAGGCTTTACAACTGCAACTACGGCTCTTCTAAAGATGAGGATGAATATTGCTTTTTAAAATATGAAAAAATGAAATATATAAAATTTTAAAATAAGAAATTCGCTTATATTCGTATATTTTCTAGCGAATAAACTTGAATTTATGTTTCGAATATTTGATTCCTTTTTTTATTTATGGCCTATTTTAATGTTTTGTAGAATATTTTTTGTTGTGGATATTCTTTAAAGCTACAAGAGATTCTTTGTAGATATTAAACTTATAAGACACATTACAAGCACATATCTATATTCAATGCTATTTTATGCGAAGCGCTTGCAAAATAAAATTGTCGATAAAAAAAGTTATTTTGCATCAAACCGTAGTTACAGTATCATTTTGATGAAAACAAATCCTAATGATTAGTTTGCATTGGTTTTAGAAGAATATTTGATTTTATGATAATGTAACAAATAAACGAAAATGCTTAAAAAAATTCTAAAAGCTTTAGAACTTTAAATTCTTCAATATTATAAGAATTCTATCTTTCTCTGAAAAAATATATTATATCCCAGTTTTTCTACTTTTAACGCTTCCTTTAAAAAAAAAAGAATTCAAGATATCACTTTATATTATGACAATAAAAGCCCATCTTTCACCGAAATATCTCTCAAACTTGGCTTCTATCAGCATTTTTCTTATAATTCACCTAAAGCGATTTTGAATTCTGATGATTCAATTGCAATTCTTTTCCACATACTGAAAGGGCCCATATTTGGGTACGCTATCGTTAAGTCTACTGTGAGTATGACTTTTTATTTTGTGAATTCTCAAGTACCAATCTTCTTCTAGGAATTTTTAAGAGTGATAAAACTCGATATCCTTAGAAATACGGTTGTGTATTTTAATATTTAAAGAATATGTTTTAAACTATGTTTGATTTGTGTGTTTTTACAGATAAAATTTTATATTCAGCTTCCTTATTCAAGTTAAGTACTAATAAAGTGATATTCATGCATTATTTATCAAATTAAAATCGTCTAATGTCATTTAAATTGTATAAACAGTAATTGAAATAGTCAGTAATATATTTTATTTGGCCTTTATGAAGAACATGTGGTTGAAACTTTTTCAGTACTTTTTTTTTAAATTTTCAAGTAGTTTTGTATTTAAAATGCTATTTGGAACACGATTTTGAAAAACCAATGCACTTTATCTCAAGATTGTTTGCCTTATTTTGATAAAAGGTGTGATTTTATTTCAAAAACTAGAAAAAGCATACTGGACAATTTTGGAAGAGTTTAAAATATTTAAATAGTGTTCTTACAAAACAGAATTATCGATTTGTCCTTAATGGAAAAGTTTTTTTTTTACAAATTTATTATTCCCAAAGAGAAGTATGATAAACTTATATTCATCATCGTTAAAAACATGAAAAACTTACTTTTCATGGAAAACTCAAAGGAACCTTAACAATAATCTAGTTTGAAATAACACAAGACAAACTTCCTATTTCAGTGTGATCATACTTTCTAAAAAGTCGTCATATTGGTACACGATAGATGATTTTTTCAAGAAAAATGACACTCTTTTTTTAAAATTTTATTTTCGGTAGTTTAATAATGATAGATGCAACGGATATTCAACGTTGATGTCTTAATATATGATGTCTACAATATGTTGTGATAATCAAAAAATAAATGTATCAGCCGTGACATCCATAGAAATGTTTTGTTATACGCCCTATGTTAGAGCGGTTGATTTATTGTTTTGTGTTGGTTTTGGGTTAATATTAGGTACATGGGTATCTATGTATAATCGTCAAGGTAGTAACTCTCGGCTTTAGCTAATAGATTACAATGTTGAAAAACATATTTTATAAATATTTATAAAGAAACACGTAATTTTCGTTAATTTAAAGTAAAATAATAGTAAAACTTTATATTACTTAATGTTACGTAAAATAAAAATACATATATTTTCGGCTATATATCACATGCGTTTGGAGAGTTTTTACTTTTTCTATGACAGTTACTCAAAATATGAAAAACTGAGATACGAACTTTCCGAAAATTCTTTGGGAAATAAAAAAGTTTTTGAAAGAGTTCTGCATGACTAAGTTTTCAGCGAACATTTTTCACCGACAAGTAAAACAGCTACCAACTAACACCCACAAATAAGTCAATAACTTATTAAAAAAAGTTTTATCAATGAGTTACCTAATTGAAAGAAGCTTGAATGGCACTTTGATACTCTTTTAATGAATAAGTAAATATTTTTTTATTATTATTGTATATTTAATATCATCATTGATTCTATAAACTTTTAATAATATGTAACTGCTGCTGTACACAAATCTTCAGTAAACCAGCCAAAAAATACTAGTTTCTTCTCTCAGTGGGTGTACAGTGCACAAAAAACTCGTTAAACAAATCTCTTTAGTTTTCCTCAAATATAATCCTTTTATGGAGGCACGGTGTTATGTGCAAGAAAATTTCGTATTATAACGTGTTTACCCAATCCGGTCTTAGTCCTAGCAAATATCCCGATCCCATATTCCTGAAATTCACTGTGTGTTTGCATATCTGAATAAGTTTTTAAAGAAGCAAAACATGGTTCACGGCTGTCCGTGTTTACAGTTTCATGTTTACACGTGTAAAATTGGCTGCATTTTTATTTCGTAATATAGCTGAAGAAATATACGAAGCTCGCCAACCGTGAAAATATAAAATAAGTGGATGTATTCTTGTGATTTGTAAAGAATATTTTATTTCGAAGGTATATAATTTATTGCAAATAAATTGTATTGAGTGCAAAATTTTATTGTGATACGGAAAACGGCGTTAGTTTTGAATTTGTTAAACTCTTTTTTTTTCCAATAAGAATTCATATTTTCGAAACTTAAATCGGGCTGTTTTAGGTGCACTCTGAAAATTCAGAAAAGTATAGTTTGCAAATGATGTTTTCCAAATTGTGCAAAAAATTAAAAACAAATTCCATTGTTTCAAATAAAATTAGAATGTTGAGGGTTTATTAACGGGTGGAGTAACTCCTGGCTGCACGTATTTAGAGAGATTTGTCGAAATTCCCAGTTAAAAACATAGTTGGTCGTCATACCACAAAAGGAAGTTTCCAGTTCATTTAAAAGAAGAAAAGAAGCTATATTATTCATATTGTTCAATTATTTGGAATCAGCTGTTGCAATGTTAGATTTCGAAGTATCTTGAAGTGATGTTTTTACTGCGTATAATAGGTTTTCATACACAAGCTATTCTCACAAAACAAATTAGAACTATTCCCAACTTCGATCAATACTATTTACGACATAAATAGTTTAGGCCGGCATGGAAAAGCCCATACATCATAAATTCAATAAATCCTAACTTCACACCATGCCAACAATTCATTATAAAGCTGTCTAAATATCACGCATTGTACGGTCAGCCCATTAATATCACCCTTGACAAGTTCAAAATGCGCAATATCTAAAACCAGAATAAAGGATCCCGAAGTTTCCCCAGCAATGCTCTGCTGTGGGCTTTGTGCTCTAATCTGTTGTTTGGCTTTCACATGCTGACAAAACCAGACAGGTCTGGTGACATGCTGACAAGAGACCGTTTTGTCGGCTTTGACACCAATGCAATCAATGATTTAGTTTTGGGTGGAATTGTTTTTCTTTTGAATAAGGGAATTGTTACTTTTTATTCTATTAAAGTTTTTAAGTTCACTGAATGAGTCTAATAGTATGTCTATTTTAACGTTGTACAAAGGCATTTAATTTGCAACTTTGATATCGTACTCTTAATAAACCTTAGCTACTAGTTAATTCAAAATGATAAAGTCTTATGAAGTTAAAGTAACACGTTTTTGTTTAGTATTAAAAGTAAATTAATTTTTTTCACTTATTTAAATATTACAGTAATTTAGAATACCAACAGAGATACCTCTGCAAAAAGAGCGAAAGAAGGCCTAACCTTTAAGGTATCCGCCTACGTTAAAATACCTATTTTTAATGAAATTCAATATAATTATTTTATTCTTTAACTTTGTAGCCCAATTATTCTAGTTTTCAAAACTAAAAGAAGTTTAATTTTACGTCCTCTAGAAACGAAGTTATGATTATTTTAAAAATTGACAAAAGTAGTCGAATTCAACCGTAAGTCTTATTTCGAAACCGAAACTAACTTTTTAATTGCTTATATTTAATTGGTAATTGTTTTTCTTAGTTTGTTTTTATTATATTTTAATTTATATGGTGTTATGGCAAAGCCACATGATTTAAGTTTCTTTGGTATCAAGTTTTGCTTTAGTAATCTGGCAATATAAATGATTGATTGGTTACTTTTTCAAACACGTTTGTTTGCAGAGTAGAAATTTCAGAACCCCTTTCTGAGAAATGTAAATTTTGCTTTACAAACCTTCACTCAAAACATGATTTAACAAAAAGTTTTATAGATATCTTCAAAATTTTTTCCCAGTATATTTAGCAAACTGTTTTACAAGAAATGAACTAGAATCATACGGTTCTATATGTAATTTCATTTTTATAGCTGGTTTTTCAAAGTAACAATTCTAAAAAAATGCAATTTTTAACGAAAACCCTGAGTATTGTGTTTCGACGAACAATAACTTTTCCCCTTTTCAATATATCTTAGATTTTAGTTCATTGTCTTTAACAGTGTTAGCACTGTAACATAGTAAAAGGACATTTGGTATCTTAAGTAGTTTTTATGAAATTAGGTTTTGAATAAAGGTGTTTTACTCCCTAATTTAACAACAAAATAGCTCGAAATTTATTAAAAATAAATTTTTATTCTAGATTTTTTTTTACTTTTTATTTCCTTTTTATGCATATACGTGTTAAAAATATGTTTAAATGCTTAATAAATAACGTTTTTTAAAAAAATTGTCTCGAACGTAGGCGGATACCTTAAAAGGACGCTGTTTGTTGACGACGCCATTAATGCTACATTAACTCCCTCAACCATTAAAATAGTTTGTTTCGATTGAATTAACATATCATTAGAGCTTTCCAAGGACAATTGGTGACGGGTCTCGTTATTTTGAGCCACAGTCAAAAGACGAGACCGATGCCTGAGCTTGTATCAAACACAACCCTAACGTGAAATTGTACTTGTCCCCAAGGCTTTGGGAAATGCCAGATTTAAGATGCACCAATTACAATGTACTAGTCTTTATTTACTGGAGGGATTTTTTTTTCTGTCGTACATTTTTTTTCGAATAAGGTTGTTATGTTTTCTGGAACAGAGTACATTTGGCAATATCAATCTTGTTGATTGTTTTATTTTTTAAGGAAAATAATATGTACAAATTTCGTATCATGTTCAGATTAATTGATAAAATTATCATAAAATGACATTTTAGTTCTAAAAATGGACGCATATTTGAAATACAAGTAGGAGATACATATCTGTATTGTGGCAAATCTTAAAATTTCGCCAAAGGGGCAACCATACAACGAAGTCCTTTTACAAATACAGAAATATACTTGGAAGACAATTTGAGTCCAAAGAATGCCATCAAAATTTATTTTTCTCTGTATTTTTCACTCCATGGATATTTTTTTTGTACGGGGTGATACTGACAACTCTAACTATCCCGGCAGGTGCACAAACGATGACTTTTAGTGCGATAACAAGACAGGATTCTTGAAACTTCGTAGCGCAAATTTGTCAAATATTATCAATAGACCCTTTTATGTGCGCTTTCCAGGGTGGGTTTTATGTGTGCATTGAAATATGGTGTGCCAAGTCAGGTACTAAACTGGCGACAAATCCAGGGACACTTCGCCCAAGAAAGAATTGAGAAGTTGTAAATGTTTTATGTCTCCGTGGTCCTTGTTAAATTCAATAGTTGAATCTAAAAAAAAGTGGCTCTTATTGTATGTATTGCAAAGAGGTATTACGTCTCAATTTCACACTTGGCATAACAATTTTTTTGGCATTACCATGCGATGTTTATCTGTAAGCAGTGTATTTTGTCAACTATTTATTGTTAGGGATAAAAGAAAATTGTCTTCAAGTTTTTTTTTCTAGACTGCATTAGGAGTTAACATGTGCAGATAAAGAAGTATGTATTTTTTTGTAAACTTTCGCGTTTAAACAGCGATTTAATCTGAACGATTGATTCTTCAAAATGTTTCTTATATATAGGATGTGGAGTGAATAGCATATAAATTTAATTTTTTTAAATATTATTTTAGTGAATTTGTAAAATAGATACTTGATATTACTACGAAAAAAAAACTAGAACACTTTTAAAATAAAATATTTTTTATGCTCTCGTACATATAATATTATGTTTGACATGGGAATTTTGTTACAAAAAATCTTTTGTGAGATTTGCTTCAACAAACTAACAATGTAAACAGTTTAAAAATGCCTCAGTATCTTAAGACTAAATACATTTATTTATTCAGTTTTTTTTGTAGCCACATTGCTTTTATGGCAGTTTTCCTGCTAGTATTTAAGATAAGCAGTATTTTCTAGTTATGTGTTTATACTTCCTGATGGTTACTTTGAAATTCGGTTTAAGTTAAATAATTTATATCTCTTCCACAGTTCACATTAATAAGGTTTAACTTTATGTAAAATGCATTATTTTCTCAAAATAAAGAGAAATCCCGTATATTTTCACCAAAATCCTTTTTTGAATCGAACCTTTCCAAAGTTCATCTCTACCAATTGCCAACACGAAAAAGCATCGGAATCCATTTGAGTCTCACACGAAAAAAAGTTTTTAAATTTTTTTTAAAAAACCAACTTGAACAGGAAGTTCTCGAAAAACGCCCAGAGGAAGGAAGGACACTTCCTCGAACAAAATATATTTCGAATTGTCGAAGAAAAGGTTCTAAAAAAACACCGAGAGCCAACATCCAAAAGGAAATCATGCAGGAATAAAAAAATAATAAAGTATCGTTTCGAGTCCGATATTGAAATTCTATGCAAAACGTTTTCTTAGGGAAAAGAATCTATTCCTCGTATGATGTGCCTGTGGATTGGAAGTTTTTATGGCGGTTCTCTTTCTTTTGCATGGCGGCTGTTTACCTGTCGAGTTTACCGGTCACGTTTCTTGTTTACCTCAGCAGTTTGTTTTGTTATTCAGGGGGATTTATAGCGTGGGTGCAGACGTATCATTGTTTAGTTACGAGGTTTTTTTTCTACCATTTTAAAAGATTGTTGATATATTAAGTAATCGTGCTAAAAATACTCTTCGATGATTAAATGGGGTCGAAGTAACATGAAGTTTTTAAATTTTTTTGCGAAAAGTTGTTTAGAAAATATGTAATTGACACTTTTCTATGTCAAATTATTGCTACAAATTATTTTGAAAGTTCTTAATAGGGGAATTATAAGGCTGTTTTCACATTCCAGATAACTTATTGCTTTAATGTAGCCTATTTTATTATTTTCAATGATAACAGTCCAAAGAAAATATTTAACAAGAAGCACAATTTTAAAATTTAAACATTTATAATCATCTTCTGCAAAAATAAAATTTCAAAAAAAGTACAGTTTTAGTTAAAATTTAACCTCATACAGTGAAAACAAGATTTCACTTCAACCAAATTGCATATCCCTATTGGTTAAATGCATGGCTCAAAAAAAATTATGTAACTATTCGAAACTGGTCAAAGAGATGAAATAAAGTAGATTTTACTTTACTTACTTGTGGCATATTGAACTTTTTGGGTTCGTCTCACGTCAGCCATTTAGTAAAATTTAACGACAGGGTGTCACTTTCAAAAGAGGCCTTAAAACTAAAGGAAGCGAAGCCATTGAGTGAAAATCTTTGACATGGCCGCATGACCTTGTCGAAGTAATCCGTTATTCGTTTTGAAGCCTATGTGTAAAAGTTCCACCCTGCGTACACTTTCAACCCTTTCCCTTCCAGGTTAAATTTCTCGAATGAGTCTATAAAGCAGTCTGGAAAAACCGTTGTTGCAGCTACAGTTATTTAATGTAGAGCAGACGACGTACGCATTGTACATCCTAGTCACTGAAGATCGAATTGAGAGGCTTCCTTGGTGAAAGGCTAAGTACAATGAAGGGGCTGAGTACATATTGTCAATCAAATGACAAAACCACGAATGTGAAAATTTAAGGGATTTTCGGTTTTTGAAAACGGTGGGCTTGTCAGTATCCAGTCTTCCATCTCTGTGGTTTGCCCATTCGTGTTTTTATCAATTGACCAACGATATATTACTATACAAAGATAATAACTCACACATGACTTCTAGCTTGAGTTCTATCTGCGCTCTGCCGTGCCTGTTCTCGGCCACGCACACGTACTCGCCGTCCGCGTCCCTGGTGACGGTGTCGTTGAAGGCCAGCGTGTCGTCGCGCGCCAGCACCATGTCCCCGCGCAGCCACAGGAAGGTGCTGGCCGGCCACGAGGACGCCGAACACTCCACGGCGGGAGGGGTCGACCCCTCCTCTACACGCACCACACCCTCGGACAGGCTCAGCGACTCAGGGGCGTCTGCATTGGGGAAAGAAGGAAGGAATAAGTCTCAGCAAAACTTAAGTTAGCCTGATTAGATTTGTTTCAGAGATTAACGTTTCGACTATGAAAAGTCATCATTAAATTTTTAAAATTCATGTTATATTTACCCTGTTTTTGTTTGGAAAAACTATAAAAAAACAAACGGAGGATATTTTGAACATTTTTTATAGTTACATAGTTGAATAAAAAACTTAACTGTTCTGTGAAATGCAGTATGTCTGGAAGCCAATGTCAGAAAATTCCACTGCCCAACAAGCGTAATATGTATCATCCAAAGAAAAATATCGCACACTGCTCACTGCCAGTTCTGGTAAATGCATCTATTTGATTAGTCAAACTTAGTGAAGAATAGACATTTAGAAAACATGGCTTAAAAAATTGTATATGACAACATGTGAATATTATTGCTCAGCCTCTTCAGTCGTTAGTACATCGAAGCATTCCAGACTATGCGACATTTTCGACAGTGAAGAGCAATCTGCGAACACACATGGGCAATGCATGGGCCTACCAACCACCATCACAGAATTCCGCTAGTAGGCTTGCTCAGCTACAGGAATTTAGTTTCAACTTCCCGTGGAAATGTGCGTAGATAAAATACTCACATTCGACCAGAAACAGCATCGAGGAGGACACTCCATCCCCGACACTGTTGGGCGTGGAGTGGCACGTGTAGTTGGCCCTGTCCCTGTCCCTCTGCAACCTTCGCCCGGGCCAGGCCGTCATGTTGAACAGCAACTTGCTCTCGACAGACCGGAACCGGTTGTGGCTGGCCTCCTCCGGCATAATCCGATTCCGGACCACGTACAGATCCGAGTTGGACACCCGCTCGCCGTCCTTGGTCCACAGGACTTCGCACAGGGGCTCGCACTCCACTCGGCACTCGAAGGAGATGAAGGGGGCGTCTCTTGCCGCTCCTCTGATGTCGGGGAGGTCGCGGATGAAGGTGGGAGGGGCTAAAAGAGAAATTAGAAATCATAATTGCACCAGTATATTTACAAGTTCGGATTATTTGTACTATCGAAAATATCACAGTTATTTTGACAATAGCCCTTCTGATTACAAGCTACGACGACACTTACTTCCCTTAGCATCTCGTGTGGTTTTCCAGGAAACGAGCTTTGCTGTTCTAAATCTACCTTGTTAAAGGCTCTGCTGTTTGGTTAATCTAAATTGCTTTTTTTAACCCAAGTAGGGTGGGGAAAAAAACAAAAACCGCGACGCTGACAGAGTTTCTTGGAATTCTTCACGAGATGCTAGAAGAAGAAAGTGCTGTCGAAGCTTGCGTTGTGATCAGTAGGATTATAGTTTTGGTTCTTTAATAAATGTGCTTTTTAACATATATTTTTGAGCGTATCAGTATTAATTGACCTACACTTTTCTCTGGTAGTCCTACTCAATTTGCGCTAACATATTTCAAAGTTTAGTTCGTGTTTTACATTCAAAATTGAAGAAATGATAACCTTACAATTTATACAGCCTACTTTAATTTTGTTTCGATTCTTAACAATATTCCCATGAGTGGTACCAATTACTGTTGCACAAAACAGCGCTATTCCAATTACGCATTTCATCCCACTCAAAAACAATTTCAATCTTGTCAAGAATAAAACAAACTTGGGACATTCGCCAATCAGAGAAACAGCAATCCTCATAACGCCGAGGATTAAGGGTTTGGACAAACTCCATTTCACTTTTAAATTTCACCTCATTTGCTTCCGAATTAAACGAGCTGTTGGAATAAATTGCTCGAGATTTCATTCCTAGACATGAGCCTCTCCATTTTGTTTAATGTAAAACAAAACAAGATAGAAAAAAAACCCTAAACCGAATAGTTTACAGAGCAAGAAAACGTTATTTTAGCGATGTTTTTGGTAAATGAATTTCGGGGGCTTAAGGGTAATAAGGAAGCGTCCCTTCTGGGATGATTTCTATCCGGATAAGGCGTATCGGAAGAAAACATGAAGGATTTTTTCTTCCGTTATCTTCTTGCTGCTTCGCATTGCGATATTCCCCAGATTCGATTTTTGTAATTCGGGATTGGTGTGTGAGTGCGCGGCGTGGGCGCGATTGAGGTATTACGGGACGTTAGTAAAGATTCAGGTGTCGTTAGGATTCGGATGGGAATGGATCCTCAGAGACTTTGTTAGATATGTATGTACGTTTATATAAGAAGGGCCTTTGTCCAATTATACTTTATGGGGCATAAGGTCATTTTCTTTTTCGTCCGAGGAAATATGTTTTATGTAACGGTGTGTTAGATTGTCGTTGTAGACGCCACTTGTGACGTGACGAAAAGAAAGTTTCTATAACTATAGATAGTTAAATTCAAAAACACTTCAGTTTTGGGCACATCATGAAATTAATATATTTATTTGATGTGTACTTTTCGACTTGCCGAGTCCCAGGGGTCTATTTTAACCAGCTTAATCGAACTAGTAATTAATCATAATAAGTGTATGAACAATCAATAGTTAAAATGCCTGGATTTTCTATTTCAGTTATTATTATTTTTTCTTAGAAATAACATATTACGTTCGTCTCTTGGCATTTTTGCTACGTTTGTTTCCTTTGTGGAAAAGTTAATGTGTGAACCCTACTACGCGGGTCGGGGACTTTTCAAGCTTGGCGACAGTATATTAATCGCGAATGCCGTCTTTGTATACGATTTTTTTACATCCCTAAAACAGGATCGATTATTTGCAGAGCGTTTGCAGCAGTTGTTCTCAATCCTTTAGATTAGTGTGCATGGTTTCCAGAAATAATACCGAAAGCTATTATTAGATTTGAAATATTTTCTCGCTTTACTTTGTTCAACTAACTCTAATTATATACAGAAATGATGTGCAGATGCAATCTTATCTGTAAGAATATGCACCAAAATTAAATTTTCCTTAAAGATCCAAATTCACGTGTCTACACTTTATTTATAATCCAATTTCAATTTCGTTTATCTTAACAAAGATAGAATAATATACAATAATAAAACTCAGCCAGCTGAAAATCAAATATTCAATTATCTCATTTTATCTAATAAAGAAATTGGTAATGTAAAGAAGTATTATTACATACTACCTAGATTAAGGATTGGAAATTTCTACATTACGAAGCTAAACCTGTATTTCTATCCATCTTTAAAAAAAGAGCCTTCCATATCTCATATGATGCTTAATGAATTTAAGAACTCCAAATTGAATCTAATGTTGAAAGGATTTTTTCAAGTTTCTAACTAAGAATCAAATCAAGTCGGGAAGTATGTGCCTCGAGATGTTGGCTTCTCTGAATGCAAAGTTTAGCTCTTATCGGGATACATTCGAAGTGCATAAAAAAGGTCTTTATAATTAGATGTAGTACCCGTTTTTCCTTCGTTTTTTTACAAAAAAACTCAAATTGAATTGAGATTCTGAGATTTTTATTTTGACAAGAGTAAATCGACGTTTTCGGCATTATCTTATTTTACAAGAAAAAAAAGACGCTAACTTTTATCTAACATTTATTTTATACAAAACAGTATTTTTTGATTCAGGCTTTTTTTCGTATCATATGTATTACAACGAAATTCTATAAAAATAGGCAATTTCATGATTATACCGAACATTCCCTAAAAATAAAAAAAATAAAAGTTTGAGATAATATAAATCTTATTTCTCAGACGAATAAAGGTTGAAATTTACCATTATTTTTGTAAATTAACCTTCTAATAGCCTCTTGAAATAATATTTAGCCCTAAAAATCACTAATTTTACATTTTTTGGAAACACTATTCGACTTGGACTGCCTAATTCTAGCATAATTGCACAGTTTTCACACGTCATTTATACTCAGTTCTTTTAAACTCAGGTATTTTGACAAATCTCAACACCTCCTTAACCTGAAAAGGCTTTTTAACCACGAAAATTGTTTAACGTGCACCTGTCAAATATATCTTTTTTCACTTGATTGGATAGTCGATATTTGATCAAGCCAATGCATTCCGATGATGTTTTAACGGGGTTTATTAGTTTGAAATTTTCTTTAGAGTTTATTTATTCTCAAAATTTGACTTACATCCTTTTAATTCCGGTTTCCTTAGAGGAAAGAAAAACTCCATTCAGATTTACAAGCAATTACATTTAAATTAATCGCCTAAAACCGGAATCGAATAAAGATTGCCAAATCAAAGATGTCGTCGCGCGCCCCAGCACCATGTCCCCGCGCGAGAACAGGAAGGTGCTGGCCGGCCCTAACGAGGACGACCGAACACTCCACGGAGGGAGGGGTCGACCCCTCCTCTACCACGCACCCACACCCTCGGACAGGGCTCTCAGCGACTCGAGGGGCGGTTGCATTTGGGGAAAGAAGGAGCCGAACAGGAATAAGTATCAGCAAAACTTAAAGTCTAGCCTGGATTAGATTTGCACTTCAGAGATATAAATCATTTCGGACATTTTTTCCGAAAATGTCAATCATTAAATCTATACGCTTAACAATCCATGTCCCCCTTATATTTTACCATGTTTTGTGTTTGGGGAAAAAACTAGAAAAAACAAAAAGGAGGGATTGTTTTGAAACGATTTTTTATAGTTACAAGTTGAATAAAAAACTAACTGTTTGTGCACTTACAAAATGCAGTATGTTTGCGACGCACAATGTCACGAAAAAATTCCACTGCCCAAACAAGCGTTAAGTATCATCCCAAAGAAAAAATAGCACAATGCTCACTGACAGTTCCTGGTACAATAAGAATCTATTTGGACTTCAGTCAGAACTTAGTGAAGACTAGACATTTAGAACAACATGGCTTAAAAAAATTGTATAGATCAAACTCGTGAAATTATTGATCAGCTTGCTTCAGTCGTTAGCTTTTATGAGTACATCGAAGCATTCCGACATATGGCGACATTTCGACAGTGTCAAGGAGTAATCTGCGAAACAACTGGCGCGACCCAATTGATGGGCCCTACCAACCACCGGTACAGAATTCCGCTAGGGGGGGGGGCTTTGCTCAGCTAAGGATTTTTCACGTCTTGACTCACTTCCCGTGGAAATGTGCGCAGTATTAAAATAATCACATTCGACCACGAAAAGCATCGAGGAGGACACTCCATCCCCGGGACACTGTTGGGCTGGAGTGGCCACGTGTATTTTTTTTTGATTGGCCTGTCCATGCCCTTGCAACCTTCGCCCGGGGCCAGGCCGTTAAGTGTGACAGCAACTTGCTTCGACAGACCGGAACCGGTTGTTGCTGGCCTCCCTCGGCACTTTAATCCGAATTCCCGGCCAAACGTACAGATCCGAGTTGGGACACCGCTCGACGGTCCTTGGTCCTACAGGACTTGCGCACAGGGGCTCGCCACTCCACTCTCCCACCGAAGGAGATGAACGGGTTTTTTTTTTGCGTTCTCTTGCCGTCCTAGATCGCGGGCGAGCGTCGCCAGGGCCCGTCTCTTGCCGCTCCTCTGATGTCGGGGGGGGTCGCGGAGAAAGGTGGGAGGGGCTAAAAGAGAAATTAGAAATCATAATTGCACCAGTATATTTACAAGTTCGGATTATTTGTACTATCGAAAATATCACAGTTATTTTGACAATAGCCCTTCTGATTACAAGCTACGACGACAACTTACTTCCCTTAGCATCTCGTGTGGTTTTCCAGGAAACGAGCTTTGCTGTTCTAAATCTACCTTGTTAAAGGCTCTGCTGTTTGGTTAATCATAAATTGCTTTTTTTTAACCCAAGTAGGGTGGGGAAAAAAACAAAAACCGCGACGCTGACAGAGTTTCTTGGAATTCTTTCACGAGATGCTAGAAGAAGAAAGTGCTGTCGAAGCTTGCGTTGTGATCAGTAGGATTATAGTTTTGGTTCTTAATAAATGTGTTTTTTAACATATATTTTTGAGCGTATCAGTATTAATTGACCTACACTTTTCTCTGGTAGTCCTACTCAATTTGCGCTAACATATTTCAAAGTTTAGTTCGTGTTTTACATTCAATATTGAAGAAATGATAACCTTACAATTTATACAGCCTACTTTAATTTTGTTTCGATTCTAAACAATATTCCATGAGTGGTACCAATTACTGTTGCACAAAACAGCGCTATTCCAATTACGCATTTCATCCCACTCAAAAACAATTTCAATCTTGTCAAGAATAAAACAAACTTGGGACATTCCCCAATCAGAGAAACAGCAATCCTCATAACGCCGAGGATTAAGGGTTTGGACAAACTCCATTTCACTTTTAAATTTCACCTCATTTGCTTCCGAATTAAACGAGCTGTTGGAATAAATTGCTCGAGATTTCATTCCTAGACATGAGCCTCTCCATTTTGTTTAATGTAAAACAAAACAAGATAGAAAAAAAACCCTAAACCGAATAGTTTACAGAGCAAGAAAACGTTATTTTAGCGATGTTTTTGGTAAATGAATTTCGGGGGCTTAAGGGTAATAAGGAAGCGTCCCTTCTGGGATGATTTCTATCCGGATAAGGCGTATCGGAAGAAAACATGAAGGATTTTTTCTTCCGTTATCTTCTTGCTGCTTCGCATTGCGATATTCCCCAGATTCGATTTTTGTAATTCGGGATTGGTGTGTGAGTGCGCGGCGTGGGCGCGATTGAGGTATTACGGGACGTTAGTAAAGATTCAGGTGTCGTTAGGATTCGGATGGGAATGGATCCTCAGAGACTTTGTTAGATATGTATGTACGTTTATATAAGAAGGGCCTTTGTCCAATTATACTTTATGGGGCATAAGGTCATTTTCTTTTCGTCCGAGGAAATATGTTTTATGTAACGGTGTGTTAGATTGTCGTTGTAGACGCCACTTGTGACGTGACGAAAAGAAAGTTTCTATAACTATAGATAGTTAAATTCAAAAACACTTCAGTTTTGGGCACATCATGAAATTAATATATTTATTTGATGTGTACTTTTCGACTTGCCGAGTCCCAGGGGTCTATTTTAACCAGCTTAATCGAACTAGTAATTAATCATAATAAGTGTATGAACAATCAATAGTTAAAATGCCTGGATTTTCTATTTCAGTTATTATTATTTTTTCTTAGAAATAACATATTACGTTCGTCTCTTGGCATTTTTGCTACGTTTGTTTCCTTTGTGGAAAAAGTTAATGTGTGAACCATACTACGCGGGTCGGGGACTTTTCAAGCTTGGCGACAGTATATTAATCGCGAATGCCGTCTTTGTATACGATTTTTTTACATCCCTAAAACAGGATCGATTATTTGCAGAGCGTTTGCAGCAGTTGTTCTCAATCCTTTAGATTAGTGTGCATGGTTTCCAGAAATAATACCGAAAGCTATTATTAGATTTGAAATATTTCTCGCTTTACTTTGTTCAACTAACTCTAATATATACAGAAATGATGTGCAGATGCAATCTTATCTGTAAGAATATGCTCCAAAATTAAATTTTCCTTAAAGATCCAAATTCACGTGTCTACACTTTATTTATAATCCAATTTCAATTTCGTTTATCTTAACAAAGATAGAATATATACAATAATAAAACTCAGCCAGCTGAAAATCAAATATTCAATTATCTCATTTTATCTAATAAAGAAATTGGTAATGTAAAGAAGTATTATTACATACTACCTAGATTAAGGATTGGAAATTTCTACATTACGAAGCTAAACCTGTATTTCTATCCATCTTTAAAAAAAAGAGCCTTCCATATCTCATATGATGCTTAATGAATTTAAGAACTCCAAATTGAATCTAATGTTGAAAGGATTTTTTCAAGTTTCTAACTAAGAATCAAATCAAGTCGGGAAGTATGTGCCTCGAGATGTTGGCTTCTCTGAATGCAAAGTTTAGCTCTTATCGGGATACATTCGAAGTGCATAAAAAGGTCTTTATAATTAGATGTAGTACCCGTTTTTCCTTCGTTTTTTACAAAAAAAACTCAGAAAATTGAATTGAGATTCTGAGATTTTTATTTTGACAAGAGTAAATCGACGTTTTCGGCATTATCTATTTTACAAGAAAAAAAAAGACGCTAACTTTTATCTAACATTTATTTTATACAAAACAGTATTTTTTGATTCAGGCTTTTTTTCGTATCATATGTATTACAACAAAATTCTATAAAAATAGGCAATTTCATGATTATACCGAACATTCCTAAAAATAAAAAAATAAAAGTTTGAGATAATATAAATCTTATTTCTCAGACGAATAAAGGTTGAAATTTACCATTATTTTTGTAAATTAACCTTCTAATAGCCTCTTGAAATAATATTTAGCCCTAAAAATCACTAATTTTACATTTTTTGGAAACACTATTCGACTTGGACTGCCTAATTCTAGCATAATTGCACAGTTTTCACACGTCATTTATACTCAGTTCTTTTAAACTCAGGTATTTTGACAAATCTCAACACCTCCTTAACCTGAAAAGGCTTTTTAACCACGAAAATTGTTTAACGTGCACCTGTCAAATATATCTTTTTTCACTTGATTGGATAGTCGATATTTGATCAAGCCAATGCATTCCGATGATGTTTTAACGGGGTTTATTAGTTTGAAATTTTCTTTAGAGTTTATTTATTCTCAAAATTTGACTTACATCCTTTTAATTCCGGTTTCCTTAGAGGAAAGAAAAACTCCATTCAGATTTACAAGCAATTACATTTAAATTAATCGCCTAAAACCGGAATCGAATAAAGATTGCCAAATCAAAGAGAGAAAAAGATTGTTTTATACTTCGATAAAATTATAGATAAACTTCATTCGCTTTACCTTAGAGCCATCTAAGCACGTCAAAAATCAAATTTAGGTTTAGGAATAACTACAATCGAATCACGGTCCTAAACAACGAATAAAGACATCCATATTCTGAAATAAATAGGCCACTTTAATCTTTTTAAAATCGCACTCCTTTGGATAACCCTTTAGTTCGAGAGCGCGATCTAAGGAAGTCAGAATTAGGTGAAATGCCTGGCGAGGAAAAAAAAAAGTGAAGCCGCCCGAAATTCGCCAATTCGGCGTGATAAACCCAAGCAGACTGGTGTTCCAGTTTTAATGAAAATTCTGCAGAATATCTTCATAAAATATACTTTTTGAAGCTTCACTGAGAAAAAAATACTGTAAACATACAAAAAATGTTTTTGTAACGTTACAGAAATAACCAATTTTACAAAAAAAGTTTTTGTAATTCTGAACAGAAATCTTCATTTCTACAGTTACAGGAAATGTTCTAGTATTCGCAATTTTTTTCAACCAATCATCTTCGACTTAAAGTTGCGCGCGCATCGCTTCTAAAGTTTTGTTTGTGATCTGGATCAATTCATCGCCATTTAAAAATGATATAACGTTTTAAATTTGATACAGGTATAAAATATAGGTGAGTAAATTTTATTTCTTTCTATTATACTATTTATAATTCTTATTTTTGTATTCGGCATTCTTCCGATTGTTTAATGTTTTATGTCCATGAACATTTCGTTAACATGTAATGAAGCCGACCCGGTGGCACAACGGTTAGGGAGCTAGCCTTTGGAGCTTCTGGGTTCGGGTTCGAATCCCGGTAATGGCATGGATGTTTGTGTTTGTCAATAAATGTTGTTATTTGTTTGTGTCGTCTCTTTCTTTGTGTGTCTCTTGTGCCTGTGTCATTTCTGGGGTTGAGTACAATAAACCTGAGGTCGCAGTGCTCGGCGAACTTGCCCCCCACCAAGAAAGTCATAAGTCATAACATATAATGAAAATTGTTCTGTTTTGCTAGAAAATAAGTAATAATAATAATAACAACATAAAAATTGTAAAATTACAAAAACATTACATGTATAGCATACATAAAAAAAGTCTTGTAAATATACAAGATACATATATGTAATGGTAACACAAATATATTAAGTGTTTTTACAGTACTATTTTTAGTAGTTATTTACTAGAAATTTTCTAGGAAAAGTTTTTTACAAAAAATATTTTTGTTATGATTACAGATTTTTTTTCACAGTGTTTCTTTAGATTATTTATATTAACTGGGCAGCAGGGTGTACCGTAAAGAATGGTTTACTGAAATAAAATTATAATACCAAAAGAAGCCCTAGTGAGACGTTAATTCAAACAAAAAGAAACTACTCCTTCCATGAAAATTCAAATCAAAACCGCATATTTCCAATTTTATACAGTTATAACAAATCTCGAATAGGTACTGTAGTTAAGACATCCATATTCAGTAAAAGATCGTAGTTAATACAACGAAACGTACTGGTACTTTTTTGCATAAGAAACACACAAGTAGTTATTTGTGAATTTTATTTTGTAAAAAGTATGACGAATAATTAGAGATAAGAGTTCGTTTGGGCGTATTGCAGAAGAGTTTCACTCGGCAACCCCGTTTTGTATGGATACAGCACCTCCGTCTTACTCTGAACCCCTCCAGGAGCACCTCGCAGAAATCGCCCACTACAGTTTAAGCTTATTTCGAGTCGTGAATAAAAACTCGAGAGAAAATTGAATCCTGAGAGATATCGACATTACAGCCTCTTTAGTCGGTGGAAATACCTGCAGGTTATCACCGGGAAGAGATTTTATTCGTTTGTTTACTGGAAACGGATAACTTTTGTTTCGAGAGTTGCCCCCTCGAGGATTAAAAAGGAAGTTGTGCACATTTCATAAATATCAAATCAGCGCGGATTGTAGTATTAACTGCGACGTCGAGCAACAGATACGGGAGAACAAAATGGTTCGCATTTTTGGGTGATAAATTTTGGATAAAGTATGAATGTGATCGCAGGGAACGGAACATTTTCCTTTCGTGTTTGTATTCGGTTAAAGCTTTGTTTCTTTTCAATACAATTCATATTTTTTGTGTTATCTCAAAACTATGAGAAAACCTTTAAAGTAAAACACGTTCGAAGCTGCTTCTACGTTCAACGAATTTACGTGTGGTTTGAAAAAAAAATTATATTCATGCGTTATGCGATACAATTTTATGAACTTAAATCTTTACGTACATTTAGGCAAAATATTCAGTTAACAATAAAAAAAGAAATATTTTATTAAAAAATCGGATTTCTTACGAAAACCCCGAAGATAAGACATAAATTCTTTTTAAAATTCTTTAAAGAATAAATTTATTATAAAAAAGTAGCGACTCATAAAGCCTTAAAATGAATTTTAGGGAAACATAAAGCCTACGAGGAAAAATATGACGCAATTTGTTTACGAAATAAGTTATTTTCTAATACATAATTTTGTTTTCAACAATCAAGTTTCGGAAATTTTATACAGACTCATCCTTGTAATATGCATACTTTTCTGTTCAGTATGCACTATCCGTAATCCTCGGACGTGATACCTTATCCCGCGTATTCATCGTTATATTAGCTTGAAAATAGTGTATCCACCAATTTACTGATTTCAGAAATGAATTTAAAAACAAGAACCACACTGAAGGCCTATGGAGGCAGACATACCAAATTTTTCAAGTATACGTTTCATTGCACAAATATAAGAAAATAAATTCCATCAATCAATGGAATTTGATGAAACGATTGAATATTCAATGAGCTCATCTGAAGTAAAACTGATTCGTATTATTGCATGGAAAATTTACAAATATAATTCAATTTCAATAACCATGCATGTCCTCAAATATACATTTCATATATGAGATGTGCAGTTATTAGACAACTATTTTTCCTCTGTAACCTCTTTTAGTGGTATAAATTGTTAAATTGGAAGTACAATGTAGCATTATTGTGTACTTGACACAGCATTTAAAAATTAACTTTTGGAAGAAAAATTTTTTTTTAAGGAAATTTGTTATTATTTTTTTAGTAGGGTAATGTTATTATGGATTTGACATAGCATTTAAAAATCGACTTTGGAAAAGTCAATTTTTTAAAAACTTTTTAATATTTTTTTTTCAAACTTATAAAATTAAAATTGTATAACCATTTATTAAATTAACACCATTAACGTCGTTGTTACAAATACCGAACTCATTTTTATCAAAAGTGGGAACTACAGCTTTGACATACCAAGGTCCAAAGCATGGTGGTTCAAATTTTACACCCTATTGTACTGCTTTATGAACATTTCTAATGCCTCTATGAATAAGAAATTTTCGTCAAAGTACTCATTTTTGCTCTGATCTCCATCTTATAAGATTATGACAGTAATCCAAATAAATGTAAAGAATGTCGATAAGTTCGAAAGAATTGTGAGTAGAGCAATCCTGATATAGATGCTGAATATTTATAGTTTGTTTAGGATTTAAGGATCATGATGATATCGATAAGGTGGATTCGGAAAAGCTTTAAAGGGTTAAAAGAAAGCTTACTTTAGTATAAGTTGGAATGATGGGATTACATGCAATGTAATGATGTAGACTTTGTCTGTTTTTCAGAAGTACTTTTTATACTTGAGTTAAAAGTTGTTGAACGCCAGGAAGTTATTCGAAAATATTTCTTTTAATTATGGAAGTGTTCAGTTTACTTGGTTAAACTATATAGTAAGACGCTGTTGTCATTTTTCAACCTTTTTCGTATTTTTTCAGCGGTTCCTTTTAGTAATTTGCAATGTTTTCTGGTTATATCAAAGCCATGATAAAAGTAGTTGCCCAATGTTTACCTATACTTCTAAAATATTCATGCAATCTTTTTTTAATTTAAAGAGTTTATTTATGTCTTTAAAATATATTAATAAAAAGGCTACAATACGTCGTAAGAGCTTAAATTGTTCTTATTTATCTTTAGTTGCCTTTACATAAAGGGGAGTGAAAACCCTCATTGAAAAGGGTAAAATTTCTTTTATATTAAATTTTCTAAAAATACCTATTTCTGTCATTGGTGTACATACATTTTATATGGATAAAAAGATAATTCTGTAAAAAAGGTATTTTACTGAAAATATCTTTAGTGCATAGTAATGTTCTACAGCTTGTGTTAATTAATTTATTACAAAACCATGTCTAACCATTTAATATGTATAACTATAATGTCTTTAGAAGTACTTGTAATTATCTCATAACAAACTTATTTATCTTGTTATATCAAATGCAATGTTGCGATCTTTTCTTCTGCTTACTGAACACCCCCATCAATATAGAAACCGAATTCTCGAAAGGCAAGACTTACAAATACTTCTTTTGTCTGTAAATGACTTACTTAAAAATATACGGTCTTTTATAACAGATTTTTTCCAGTTCCTGTTATATATCAAGGGCTTTTTCTGTTATGTTTTACAAACTTTAACCAGTTTTCAACCTATTTGTGTGGAATTTGGGTGCGTCAATTTAGATTTTCAAGAATAACTAGTATGATATAAGTAGGTGTTTTTCCAATATTTTATTTGATTTTTTTTAATCTACTGGACGCTATTCCAAACAAAAAATTAAAAGGAGAGTATTTTTTAATTGTACTTCTTGATTATCTTCTTTCAGATAAACAAATAATGGAAAACGACTTTATTTTAAAGTATAGGATTTCCTAAGGTTAAAAAGCGACCAAGGTAATCCCATCTTTAAACACTACAAAAACACTCTAGAAGAAGGAAGTTATTTAATTTTAAGTTAGATATTGTTTAGCAATTTTGAAGAAAAGTTGAAATGAAGAATCTTGTAGTTTTACATCCGTACTTACCGTAAACTGGAATATGCTTGAAACCCTTGGGTCCGACTCCCACTTCATTGACGGCTGAACACGAGTAGTTGCCCTTGCTGTTCACCCGGTGAACCTCGGTGGTGTAGTTCTCGCTCGATGTTGTGGCCAGGAGCCCGCCATCTCGTTCCCACCTGTACAACAAAATGAAAACGGCATCAAAATTATCAGGTTGTATTTCATGGGTTCTTTAGATGGTTTACTGCTTCGTCAGAGAGGTGCTTAGACTAATTATAACCCTTAAGTAGTAGTTTTAAGTAAGCTTTGAAATTGCATTGAGTCTAACCCACCCTACTCTAATTTAGAGTAATTTTTAATTTCGACTGAATATGTTGACGAACAACACTTGTTTGTAGCATTTGTAGTTTGGGCCATGCAAGTGGGTGATGGACGGACAGACGGACGAACGTAGCATTTATTAAAGCGTCAACTTTTATGTTATGAACGTAGTATGGAAGCTAAAATTTAAATATATTTGAATTTGAATTATTAAAAACGTTTGTCAACTTTATTTTTATTCATGGATACTTTAAAGGACATACCAAAAAATATCATTTCATAGATAAATTTGATTAGATAGTCTGTATTTAATTCCCTATATCCTCTGTTGAGCTCTTTTTTTTCGTTGCAAGTATTAATCGATGTAAGCTAATATTCCTCTTTCAAATTGTCATATATGTATCCAAATTGTTCCTGTACACGCATCCTACCTGTAAACGGAAGCTACAGGTAGCCCTAGATCCTCCACTATGCACTGCAGCGAGGAAGTTTCCCCTTTGAGGGCAGGGGAGTCCCTCAGTTCAGCGGGCCCGGGCAGATCTGGAACAAAAAGGTTAATGTAATGGATAGGAGAAGACAGTGCTTTTGGAGCTTTCATTGTAATTGTAAGGTCTATAAGTCAAATAAATCATCCCTAGAAAAGTACTTGAAGTGGCCCTTGCTAGTGTGGCTAAAGCATGTAAATGTTGTATTGTCCTACACTGTTAACAATGTAGGTTTTGATACCTTTATACTTAAAAGATAAATTTATACAAAATTGTCTCTATAAATTCTAAAAATAAAATATACAGAATTCGATCAACAGGGTTTAATGTACAAGATCCTTCTTTCTGTACAGCTAGGCATGCACAGAGAGACAGGACACTCTGGAAGTCGAAAAGATACACTGGTATCGAAGGGAAACAAACATGGTCAATTTATAACCAAGTATTCTCTTGTGTTATCTCAAGTTGGATATTTAATTATAAAGACAGGGTTTATCAATGAGTGATCTGACATTTTTGGCATAATAATGTTAATTTGAACTCCTTTAAATTTTTACCATTTGATATAATATAATATATATCATATGAATATCATTTTATGAACTATAATTATATTCAAAGGCTTTTAAACAAATTGATACAAAAATTTTACTTTTTACTTTTAATTTTTTGTGCATTTATTTAAAAAAGTGTTACACATATTTTTTATATTAACTAAATACTAAATTTTAGAATTTTCCAAACTATTTTTCTACAACTGTCAATAATTCAATATGATCAGCGACTTTAAAAAGTACAAAACAACAAGTATAAAAAAAGATTATCTATTCAAAATCAGATATCGGCTAACATACTTTTATCACGTCTTTGTTGTAACATAAACGAGTTAATTATCCAAAAGTTAAATATCCATGATACCATATGCACAACAAAAACACCGATAACGGCCTTAAAAAACATTATTTATAAAAAAGTGCACTGTCAACTTGAGATTTATTAAATTAATCAAAGTTGGTGTCACTCCGAAAATCAATATCGCTCTAATAACTTTTTCAGCAAAACTCTTGCCTCAAAAAATAAAAAGTTGCTCGAGATATAATTAAGGAAAACCCGTACTCACGAAGAATTTTAGAAAAGGATGAAGTATCATCTCAAGAGTTTAAGATACGAAAAATAATAGTTCCCTTGATATTTTTAAATTACATATATTTAAATAATTTGGGGACAGAAAAATTATAGGGTGTGCGTTTGCGGCTGTTTTATATGGTTGAGCTCGAGGTGAGATATTTTTAGTAATGGGGTAGTTTTTTCAACTTGATGTCCTTATTAGTTAATTTACTTTTAGAGGTAAATTTAATAAATTAGTTTCCGTAAACTTTAAGTTTCGATTGAAGAAGTTGCGGTACTTAGAAGGTTATTAACAAGGAAAATTAAAAATAAAGTAACATTTTAAAATATTATGATTAAAAGTTTGTACAAGTTTATAGGAAATATTTACTTTTTCATAAAATATACTGAATTTACTGAATTATATCAATTTACGATCAGTACGAAACTTCGGAAACTTAATTAAATGAGACATTAACAAGAAATATTTTAGTTTTCAAGTTTTTCGCTTTCTACCAAGTTATAAATTTATGTTTTATTACATACTATTTACATTACTTTTTACTGCATATTTAAAATTAAAATTTCATTAAATTCTTAAAGTAGTTTTTAGTGAAAAATTGTGTGCTTCTAATATGGTATGATACTAATTATAAAAAAGAATGTACAATATATCTCTAACCACAATTTTGAAACTTCGATTGAAATTGTTGATTTGAATTATAAATTTCATAAAAAATACTGACCTAAATCAAAGTTTTTACTAGAGTTAGTTATTGACTTTTGTTATATTTGTAAATGCACAATCTTAATTAGTTAAGAATGAATATTCCATTTATAGTCTTATATTGAGACTAGACTATGAAATGATTTTTCTTTTTAATTTATTTTGAATACGAAACAACCCGCCAGTATATATTTCCAGAAATTTCGTGAAACCGTAGAAAATATTATGTGTTTCCATTTCATGCATCGCTGAACTCCAATTACTGAATATTTTTTCACATACAAAGTTTATTTCTCAAAGGAGTCCTAAAAACAAAGAAGTTGATCACAAACTAGGAAATATCTGCATATTTCACGGAAAAGGAGACTTGCTCTTAATTATTAATCAAGAAAAGTTCTTCTTCTCGATCATTTTCTGAAAATATTCAAATTCTTAAGATACTCTGCTGATTGTAAACGTTATGTAGAGATATTCTGCAACAAACCCATTTGTTGTATGTATAAGTTATAAAAATGATTTTTTATGAGTTACTACTAACTAGGGGTGAAACGTAGTCGAATATCTACTATATTTCTTAAACAGTAACTTAAGAGTTCAGTAAATAGACAAAAGTAAAAGTATTAAAAACTTTTACGGAAAAAAAATTATTTTTATTTAAAGTGATGTGTGTATGAACTTGATTCCAAAATTATTTGCTTTCTACAAAAAATGTCACTACAAATTATTCATTAAGTTCGGGTTATCAGTCTGAATGTAATGTATTTGATTTATTTTTACTAAATAATAAAATAAATATTGTCACTTTGAATGTAAATATTTACTTGAAAGAGAAATTTCCTCGAATATTTCTTACTTGACAATAACTACTCGACAAAACATAAAAATTAAAAATTTAAATTTCATAAGTGGTTGAAACTGCATTTGTAGATATCTAGTAACAGCATTTTTAGGGTTGAAAAATTTTATTCTTTTTATAAACAGAAAATAATTAAAAAAAATATATAATAAATAAAATACCATTATCGGGTAAACTTTAACGCTAGTTATGCTTCACAGTATTACACACACAGAAACGTTCTTATTAAATTCACACTGTGCTATTCGATTGCAAAGCTGCTTGGACTTGTAAGTAAAAATATCAATTATAAACTTAATATTACGTTTTTGCAATTGTCCAAAGATACCCTTAGCTATACTACAAAAGTCAACCTCAATTCTACAAAAATAAATCGAATCATTTTTGTTCAATCAACTTATTAATAAAAAACATATTAAACCAATATTATGGGCTGAAATCGTCCCTTGTTTTGAAAGGAAATGACTCTAATCACTTTTGTTTGACTAGTCTGGGGTAGTCAGGGACCAACGTAGCCTCGAACGACTCTAGTTCTTTACCCTATGAGTCTTCGAGTACACAAACGAGTACATATCTTTTACTTCGAATAGATCATTTAATTAGCAATTATGAAGTGTTTTAACTTTAAATACCCTTAAAAATACGTGCAATATTTTTGGTAGAAAATTAACAAATACAACGTTTTTTAAACAATTAATGAATTAATTAAAATCGATAAAAAATATATTTCGAATTCCAAAAAGTAAAAAAAAAGATAATTAAATTAAAATGAGTTTAATAAATGTTAGTTAAATTAATTTAAACCAAATTAGCTTCAAAAACTTTTTTAAAGAAATAATTAAAAAACTATTTGTATTGCTCATATACATAGGTCATCAATGAAAATTTTCAGTATAATAAATACTAACAAATAGAGATGAGGACTCATAGGGTAAAACAAAAAAAAACCCTTTTACTTACAGTGTACGACGAGTTCCTCCGGCTCCGACTTGTCCCCCCATCCCGCCTTGTTCTCCCCCTCGCATCGGTACACCCCCGATGTGTTGCGGGTGACCCCCACCCAGACGATCTCTCGCTCGGTGGTCTCGTGCAGCATCTCGTCCCCTTTAAACCAGCGCACGGACAGCAGATTCTGCGGGTTCCCCTCGACCAGGTCGCAGAACAAGGAGACGCTCTCGCCCTCCTTCACCCCTTCAGGGGAGATGGTCGCCTCCACGCGAGGGGGGACTGCACAACAAAGAGAGAAGAACACAGTATAATATAAGAGAAAAAGTACACTGCAATAAATAACTGTTCATTTTACAGAAAAATACCATTAAAAAACTTTGAATTAAGAAACTGTTATTCATACAAAAAACAATCTCTCAATCTACAATCTATAAACGTATCTACTATCAACTATCTTGAAGCAATATATATAAACTTACAAAACATAACTCAACAGAGTGATATTTAAATTATTATTGAAAAAAATGACAAATGCAAAAAACTCACCAAAGGAATAATTTGTAAGATATCGCCATTTTACATTAAAAAAGGGCGATTTATATCATTGCTATGTAGATACGTCGTAGACAATTACGTCAGCATAGTAAAACAGCCAAAAATTGCCCATTTTTCGCAATAAAACAAATATTCTGAACAATTATACAAACCCTTTATGATATCTATTATGACATCATTTTTAAGTAAGTCATTAAAAGTGGTTTTCTTTTTCTTTGTAATTATATTTTAAAGTTTCTCACGGATTATGAAAGTGGTATCAGCAGATTTTTGTTTGCTTGTCTATTTGGGCTTTTTCAATTCAAACATATCGTAATTTTGATTTATGGATTGCGCCAATTTTTCGATACTAAATATATAAATATTTTTTCTAGAAAATCAATCATTTGTGATTTCCCCCTTGTAACTTACCATCTTCCAATTCTATAAGTACAAATTAACAACAATTTCATGTACCACACAAACCAAAATCTTAAAAACGTTCCTTTTGTTCCAGCGACCGCTCTCCTTACAAAGGGATTAACTCTTCCAGTGTGCTAATTGCTCCGCGCGTACATTTGCATACACTGGCGGAATAAAGCTCCGGGCCATCTTCGGGGAAGTGATTCTCATTTGCGAGTCAAAACAAATCACGTAAGAGTCACTCAAAAGTGCCTCACCAAAAGATGGAACCATTTTCAGGCAAAGAGATTTAATTCCGAAAAATATGTTCGAACTAGATGGAAGCGTATAAGAAAACCTTCTAGGAACTGACAGTATTTTTTCCAACAATACACTTTCGTTACAAAAATTAATTTTGTTAAAACATAATAAACTTAATGTAAAATTTTAATTTGTTGGGAATCTCTTAAAGACATTTCTATCAGCTGCGAACAAGAAGTACTGGAGTCTAAACTAAAAAATCATCGTAATATTCTAAAAAAATTGAGACTGAAAATTGAAGTTGGATGAAAACCAATGATGCGAGAAAATCATATTGTTAGATTCGATTTTTTTTAGAAATCAACACAGAAAGGGAATTACAAATGTACGTAAGATGCATAAAATATGAAATATATCATGTTATATTTTTAATAAATGAGTTGACATTGTACAGCCCATACACTGCAAACAAGTCTACACGTCTTCCCATTTTCTTCAGACTATTATCGAGTGTTTTACAGGCATCTTCTAATTCCGTTTTTGCAAAAGAGTATGAAAAATGAGGACGATATATCATTGAATGTTAAAACAGTATGCTAGATTTGACCCCGAAAAACTTGTCTCTTGCAAAAATATATGATAAGATTTTAAAAATTAAAATAATGAATTAAATAAATATAGAATGTTACAATAATCTGATGTATAGTATCTTTTGACACAAGTTAATTTCGCTCTGAGGGCAAGGAATTTGAGAGAAAAAAAACTATTTAACGCTAAATTGTTACAGATTAGCTTCTAGTATGTTCAGTTTACTGGATCGTAGAAGTGAACTTTTTTTATTTTACGCAATCAAAAAAAAATAATAATAATAACAATAATAATAATAATTTTAAATATTCCATCCCTGCTCTAAATTGTAACCGTACAATATCTTCAATAATAGCCAGACTACGAACAAAACATTTAAAAGGAATGAAAATCTCAACGGAAGGACAAAGAAGCTTCTCCACAAACTGCCCAAACTGTCCTGGTGTCCAACTGTCCCCGCAGCATATATTTGGCTGCCCAGCAATTCAAGCCAGGCTCTTCAGGATTGGCTTTGAAGACCCAGAAATTTTAATTCTCTCCGAAGATGCAGAGGAAATAGCGAAAGCTGTCTACGACAGCTTCGGATCCTTCTAGTTTTTGCACACAACATGGACACGACAACAACAACAACAAACATAGCGGCTAATGTATTTGGCTCAATCTTAGTAATTCTTCGTTATTGACTTTTCGAAACTTAAGTTACATTTAAAGTGGGAATATAAAGGAATGGAACTTAGTTTTAAGTGGTGTTAAAAAGGTATTTTTTTAAGTTTTTCAAATAATTTGAATGAATGATTTGAATAAATGAATACTTATATATTTAAAGGCTAGTCATAGTTATTTCCCTATTTCAAAATGTAGTGCTTAACTATGAGATACTAGAAAAAATTATTTAGTATTGAAACTATTCATCCAAACCAAGGTATGTGTGACTCTCCCAAAAGTGAATTATTTGAGTTCCTTGGAGTCAAATATGTTATACAGTGGTGGAAGCTAGGAGGATAGAATGAACAGGAGTAGTCATGTGGCCTCAGCATGAAGCGAAAAAGCTTTCCCCTCTCCCTTTCAGACGCGCATGCGCAGTTCGTGGCAGCCATATTGATTAACGCAAAACATTGCGATTTCTGGCTTGTCAACTCTATGGGCTTGTATTATTTTGAGGTAAGCGAATTTATTTAAGTAGTTTTTTGTTATTCTCACATTACTTAAAATTAAAAATAGTATTTGTTTTTGTAAATATGAGTTGTTAATAACTCCCAAATTAAAACAAACTAATTTTAAGATTTCCAGGGGAACCAATTTTAATATCGCCAAATTTTAAGTTTTTATTTGTTATTGTATTTTAAATAATGCATATATATCAGTGTTGGGCATTCAATTAATCAATTGTCAATTGTAAAAGTAATTGCAATAAAATTAATTGCACCTTGCAATTAATTAAATTGCAATGAAATTAATTGCAATTGAACTTTTAATTGCAAGTTGCAATTAAACCAGACCGACAACCCGATCAAGACCGACAACCCGACCAAGACCGACAACCCGACCAAGACCGACCACCCGACCAAGACCGACAGCCCGACCAAGACCGACCACCCGACCGACCAAGACTGACAACCAGACCAATCGACCCTGACCGACAACCCGACCGACCGGTCTTGATCGGTCGGTCGGGTAGTCGGTAATGGTCGGTCGGTCGGGTGGTGACGGTATTGGTCGGTCGGTCTGTCGGGTTGTCGGTATTGGTCGGTCGGTCAGTCAGTCTCGTAAACAGTCTTCGTCGGTCGGTCGGGTAGTCGTTGTTGGTCGGTCGGATAGTCGGAGTGAACATTAATTAATTGTTAATTGTTACTACTGCAACTAACAATAATTTCCACAATTACAATTGATTAATTATTAATTGCAGTTTTCCACAATTATAATTGATTAATTGTTAATTTCAGTTTTCCACAATTACAGTTGAATAATTGTTAATTGCAGTAGTAACAATTAACAATTAATTAGTTGTTAATCATTAATTGTTTGTGCAATTAAAATTTGCCCAAAACTGATATATATCTACTGAGCATATTAGAAATATACATATGTGTATTCGTTTTCCGTAATGTGATCAAATTTTTTTATTAAAAAGAAAAATCGTAAATTCTCCCATAGAAGACTATATGAACAATAGGTAGACAAAGATGGCTGCCTTCCCCCACCTCCCCTCCGCCTCTCGCTTCACTCGGTTCCCGTACGTTTGAATCCACGCGACGACTCCTGTTCATTCTATCCTCCTAGGGTGGAAGTTGATTTATGAACTAACACTATTTTCGCCAGATATCGTTTAGTATTAAATGCTACTGCTTCAAATTTTGTGCGTCGCATATTCAAATCATAATAAAGGATTTTCACACATAACTTTTTTAAATATAATATTAAATACAATGTATCTATTTTTAGTTTTTAAGCAACATAAATGGTGGAAATTAATATATGAACCCCGATCTATTTTGAACCTAGACATAGAACCGAACTTTGAAGTTCAGATTACAGCTCATTTGAGAGATATCTGTGGTTTTTGAAGTAGGCCGGATTATAATGTTCCTCAGCGTACCCATGGCATTTAATTTTGATGTATTTTATATACTACGTAATATAATGACGTATCACACGCGTGCCTTTAATTGTGCTTTTGCAACTTATAAACTTGTACCAATTAGGTACATTAAGTTCTTGTGTATGCCACGTTATCATACGAAATGTGCAACTATAAAATCCCCATTCTGACTATATTCCGAGGCTGGAACCCGCAATCTATGGGTTGTTAGACGGGCACCTTACCGAGCCAGCTCAACAACAATGTTGCCAAAACAATTCTTTCCAAAGAGACCTATAAAAGATCTGCCGAGATGTAAGAAGCAAGTATTGGAAATCTTTTCCACTATCCACGGGTGAAGAAAGATACTCCCTCGAGATATCCCTTTTCTCAGAGATATCCGATACCGCCGTGAATACCGGATTGTTTCATTATGGAGATGGGATTGAAGAGGAGAAGAGATTCATAATGACGATTACTTATTCAAAGGATTGGACGGATTGGATTCCTTGTTTGTCTGCACTGTTGGATTGTTTGAGTAGTTTAGAGGCATCCGATTTGTTTGGTTAGTCAGACTAGTTAAGCACACTTGTATCAATATTTAGAATGAGTCATTCAACCATACAAATGGTTTATGATTATCAGAGTTCAATTGTGTCATTACAGAAAGAAAAAAATATAAGTTCAATAAATGAGAGTGGCTTGATGATAGTGAAATCTTATTCTAAAACTCTAGCATTGAGGTAAACACCCCAAAAAAATTGTGCATCCTAATTGTTTGTTTAAAAAAAGTTGTGGATAGCTTGCATAAAATATGTATACCCTAAAACAGTTTTCATATTATTTATACCTTAACTAATGTTAGTTAAATCTTAGAGACAATCTAAGCATAATAACTAGTATGAAATAAATTAGACTTGTAGTTGCTTGCTAGTTTACATGAGTTACACATTTTTGTCTAGATGCTATAAAATGAATGAACTTTTACGATACTTCGTGTGTAGATCAAATTTTTACCAAAAATTTAGTATTATCTAATTGAAAAAATAAAACAAAACAAAAGTTGTAGTAAAATAACCTAGGTATTACTACTCATTAAAAAAATACAATAATTTTTATTAATTAAATATCTTTATCCTCATGTTCCATTCGCAAAACATATGTTGTAAAAATATAATTCTTTAACTTTCGACAAAACTTCGTTTAATTAGCACCTAAATCACACAATCAATTACTCTAAACCTAAAAAAGTCTACCAAAATCAAACAAGCCACAAAGAATCGCACTAGCTAAACTTACCATGGCAAAGTTAAATACAATTGTTCATGAGTCTTTTTCGCATTACAGTATTTTTTAACAAGCTACACACATTCAAGCCTTAATTCACGACGTTAAAAAATGGTCGAGTAGTTTTGACCAATTTTTTTTTGCCATTAGCCGTTAACGATTGGCTGGGTCGACTATTCGGTTGAGAGTTTACCAGCGAATTTGGAACATTTTTTTGTGCTTCGTAATTAATCATATATTTAAGGAAGAATATAAATAAATGTTGCGTGTTCGGTTGTTTTTTGATAACATAAAACTGTGGTGGTGAGATGGTTATTATAGCTTAAGTTTTTGGTTTACAATTTTTGAAGTTTGGGGAGTAAACATTCAGATACTAATTTGGATTTGAAGCTAATTTAAAATAATTTTTGAAGATATGTGTAAAATATATTTGTTAAATAAATCGGTTACAAATAGAATGCTACTCCAAAAAATTAAATAATTTCCCTTAGTTAGAACATTGGACTTTTATATACAGGTTCTGCATTCTGTACTTTCCACAACCCATAGATTGATATTTGTTGGCAAATAAAAATAAGTATGGGGTTCCTCGAGTACGCTAGGACAGACGTGCTCGTTAAATCTGAGGAGTCTTAAATCTCTACGGTGTTAGCGTACGATGTCACTCGATGTCCAGTTGGATGCCAGCTCCAGTGTCGACCTGTCACTGGACCACAGTTCTAAATTACGATGCGTAACTTGACTGCGTTAAAGTGCCTTGGTGGCTAGAAATAAACAGCCGGAAGCATCAGCCTAAACTAACTTTATGTCTATTTATCGTTGTTTGGGGGCCGTAGTGAGCCTAGTGGTCAGCGTCTCGTCTCGGGATCGGAAGGTCCTGCGATCGAGTCCCGGTACCACTGAAGACCTACCGAGTATATGCGGAGTACGTGCTCGTTAAATCTGTTGGGTCCGAAAGTCCTCTAAGTTCCCATACCAAATCAATACCTCTGGGGGTGACAAGCCAATTCTGGGGATCCTCTAGTTGGCCTCTGTCTCTAAAAATTAGATGGATCCACTTATGTGTGTGTGTTGTCTGTTGTGTATGTCTTACTTGACGAAGGTTTATAAGCGGGTCGCTGACCAAGCACACAAACCTGAATATATATGTCTACCAACCAACCATCGTTGTTTGTACTTTCACTCTTCATTCAGTATCTGCTTATATGATAGAATTTATCCTCTGTGGCTCGGCATCTCAATCCATCGACCCACTTCATGTCGGCCTCTAAAGAGTTCAGCCCATAATCAAACGTGCTCCTCAACTGGATAAAGACCGGAGATATCCACCAACAATGCGGCCTTCAGATGGGATCCGTTCGGAATAAAGCTCTATTTGTAGGCACTTATGAAGCCACGCGCGTTGAGTGCGTGACCCTTTTATATTTGGTGGGTGCTTTATTTCACTTCTTTATTTCTTCTCTCATCTATTTTTTTATACTTTCCACCCCACATTCACGTGGAAGATTGCTTTTTTTTTGCCTTCCTGAAAATTGCCTTTCGGCATAAAACACGCCCATTTCTTATTTTTTTTCCACATTGAAAAAAAATATTCGGGAGTTTTGTGGATAAGAGGGCGGAATGGCCCGGAACAAAAACGAAAATTTAAGACTTTTTCGTGGCGGGAATTGCTGATGGCCAGGCCCATTCCCAGTGCGCTCTTTTAGGCGGAATGGCTGTTTGCAGGTGGCAATGAGGAGAGCGAGGCCAGGCCATGATGGCTATGCTAATGCCCACCTGAATAATGAGACACGAGGATTATTTCATTCCCGCAGCCCATTACCTGAAAACCAATTAAAAAAAAGTTCGTGGAACATTTAGGGCAACCAATGAACCCCATTTTTACCAGTGGTGACCCTAGAATACATCAGTAACTGTAAAAGACTGCCTGTCTTGGCTTTCTAAAACTCCCTTAAATTCACACAATGTTCTACGTACACATGTTCTGTATACGTATACTGTTCACTCTACTGTTCTTTGGTTATCGATGTAGTTGGGGTTGCTTTTAACAGTTGTAGTCCTATCTGACTCCGTTGCACAAATTTTTTAAGGTACATATATATATAGGAGAATGTTCAAAATTGATCTATGTCTCTAGATTGGGCATAGATTATCATAACTTTTAATGATGAAAAAGAGCTAATTTTTTATGAGTGTGTTATGTGTTCAAATTTTCGTCTCACTAAAGCTACTCTCCGATTAACTCCTTTAAGGATATGAGTTATTGGAAAAAAGGCTTTCTGCTTTAATTTATCTAAATAAACAGAAGACAAATGAATACTTTTGTACAAATTGAGTCATTCAAAAACTAATTAAAAAACAACTTAACGTTTGATTTAGGTAACAAAGTTTTAAAAATGCTATTCCCGACTGGGTCGCTATAAATGGATCATCAAATGTGTACACTCACAGAGGACGTTAAGTTCGGCCTCGTTGGTGGCGTTCCCCCTTCCTACGGCGTTGGAGAGGGAGCAGGTGTACATCCCTCGGTCCTCTTTCCTGACGTCCCGGATGGTGAGTGTGGGGTAGCCCGCGTCGCTCTCCTCGTACTTGCCCTGCGTGGGCACGGCCAGCCTCTTGCCCTCGTGGTACCTGGAGAAGAAATTACAACTTGATAGAAGCAGCCTCCAATCACACAGGAGCAGCAGAGCTCTATATAGTATAGAGGGACTGGTAAACTGCAGTATCTAGACTAATCACTTGGACTATTGTTGTACGTGCTCAATAACTTTAACCTACAGGAAAGTATACTAAATGACTGATTATTTCAGGGGGGATTCCATTGTTGTGGTTACTGCAGTTTTCTCTCCCACGCCAGTTTAAGAGATCCCCTACACGTTGGCTCAATGACACCGAAAATGACATGTCCCGAATGAAAGTCCGACCACCGAAATGAAAGTCCTAAAATCTTCTAACTGGAAAATAGTTTCCATGGCCAAAATTGTAAACCTATTTTTGTAGTTAACCCATTTTTGGTTTACTACATTCACATTTTCTAGTGTTCAGGCGCGTTTTGGGATATGTTTGGGTTTGTTCAAAACAGATCCTGCGTGACACTTTTTTGTAACTAATCGTTACATCGCACTCATTTCTGGCACTTTGATACCTTTAAATTCCTTAGAAAACAACTGGCCGCATTCTTTCTACGAAATTGTTTCAATTATAACTTTCCACAATGAACACCCTCTGCTCCTTTGTGCACTGATCTGATCAACACACACTTAAACAGCTCGCACTAAGATCAGATCTCGCCAATAGTCCTCTAGTCGAATAATAATCAAACCTAACAATGAAAAAACAGATTTGCCAAGTGAATCCATTGAGCGCTTGAATAATTTATGAATTCGACTTGGAGGTGGAGGCTTTTAGGCGACTTCAATAGTTTTTCTAGCTAAGCATCTCCCTGTATTTGTAGCTCCGTGCCGGGGGCCCACTTTTATTTGCGCCACCCTGTATAACATTGAAGATGCATGCGCCTCGGCTTTTTTTTAGCACTTCTTAAAAGTGAGCCTAATACTAAACTGTCTGAGATAAAATAATGACTCAGTGGCGAGGGCCAGTACTGGGTACTTTTGCAGACTGACACAATATATTTAGCATTTGACACATTATTAATGCTACTAACAATGCCGCCGATTTAAGATACATATTACTAATTTGCGTATTTTTTTATATTTCATATGTTATGGGTATTTATTAGTTGTTGAACTCTAAACTATATGAAACCTATAAGAACGAAGCATAATATGATCTGTTTTTAATCAGCGTCATGTCTGAAAAAAGATTGCCTGAATTACATATTGAAGGATTTCGAATTTTAGCAAACTAAAAGTCCAGGCTTCATGGCCCTTTACGGTCGCCGTGCCCTACCCTGTAATTAATAGACAAAAGTACAAGAGCTTTACTTTGAAAATTCAGTTAAGAGCCATTGTTGAAAAACGCGGTTGAATATTAAAATATATAGATAAATTAGGATTTTTTGGAAGTTAGACAAATATTTTTTATCAGTCCTTAAATAATGAGTGAAAAGAAATGGTTAATATTCTAAGACATGGCTCATTTTTGTTAGAAGGGGATTTTTTTAATACCTAATTGAGCACTTATCTGGTGGTACTTATTTTTTACTTCAGAAATAGTTTTTCATGATATTTCTATATGATTAAAACCTAATTTTAAAACAAAGTACTGATTATTGGTAGTCAATGTTTTAATACATTTTTATATTGTAGGCTGGTAAATGGTATGTAAAGTTCAGTGGGAATCTATCTATTTCCTAAAGACAGTCGAGGTTTATCTATAATCGAGGTCTGTTTATCATTGAACAGAATGTTAACGTACCATTTACACTTAAAGCGTCTACTGTAATAGTACTTAAGCAATTTTTTTTAAATTTCAATTGAACGGAAGTTTGTTTACCATATCTTACACTTAAATATGCTAATGAATTTTGAAAACTGAAATTATGTCCTACGAGAAATTCTTTTAATAAGGAAAATGACTTCAAAATGAGAGATAAAAGGTTTACATGTATTCAAAAACTGTATGAGAACATAAACATAATTAATTAGAAAATGTGTTTTTCATTTAATGTTAGTAAACGCATTTAACAATAAATATAACTGTATTCTAATTTAATTAGCTATATCACGTAACAGTCATCATGAGTTTAAATTCATTAGATATATGTAGTTCAAAAAAGTAAACAAAACATGTGTTTTAGAAATGACAAAGAATGGTCAACAAATAGTGAACGCTGGATTAACATGTCCACAAGCTATTTTATAATTAAAATTTAAGATAACGTATTCCAGTTAAATAATGTTGATTGAAATTCAGGAAACTTAAATAATTATTCGGCCGTATATATTTACTCCTTGATTAAATACAGAAAACAAACTGGGTTTGACTTTGGTATTCTATCCATCTAAAAGGGAATGCTGCTTAAAAGTCAAATAGACTTCGGCTGAATCGAAATTAAATATTTTGAAATCTTCTATTTTTAGGATCGTATTTGTAATTAAACGATGGATGAAAGCTTTTAACGAATTTCCTTAAAATGTACTCACCCCCAAGTTCACACTTTTCATTCATAATAGAATGGTCTGAACTCAGATCTTTCATACTATTTATCCGTCCGTCTGTAAGTCCGGGCGGACATCTGTCTATTGTCGGTCGGCTAATTGTCCATTTTATTAGCATTGAAATTTAATTTAAGTCATTTAAAACGCTGTTGTCAAATCAACAATAGCATGATAAACTTTATTTATTTAAACCTAATATTTAAAACAATTTTTTTTTTCATAAATCAGTTTGAAATGACGTCAGAAAATATAGCACAATGTGACTCTTTGATTGTTCATTACTTGTTTACTCATAAAGCGGCAAGGTATTATATTTTCTGCATAAAAATCTGCTTAGTTTTAATTTACCTTTCGTATTTTCTTGATGTAGTTTGGAGTATTTTCATGTTTTGTTCTCACTAAATATTTTTAAAGTATCAGGGTTTTACAGTTTTTTTTTATTTTGATACTTATTCATTTGAGGATAAAAACCTTGGATCATTTACAGCGTTTTCGTCATTTTTAGACGCGCCAAATGTTGGGATGCTAAGACTTGACTAAATCAATTTTACATAATTATTCTTCGAACTGTAAGCAGACGATAAATAATATAAATTTAATTTGCGAAAGAAAATTAATGGTTCGAAAAGTTTAAATTACAACAGGATGCTATGTTTCACTCTCCAAGAATGTAACAAGTTCAAATAGTGTCCTGAAATCCATGGCGATAGGATAACTCTCTTACCAGACGACGTCCGAGACGTCCGAGGGGTTCGCTTCGTAGGTGCAGTAGATGACTGCCGTGGCTGATTCGTTCACTATCACGCCGCCGGGGGGCTGCATCACTACGGCAGGGGGGTCTGGAAAGGAAAAAATAATGAGAAAAAAAAATCATTTACAAATAAACAATATTTTATTAAATATTTCGCAAACTTCAATCGAAAGTAACAAATAAAAATCGTGAATCACAATAGCACTTAACAAAAGACTGATTTGAAGAACTTATTGCAGAGAAATATTAAAATAACAATGAACGTATTTTAAGTCTCTTTTATTTTTGTAATGAAAGATCGGTTTAGCTAATATTTATTTAAGCAACATAACTATTTAACATAACTATTTATTGTTTATTAATGCTGAATAAAACTGACTTGAAATTTAAGCTTTAAAGATGATAGAAAAAGTTAACATATTTAAATAAAAATCGAATTTTTCCCTTAAAAGACAAATATACACAAGCAAAACCTTTGAAAAGAACAACAACTAAAGAGGTTTTTTTTAAAAAATTGAAATATGACATTAATTGACGTTTAAAAGTAAAAGAAATATATTTTGATGTCAGTTTCAAAATACAAAATAACATTTTCTTATGTTCTATTTAAAAAACAAAGTTCATGAATGTCTACTATTCTCGGCAGTATTTTCCAAGCATATGTTAAGACAAGCTGATGCTAAAGGGGTGTAAATTTACATTAAATGCAAATTATCGTCGCTGCATTGTTTTTGCACCGCACACCATTTTCGAAGTTTCGTGCGACAATAAACAGCTGCGGCTGATTTAAAAGTCTTGGAGCATTTTAAAGAAATACGAAGGAGCTGGTGTTCGGGCTCGTATGACGATAATTAGGATTGTATAATTTATGCGTTGTTAGGTGAATGCGGTAGCCGTTGCATTTTCATACTTTCTTTTGTTACTTCGTTAAGATATTCAAATTTTTAGCATCGGTTAATGTAAATTGATATGGAACCATAACTTATGGGTCAGATGTTAAAGATAATGGAGGGATAGTTTCATTTAAGTGTTTTCCTTTAACTGAACATTAAAAAAACATAAGAAAAAAAACATAAGAAAACAAAAACATAGATAGAAAAATGGATTGAAAAATTGATAAAATCGATACAATTTCTTAACTCAAACCATTAAAAATCCTTTGAATCAAACTATATTAGAAGTAATGCTCCTACACTCTTGCCATTTTTATCCCAAAAGTATAAGCCACCCAGAAATCAACAAAATATATTTCCCGGAAATGGGGAAAACCGAAAAGAAATATCTTCACGTATTCGAAATACATTATTCAATTTCACTGTGATGTCTCAAAGCTTCCAAACGCCTATAGTATGATGAATGATGTTAAAACGCCGATGAATCAACGCATGATGAACAATGTGTTATTTTGAGTGAGGCGCAAGATTTTTGTTTTTCTATTGGGTTCGTGACTTATTTATTAAGAGTATAATATATAATTGGTACAAGATTTTACCTTTAACCAAGCAAAATATCAGATTTGCATATTTTAATTATCGGTTTAAGAAGGGTAAAACTATACTAATGACAATTTCATAAATATAAGATTAAAATGACAAAAGTATTTCGATGTTCCCTTTGAGGAAAAGTATTTCTTCACAGCCCTTCACTTCCCGATTTTGTTTTTCAGCATAAAATCTACGATTTGATATCTTCAATTGACCATATTACTTGAAAAATTATTTAAAAAAATCTTCGTTTATTATTTGCTGCCCAAATCACTGATTTATCTGAAGAGCATTAAACTAAAAATGTCAACCAAAAAAAACAACTAGATACTGACTTTTTTTTAACGAGATACATTGGTTTAAGGAGATTACACATATATAATAATCATTTTTTTTACAAAAATCACTCCAATGCATATAAAATAGGCTAATTAGGACTAACTAACCCAGTCCATCAAAAAGAAGGTTAAAAGCTAATTAGCTTATATTTTGGGTAAGTTATATTAATAAAATTTTCAATTAATTCGTTACTTTTGGCAACGTTTTGACATTTCTAAGTAGTATGAAATAGTGCAAGAAGAGTGAAACTATTGGTTTATATGTCTAAATGTACGGCTGTGCTACATATGGCACACGGTGCAGTAAAGGGATCATTTAAATGTACTCTTACTAAACGATACATTTTCAATCTAACAAAAATTCCATTCTAAAAGGAAATGGATACAAATTCAATAACACCCCCAAACCACCCAACAAATCATTCAAAAACTTTGTATCTTCCTACCCAATGCCTCCGGGCATCCCCCGCAATTTCCAGCCCGCACCCGAAATCAACAAGAAATATTCCCCGGAAATGGGGAAAACGCAAAAAATCCCCACGTCTTCCCCTACATTATTCCCTATTGCAGTGACGTCTCGCAGCTGTCAGCCTTCTTCCCGCGCGTGATAAGATGACCGATGACTCCCCCCCTTCGGAGTAACCTTATCTTTTTTATTTCCCGGCCCGTTTGATGGATTTTCAGAGGGATTCTTATATATTACAGTGACACAGACAGGTTTTTATCACTGAGGCCCGGGATCGGATGTACAGGTGATATTTTATTCCTTTTTTCCTGAGTTTAGCTCTGGGGTGTCTCAGTTCGACTTTTAAGTGTTTTTCTTTGAACGGAGTTGGAAGAGATGTCGGGAAGTTTAAGAGTTTTATTTCTCCCCTTACATGCAAATAAATGTTTTTAGTTTTGTGAGAGGAAGTATTCATGTTAAGTTTATTTTAAAACCAGTTAAATTAATATGGTTAAGTTAATAAACGAAATAATGACAACTTCAAATACCCGAAAAAATTAATTATGTTAATTGTTTTCCTTAAAAATAGATTGAAATTAATTTTTTTTAAAAATTTTAAATTAAAAAAAAGCATAAGGCATTGTTTTGTAATTATGCAAGTAAATTACTAATATTTTAAGAGATGGATTAGTATTGAATTTTAATTTGTATCATAAAGCTTTTATACTTACTTATAAAAGAGTTAACGTATGTATTACTGAAAAAACTACACTAAACACCATACGAAACAACATATACTGCGGTTCATATGTTAAAAATAATTTCAAGATAATTTGTTTTATGAAAAAATAAACGTATCATTTTCCTTAGAACGTAAATAATAACCAATCTTTGACTAAACTATCAAACCATTCATTCACGGTAAATAAAAACACAAATTAAACATTAATAGTGATAATATTTTGAGTTAAAATTATACTTGAGAACTTTTATATTTTTGTCAATCAAACTATTATAATTTCATTTATGTTGTTTTTATACGAAGCTATTATAATTTAGATAAATAAAATGATGGAATGGCTTAACAAGTAATCCATTGTTAGTGCATTAACAGTGCTGTTGTGTGTTTATTCACTTTGTGTTTATTTATTATTCATTCACAAATTATCGAATAACAATTAGCACGTTATAAATGTAGACAAGTGTGGTTCAGTTTCGTTAATTAATGTAGATCCTTCAAAGAAAAACAGACCTGTTTCTTAAACACATCACTTAATTTTCCAAACTATTTAAGTGTGTAATCCTTAACAATAGACAGTCAATACAACTGGACGCTATTTCTCATTCATCACATTCGTTAAACTTATTACTTATTCCTTTGTTTGAGTAAAGTACAAGTTTAGTATTTATGAGATCAGCATTTAGAGATGTAGATATAAATGCTGTGTAAATTATACTATTGAAGGAGTTATAATTTTATTCTATATCATTTTAAATAACTTATTAGTTTAAATATTTTTTTATTATTTGATTAATCACGTCATTTGCAAGATACATCTTTCAACTTGAGTATTATCAGAAAAACAAATGGCTTCAGTTTTAATTAGGTCATTTATTGAATGCTTGGCGCAAACTAACAAACATATATTTAAATCCACCTCTTTGTTCGACAAATAATTATTTTCCTTTGTTACATAATTCATCTCATTTGTTCAGTAAATGCCTTTAGTTATGGAATAATTTCAATTTATAGATATTTAAAATGCAATGATTATCTATTACTTGGCGATTTTTATTGATTATAATTTAAAATATATTAGTGATTTTTAATTGTTTTTAATTTACATGGTTCATACATATTTTTGTCATAACAAATATTTTGTTATAACAAGAAATATAAAGTTTTAGAAATAAGTAGAAGAAACAAATATTTATAACATTATAAACTATTAACGATTTGTCTTTATCACTTAATCTTTTTATTGATTGTTGATAGTTAATTAAATACTAATTTTGTGCTAATTGCTGTTTCTGTTAATCTTAATTTGCTTGATGAAAATTTGTTTAATGTCACTTTACTTTTAATTTACAGTACTTTCATAGTTCATTCAAGGAAATCATGAATTATTCAATCCATTTAATTTTTACGATTTTAATTGGATGAATTTTGTGTAAATACTTTTACTTGCCTTCTAAGCAATCAAAAATGCAATGAAAACTCAACGAGATACATTACAAAAATGTGAATACAATGACCAACAAAGCTATTGGAAAATAAATGTAGAATACCGAAATACGAATCCAGCTTAGATCAATATAAAATATCCTCTATATTTCTCTCAAAGCTCCACAGTCCATATTTCAGCTGAACGTCACCCAGGTTTTAAAAAAAAATGGGAATGAATGGACCCACCTGCCTATAAATAGATAAATGGAAACACAACATCAAATTGATGAACATACGCTACAATGATGGAATTCAATAATACTTCTAAAAGGGGGACTATACCCTTGGGGGTTGTGTCCCCCCCCCTCTACGGATACATTTATGACCCCTCTATCAAGGGGGGGATCGGATGTCAGTCCCCCCCCCCCCATTGGCAAAATAATGACCATCACTCGCTGAATCGAGGGATATGAAGTACAAAAATTGTGTTTTAGTATTTATTGGTTGTAAGGATTTGATGAAATTAAAGGTTTTTTTTTAAAATTAATGCTTAAAACTGGCTTCGCAAAAGTATGAAATTAAAACAAAGCAATTGTTTTTGTATGACCATTTATTGCATTTCTTAACGCGAACAAATTAAATATATTATTTTTTTTAAAAATGTGCTGTTATATATTAGAAAACTATATATTATAATATTTTTATAGTGTTTAATGATTAAAACCGTTTGTTGAAGATTATGTGTCGATTATTTCCTTTACAGCACACATTTCACTGAAAACATCCGTTTAAGAAGCAGCTGACGTGACAAAACCGAATACATGTGTTCTCTATAAATAAGTCGAATGCCTAACAGTGTCGTGATTAGGAGCGGTGACACTAAGTGATTTATAGCGTTCGTCTTCTCTTCCGGAGCTATACACCTCTTCCAGGTTAATTTTTCTTCGATAGTAAAAGAAATAACAGGATCATCTGAGAAACAGAAGAGTGTGTATTTTAATGTACTTATCGTTTGAAATCCCTCGATTGCTATTTGAAAATTACTTGATTACTATGTATCAATATCTATGAAGTTATATCAGTTTAAAAGCGCTATACATATGCAATAAATCTCGGTATTTAAACCAGCTAAAAATGGAAATAGTGTATTTTGTGAGTTATGCTATTCTGGCTCTGCTATGTTTCAGGTCAGAATTTAAACAGAAAGTTGGGTAGTTCGATGTACAGTGAAAAAGAATCGATTACTCTTGGATAAAAATTCTTATCTTAAATTTCATAAAATAATAATTGAAAAAACACATTTAATTTGTCCAATGCAGTTTCACATTCTAATCTTAGATATATATTTTGGTCTTTATATCTTTACGAAGGAGGTAAGAAGTTTAGTTTAGTTTTGAATTATCGACGCACTAGAGCTACACTTGGGCTATTAGCGACGGGCGTCATAATTTAGAACCACAATCAAGTGACGAGCCGACACCTGAGTAGGCACCCAACGCAACCGTTAACAACCGACATCGCATACAGCGATGGTACTTTGGAGCATATTTAACGTGCACTCACTCTTACGGGGTATTATTCGTCGGACATTTGTGGCTGCACGGGCCGTTGATAGGTCGGCAGTTATTTTGGCGATGCCCGGACCCGAACCTGTAACCTTCCGCATGCAAGGCGAACGTCTTAACCGACTGGGTATCCCAGCCCCCCGGAGGTAAGAAGAAGGTCGAGGTGCAGTTAACTTAAAAATATGGTTTCCATAAGAAGAACTCAAACTCATGACGAATTATTATGCGATGTTTTGATAGGACAGCGTTATTATTTTTCTATACTTCCATGTTTTTTTATATTTATATTTTTTTCATTTATATTATTGGTGTTTTTTTATTTAAGGTTTTTTATGTCCTGTTCAGAAATATCATAAAATGTATTATCACGTTTTGTTACGCATTGCATGCATTCAAAATAAATATGATGCATATTAAATACTTCACACAACGTAAAAAGAAAATAGAATAGTTTATTCATTCATATCTGATACTACAGTTATCAACTGCGCAAGTTATCATATTTGCCGTTTTACTTATCGTTTAATTTCTTCTCTTTTATGTCTCTTTTAAGGTTTGGTTGGTTGGTTGGTTGGTTGGTTGACATATATATTCAGGTTTGTGTGCTTGGTCAGAGACCCGCTTATAAACCTTCGTCAAGTAAGACAGACACAACACACACATAAGTGGATCCATCTAATTTTTAGAGACAGAGGCCAACTAGAGGATCCCCAGAATTGGCTTGTCACCCCCAGAGGTATTGATTTGGTATGGGAACTTGGAGGACTTTGTGACCACGACGGATTTAACGTGCACCAGTCACCATTAGCGTACATGGGGATCTTCGGAAGGCAGCGGGACTCGAACTCGCAACCTTAGGGATGCCAGTCCAAGACCTTACCGAAAAGGCTATCCCGGCCCCTCTCTTTTAAAGAGAGGGGGGGGTACTTTTAGATAACTTCAATAAACATCTCGCCAAACTTCTTCCTCAAACCTCCCATAACTGGAAATATCCCTCTAGTTTTAACGGATCTCAATTTGACCAGTCGGTTCCAGAAAAAAAAAGGCGAGTGCACATGCGCAGTACTTAAATTCAAATGCAAAAATTACTTCATTTGACAACAAAATTTGAACTGTTAGCCAAGTGAAGCTTTAGTGCACGTTGATCAATAAAAGGAGCAGAAACTCATCGTCAAATAGTTATCTCGAATAACTGATTAGGTTAGGTTATGCTGTACGTTTTCGGCTGTCTATTTATAGCCTCCATGGATTTTAACACAGCCGATTACGCGTCGTAATTTAGACACCTGGTCGAAGGACGAGGTAGACACCTGGCCGGGAACCCAAAACAAACCAGTGTGCCATCGTGCGCTGGACTCCACACATTTAAAATGCTCGTATGTCGTAGTGTACTCAGGACAAATACAGACAAACACACAACACAAATAGCAATGCTTATCAAAATACTTCATCAAAATATAATCAAAAGTGTCAATAAGCTTATCATAATTTCGTTTCGAAGACGAGAGAGCGAAAAATGTAGAAATATTATACAAAGCTAATTAGCTAAAGAAATTTCAAGAAGGGACGGGAAAGTCCAAGAAAATTTAAAATTTGCCTAGTTGGAACGGCAGCTCTTTCTAGAAATTTCGAAACCGAGCAAGGTCATTGTTCTTCGACAATTCCGAAGTTAGCTTCAATTAAGGCAGGGAGAGTTTGCCTCTCGAGGTGCGTGTCCGAGAAAGATGCAGCACCGGCGATTCCAGCACCAGCCAAACAATTGACGTTTCTGTTGTATTTGAAGGGGTGGCTGAAAGAGTGCTTCCGAAGTATGCTATTCACCAGGATCAATGTGCCTAGTTTGGGTATTGACTATTGAGTTTATGGATGCTTGTATGTCATCATTGGTAATCTCGACTGGGTGACAGTTCTCTACTTCTGAAGGTAGAGGACTTAGACCATCGTTCGTCACCCATTTGTGTTCCTTTATCCCACTAAGGGTTATCCTTTGTTTTGGATCCTTTATACCGGGAATCGAACCCGGGGCATTCTGACTGTCGGCAACATATCAGACCCGGGGCATTCCCAGTCGGCAACATATCTGGTATTATTGTAATTTAATAGTTTCCGGGTGGTTTATTTCTATTTTCCTTTAACACTGAATACCTGGTATCGAGTTTGTTTTCTTTAGCATTAAGCGAACCATCCAGCTCATATTACAGATCGTTGATACCCTCCATTCTCGCGACCACAACTGCAGTTACAGTTAATGACGAGTGTGAGAAAGGGACACGCGACCTCCAGTAGCCTGGTCGGAATTCACAAGTGTGTAATGATTGGCCAAACGACATGCTCAGTGGGGGTGATAGCGAAGCGTGAAGGGGGTGAGAGTGGCGTTAATAACGTTGTCAGGAAAGGATACGACACTTATCACTTTCCTGCACGCTAAACCTGGGGATTGTCAAAAGGACTTGGGTGTAGAATGATAAATATATATTTTTAATGTTTAATGTTATTGTGACTATAAGAGCATATTAAGAGTGTAGTCCCTTCGCTTAAATGTGATAGTCTGCGTTATATTTGACGATATAAGTTTTTAGAAAAAAAAAAGTTGTCAACTGCAAGGACGTTTTTCTCTCGGTAGTTCTAAATTATTTTGGTATTGTCACCGTTGCACCACCTGTGAAACATACTCCAGGTTTAGTACTCGAACTTCCTGATCCGAGCTTAATCCTCCTCCCGTATTCACCAGTCCCCGATTAAGTTATCCACAGGATGATCTTCCGGAAGTCGTCTCTCATTATCTGAACATTATTTTGTGCTATTTCGAGCCATTCTGAAGTAAAGTTTTAAAAAAAACGAAGTGAAATAAATATGTTTGTTTACACTTTACTTGAGCCGAATGAACCCAACGATGTATAAATAATGAACCTTCGTAAATAGAATTTTGAAAGTCAGATCATAGACACTAGAAACGTATGAAATAATCGAAGAGAGAACAATAAAAATGTAAACAAATTACTAGGATTTAAAAATAATCCTATTCTGTAACTAAGGCACAACACACAGAGTTGGGATTTTCCCGTCCAAAACTAATATTTCCGATCCCAGCAGGAAAAACTGGTAGTCTGGCTCTCTTTACTATTTTCAACAGTTTTGTGTTTTTAACGGAAAGAAACAAAATAACAATAATATAAAAAAAATCCCGTACAGGCGAACAAAAAAAACACAGAAACAAATAAGATAGAACATAATGTGGCAATCAGCTGGCATACAGATATGATTAATATACTTCAAATTAAAGTGAAAAATAGAGATCCAAGTCATCGATATTTATTAAAAATTCAAAAAGTTGTATTTTAAAGGCTGAATAATTATTTATATTTGTTAGGTGAACAGGCAGTATATTATTTAATTTATGGGCAAGATAAAAGATTTAACATGAAAAACCCAATTCCACCCCGCTGACACTAATTATTGCTTGAAAGTCCTATTTTTTTAGCTCTACACCTCCACCTAGTCCAGACCTAACTTTTGTAACCCATCTTGGCACATGTATATGCATATTTTTAAATGCAGGCCTGTATCTTTGTGAAAACTGTCTTCTTTCGGGGGGATGCAATGTTAGAAGACAAATTTGGACCTAAAACTATCTGGGGACATATTGTGCCAAAACTTTTGGTGTTTTCTGTTTCTAGAGGCCAAGAGCTTTCTTTTGATACCACACACTCCCATTTTGAGTGAGTATTTAAGCTTCCCGCTGAAATTTGGTTTTTTATTCATGGCCTGTGTTAAAACACACAATGGGACCCAAAACTCACTGGAGACATATGTTGCCAAAACTGTTGTGGTATTCTTGTTCTAAAGGCCTGGACGAACCTTTTGATGTGTCACAATGTCCATTTATGTGAGTATTTAAGCACACAGCTCAAAATGTGGCTTTTATTGTTCGGCAAAGCATCAGTACATGAAAAAACCAAACTTCAACCCCTGAGACACTATTTGTTGTTTTAAAGTCTTGTTTTTTTAGCTGTTTATCTTCACCTAGCCCAGAACTAACTTTTCATACCCATCTTGGCACATGTACATACATATTTTAAAATCCAGCCCTGTATCTTTGTGAAAACCCTCGTCCGTCGACTGAGGCCATGTTAAATGACACATTTGAACCCAAAACTCTATGGGGACATATGGTGCCAAAACTTTTGATGTTTTCTGATTCTAGAGGCCAATACCTTTCTTTTGATACCACACACTCCCATTTTGAGTGAGTATTTAAGCTTCCCGCTGAAATTTGGTTTTTTATTCATGACCTGTGTTAAAACACACAATGGGACCCAAAACTCACTGGGGACATATGTTGCCAAAACTGTTGTGGTATTCTTGTTCTAGAGGCCTAGACGAAACTTTTGATGTGTCACAATGTCCATTTCTGTGAGGATTTAAGCTACCAGCTAAAATTTTGGTTTTTATTCCTCGTTTAAGCATTTAACATGAAAAATCCAAATTCCACCCCCCCTGACACTATTTATTGTTTGAAAGTCCTGTTTTTTTTAGCTCTACACCTCCTCCTAGTCCAGATCTCACTTTTTTTTAACCCATCTTGGCACATTTATATATGCACATTTTTTAATGCCACCAAAATAAAAAAAAAATCTTTACTTGAAATGGAAACTTTAGTTAGAAAACCCCACCAACATGGTTACAGGTTTTAAAAAAAAAGTTTGTTAGGTTTTAAATGGATGAAAATAATTTTCCACCAAACTATTTGAAAATAAGTACTTGAATAAATATTAATAATTTACATATTCATAAATTTGCAAAGAGAAAAATAAATTATGTGAAACACTTTTTATTTCTTTTAAGAAAGGGTAGACATTGAAGTCAATCATATTACAATATTTTTCAAATGTAATCACACACAGTCTACAAATAAATTATAAATACATTGATTGATCCAGAAAAGTGAGGGAGCGATGAATTGTCTAGTACATTTTCAAAAGAAATATATCAATATTCATTTTGTCGGTCAAAGGACAAAACCACGAATGTGCCGATTCTAGGGATTGAAGGTTATTGAAAACGGTTGGCTTAACATTGTTTGGCTCTCCATCTCTGTGCTTTTGCACATTCATAGTTTTGTCATTTGACCGACAATATATAATTATACATTTCAAATATGTATATGAAACAATATTTAACCATTGATAATTCTTAAATTTTTTCGTTTAAAACATTTTTTATTATGTTTTAAACATTGAAAAGCATGTAGACACAGTATGAGGAAACAACAAATGCAGTATTAAAATTTTGTGTATGTAAATTACAATAATTGTTTAATAGTTTTTAAAGGGAAACAAGTTTGTGAACTTGTTTACATAATCAATCCAAAAAAATATAAAATTTTAAAATAAAGTACTTGGTTGGAACATTGAGTTATACTGGTTAAAGAAAACAACCTGTAAACCATGTATAAATCTTTTATAAATAGACAAAAAGAATGGAATCAGTCTAATTTAAAGAATAAAATTTTTAATGTTAGTTTTTCTGGAAAATATATATGTGTAATTATAATTTTTTTAAAACCTGTAAATAAAATATCCTTCATCACTAAAAATATTAATTAACAATCAAATTTCTGAGCATTCCACCAATAGAATCTGGAATGTCAATGGCTGAAGTATCTTCCGATAAAGGGTCTCTTCAACTTGATGGTTATGTTGTGAAGGACAGCTGTTGCCACAATTATGGCCATAGTAGTGTCCAGATTTTCTCCCCAACCTTTGAGATACATTGTACCTTTAAAAAAAAAGTGTTATCAGCAAAATATAAAAATGTCGACAACTGCATTGAACTGTTGCTACATCTGTATGCTTTATAAAATTGTTTTAGAAATTGAATTGTTTAGATTATCTTAAGAAATATAGGCTTTTTCAGGGTTTTCTATTCTGAGTAATATTTATATTATAAATTTAAGGAGAATATAAACTCGAGGAGAGAGTCTAAATATTTCACATAAAACTTCCAGAAAAAATATGATTTTTATAAGTGAAATTTGTTTTGAAAATTAATATTTTTTAAGATAAAATAAATTATGTGAATAATAAAAAAAAAGAGTAAGTTCAGGGTTGAAAAAAAAACTTTTTTTGTCAAAACCTAGTCGAGGTAGGAATTATTAAAAAAACTGGTGTTTTTTTGGTAGAAAACTAAGGTAAAATGATTTATAAAAAATTTGTTATACACACATCTATATCATCAGTTAAACCACGAATGTGCCAATTCTTGGGATTGACATTTTTTGAAAACATTGGGCTTGACAGTGTATGGTTTTCCATCTCGGTGTTTTTGCACATTCGTGGTTTTGTCATTTGACGGATGATCTATATATTATACCACAATTTTGATCTTCTTGAAGAATCAGTTTTTTTTAAAAAAATTTTTACATATAAATATATGTAATTAGGAATGGAGAGAATTTAACAAAATCTAGTTAATTCTTTTAATTAGTTTGAAAAATAAAGAAATGTTAATTTGAAAGTAAAATATACTTTCAGGTAAAATCTTACTTGGTGGGCCAGAGCTATTTGACAAAATTTAGTGACTTTTCAATCAACAATAAATAATTATTACTGGCAACCCAGTACAGTAAGCCAAGGTAGGGTTACAAAACTATCGTAGCATGCATCCCAACTTGTTTTAGGGTTGTCGATAAAAATCCTAGCATATTCAGAAATCAATGTTTTTGGGATGTACCCAGGTTCATTTTAAGTAGGTTTGTATGATGAGGCTAGAGTATACAAACATTATGATTCCTTTCCTTACCTACATTTGTTGGGTTCAAAAATGGTGTCATCAAGTATGCTCGGAGTGAATAGTCACTGTCTCAGGACATGGTAGTTGTTCGACACTTCCGTCTCCATGATGGCTCTCAGGTAGGAGTTGTCCAAAATAGTGGACACTTCCAGGGGATCGTACAGTAAAAGAGGGTATTTTCATATCTATATCACTTTTGGCTAACCTAGGAAAAAAATATAAATAAAACATTTAAAGGTAAAAGTGTAATAGCGATACATATATAATAAAATTTTAACTATTAATTTTCTAACATTGAGAGATGTGTAAAACGAGATAAATTCCCATGTTGAAACTTTTCCCGTTTTTAAACTTTTCAACAAGCGTTAAATGTTTCTGGCAATTATGTAAACAAACCCAAAAGAGGAATAAAATTATTAAGATAACACAGATCCCCAATGATTAAATGGTTCTGAAAAAATCATAGCTCTGCCAACATCCAGAAACCACACAACTTCAGGATGTTACTAAGCTGGAAAAGTCGTCAAATATTTCAATACGTCACTAGAATAGTCACTAATACTTAATAATTGACATACAACCTTTAATTATGAACATAAAATGTATTTTAAGGATACCTAGTAGACTTTATACTGTGTGTGGAAGGGGTGGAGGTAAGGGTAGAGTAAAATCAAGATCTATTGAGTTGCACGTAATTATCAGATGTGTTGACAAAAAAAAAATGTTGTTCCTACTTCTTAACAATATTTACTGCAACTAAGCTCTTGTATAATGAATGAATTGGTAAAATAATGTTTGGTAATACTAGTCTTTTTGTGTGCTACACTAAAGCCAAATAATCAGCATTTTAGTTTGTCACATCAAAGTGAAACCACATGACATTGAAAAGCTTCATGCTCGAAAAAATCTTGTTCATTTTTTCAATTGCTTCAACTACTATTTGTTTAAATATTCATAAACCAATTCAACTAATAATTAGTATACTGATTCATTCATATAGAAATAATATATGTATATGATAGGTGTGATCAGTGATTGCAAACACATAACAAACTAATATGGTTACATGTGTTCGCCAATTACAACCCTAAACGACAGTACATATACACTGTGTTAGCGAATAATTTATTATAGAAACCCAAGTTAAATGAATTCAATAGAAAAAAACAAATGAATTTATTAAAAATATACCATACCTCTTGCGTTCGTAGTTCGTACCGATCCGCCATTTCCTCTTCCTCTTGTTTACTAAAATGATGCTCGATCGCTATTGGTCGATAGAAAATAGTCCAGGATTAATCTACCTCGAGAGGGGGTTTAATCCCGGGCGTTTAATCTAGGATTAAGCTCGCGATTAAGTGCTGGTGGATACCGTTTTGCGGCTAATCCCGCACTAGAACCGGTTCAGAGATTAAACCGCGCTTAATCGTGACTGGTGAATACGAGCGTTAGCAGTTAAAAGCAATTTCAGATTTAAAATTAATAAGTATTTTAAGACATTTTTTCTTTTTAAATTTTATCTATATGTTGCTTGTTTGTATTGAAAACATGAAACTATAAATTTCTTTTGTACTTTTTCAAAACGACAATTAATGACTGATTTGCATGTCTGTACCAATACTTCTACAAGTTTTAAAATTATTATAGAGGGTGGCAATTCATAAGAGGCAACTATCCACAATCTGTTATTCGGTTTAATCCTTTTTTTTTAAATGTCATTCCGTATTAAAAGCTATTTAGAAATCATAATATCCTCAATATTCTAGGTATACCATCCCAATCTCAAATACATATCACAATTTCCAAGCAACAATAGCCATACAAGCTGACCAATTACAGTTGCAGAAACACTACAATCGTCATTTAGGCCTCTGCACACCAAGCAATTCTAGTATCCGGGAATACTTGCACAATATATCTACTGACGAGTACTGTCTATACCTGCAGTTGCTCCTGGTGTTTGGAACACGGCAAACGAGCACTATTACTCACAAAGGATATATTGAGAGAGAAGACTGTGTAATACAGTTGAGGGTGACATAATACTGTTCAGGCCCTTTGAGGGTCGCCAGTGTTTAACGATGCTATGGCTAAGGTGTGGGGGACTCAGTTGTATAATTGTGCATTATCCTGTGATGTGGCTATTGGATCTGCGTAAATTTAAGACGAATGTCTTTGTCATGTGTAAATAATAATATAAAGTAATGAATAGATCATTTCTATGGTTCACTCTTCTACATTTAGGTTTATCTCCTACAATTTAATGATTTACATGAGTGATGGTATTTTATTGTAATGAAATGCAAATTGGGAAGCTAAAAGATTCTCTCTATATTAAAAAAAAAAGTAAGCTATTTTAAAGTGTCAGCAGCCATAACTTGATGAAATATTGATGTCAGAAGCCCAAATTTTTTGGGAAGGTGTATCTCCCTTATGCCTCAACCCTTTTTTTTGCTTTTCAAATTTCCAATTAGTTTTTTAATTAAAAATAAAAATTAATTTCTCTCTATGTTAAAGTATAGGATTTGAAAGTTGTCAGCAGCCATAACATGATGAAAATATTGATGTCAGAAGCCCAAATTTTTTTGGGAAGGTGTATCTCCCTTATGCCTCAACCCTTTTTTTTTCAAATTTCCAATTAGTTTTTTAATTAAAAATTACCATAATTCAGCCAAAAACGAAAACTTATTCCTTTTCAGCAAAACGGCACGGTGAAAATCATCAGAAATGCGTGATTTTGTTACGTTCTTTTTAAAGAACAGTTGCTCTTTTTTATGTTCTTTTTTAAAAGAACAGTCCTTTAACTTGTTCTTTTTACATTGGTTTTGTGTTTAGACATAGAAAAGGTTCACAGATTTAAAAAAAAATGATTTTGCCTTAAAATATATTATAGCAAGATAGAATATTTATAGTTTAAAATTATGTTAAAAAAGATAGTAAAAAAATTATGACAAAACTATTTTAAATAAACATTTAACATAACAATTAGTCTGATAAACATTTTCAATAAACAAAAAAAAATATAACAAAATTATTTTATTTAATTCTGCTAAAGTGAAATCCCCAAATTTCCTTTTTTTTTATAAAACAAGATTTTTTTTAATTATAAAAATTATTTTGCCTTAAAATATATTATAGCAAGATAGAAGGCTTATAGATTAAATAAATTATGTAAAAAAATATAGTAAAAAAATTATGACAAAACTATTTTAAATAAACAATTAATTATTTTATTTAATTCTGCTAAAGTGAATCACAAAATTTCCCTTTTTTATAAAGCAGTTTTTTTTTTTTAATTTTCAGAACTGATAAAAAATATCGCGTTGTTCTTTAAACTTTTTTCTTCAGCTGGCTTTGGCAGATGGCTTTCTTTTTTTTTTTATTTATTCTCGTTTTCTTAAGTTTTTATTATTCGTGCGCATCAAAACACCACGGTAAAATAGTTTTATTTTATTTTTTTATTTATCCTAAAAAATGTATTCTTACAGGTGCGAATAAAATAAACTTGGACACTCGAATATGCGACAACATATTCCTTTTTGTTTTTTAGAGAGTTTTTGAAGTTATTTTAACTCTTGTTAAACATTGTTTTATGATTTGTTGTATAGCCAACATATTAAGCGAAATGTTTTTTAGCTTCCACACTACGTTTATAACGTAAAAAGTGGAAGGTATTATAATCTTTCAATCCGTCTGTCTGTCACCAACTTTCACAGAAGGAACCGCAAGTCGCACAAACGAGTGGGATATATCATTTTGAAGCAAAAAATCAGGCTAGGTTACATCCCAAATTTCATTAAAAAATTTATGTGATATGATTCAGTTTGGATTGTTGTAATATCACAATAGAGTGAGATGAGAGTAATAATGAGTGAGAGTGATAATGAGTATCATTAATTTGCGAAAGAAGATTAATGAAAATGGTTAATTTTGGCGTTTAAAAGTTTGAATTAGAAATAAATTATAAGCTGAAGGCCCTGTTTGGCGAATTTCTTGCTGAGGTGTATAAATAGTGCGTTTTTTTGTTGAGCACAAATATTGTGTGGAAGAGGTTTAAGTGACAGATTCTGAACAAACCTACTTTTTAGTTTTATTTTTCGTTGTGAGATGCGTTTTTGCAAGGATCTCCCTACGTGTTACATTTCACTATTTTTTGTTTACGTAAATGATAGTGTTTTTGTCTTTTTGTATCTGTCCATGGTCTACTCAACTTTAAGGTCACAGAAGCTCTTTGGACGTCACGCCATCCGACCGGTTCGGAATGTAAGCAATTTCACAGAAAAAGTACGAAACCTATTTGCGCACTGCCAATTATATATACTTATCTGGTTGCGCGAACAGGTTTCGTTTCTCCCTTTCGGAACAGCCAACAACATGAACCTGAACAACTACATTTGGCGAGCGATAGCGAGCAGGGGGCGTAGCTAAAAAAGTCATACTTAAAAAAGTCATACAACTTAAAAATTTTGAGTGAGCCATTGGGTTTTTAAAAAGAACCTAAGAGTAAAAACAGGCTAAGTTAATTCTGCGAAATTAACGGGGGTTGGCGAGTTATTACTGAAAAAAGTAATACAATATATTTTTTAAGTAATATAACTTAGCGGCCGCGAAGCGATCCAGTGTAATTGCGCAGCAATTCCCGTGGGTTTGCGAGCCATAGCGAGCAGGGGGCGTAGAGGAAGAATGCAAGAATGCAAGCTTGCGACCCAATGAGATTACGCAGCAATATCCAAGGGTACGAGCTTGCGGCTGAATATAACTATATTACCAAGGCTCGACATAATTTTGTCATAGATACAGACCTGGATGGCAAAATAGGCATAGGCCTGTGCAAAGTTGGGTTGGAAAAGTTACGTTCACCAGCGAGCCAGCCGCGAAGCGGCTTATGGGAAACCGAGGGTTGGCAAGCGATAGCGAGCAGGGGGCCCCCTAAATAATTATAAAAATGTAAATTAAAACGAACGATTTATAACCTTTTTACAAAAGTATTGCTTGAAGCAGTCCTTTCGAACACTATTTTCTTTTTGCAATAGAAAGGTGTTGCACGCAATCAAAGATTTTTAGTGGACCATGTTTCGTCTTAACGAAAATTGTTGTATTTTCCTCCAAGCTCTAAAAATCAGGCAGTTTGTTTTATTCCTCGATCTATGTTTGTTGTTGAGAATTTCATTTGAAAATGGATGAACATTTTTTAATACTCTGTTAATTAAGAAAGTAATAATAAAATAGGAATTCATGGAAAACTATTTCAATAAAAATTAGTAGCAATTTCGCAAGTTTTCTTAGAAGCATATCGTGAACACTATGAAATATTAACGCAATAACTTCAAAATAACACTTTACACAATGAATAAAAACATGGAACGAAATTCATAAGACGGAAATACTTCCCCTTATTTAATTAAAAGAGTTTCTTTTAACAATTTATTTGGAGTTGTTTCAACATCTTTTTTTTAAATTAAACTAAAATAATGTATTCTAACCAACTCTGCTCGTTTAGGTAACAGACATCGCTTACTTTTGACGTTACAGATTAATTATGCTCCGTTTAGTATTAAAATGTATTTTTTATGTTTCAAAGAATGGGGCTTTAATAATTTGTAACATTTAGGTAAAATGGAAATTTTCATTTGCAGAATGTCTTTATTTAGTTTGGTTTTGCTCAAATGGTTAGCTGAAAAAATATTTCGACTTAATAAATGAAACATTGTAAACTTAATTACTTTAAAGACACATGGTATTTATAAAAAATATTTTTTAAATGTAATAAAATGCAATTATTTTAACTTGTTCTTAAATAAATAATTATGGATATTGATATTCAAGCATGACTACATGTCAACGAATAAGAATAACATTAGGTTTTATTACTCGGTTTTTAAATTCCCTTAGGTCCTAAAAAAACACATTTTTAATGATTTTTCAAAATATTTTTTAAAAATGCACTGACAATTTAAAAGTATGTATATTCTTCTACATAAAATACAGCCTAGTTATTGGCCTATTCATTACTTAACTACTTCGAAAATAATCACGATATCTAGCTCTTAGATAACAAAATCCATTTTTATATAATCCTTGGTGCTAATTAATTGGCGAACAAACCATTACACGGATTCGCCCCTTTAAAATTTCCCATCAAGTTAATCAACACGAGAAAACGATTCCGCTCGTTTTAGCCATAACGCCCAAAACCAGCGCCTTTCTTCGTAATTATCACGGCCGCTTTTTCTCCACTCGGCCAATCAACAACGAGCCGTATCATCAGCCTCGGTGCTAATTAATATCAACAAGCTACCCCAAAGGCCGGGCTTATAAACGCGATTTTACGAAACACGAAAGTATCGCCAGATTGGCGTAATGTGTGCCTTCATTTATAAAATTAACAAACTACCCATTTTTGTAAGTCATCGTTTTCGATAACCCTTTTTGATGGTTAAAGTGTAGCACATTCAAAGTTTAAAAACATTGATATTGACATAAATATATACAAGAAGTGACAGATTTTTGAAACAACAGTTGGTATAAGATAGTATTTTCTTTAGAATTATTTAAAGTTAAAAAAAAATATCTGAAAAGTTAATTCACTCATCGTCTGACATTCAATATTATCAAATTTACTTGAAGACTGTTCAATCAAATAAATTTCAAGCAGTTATGTACTTTTGTAAAATTTTGAATGCTAACCTAATTAATATTTTTCTTAAGAAAAGTTTTGAAAATTTCATTTATATAACTAGTCCTAAAATATTTCGTTTGTATAAAACTAAAAGCCAAAAATAACTTTTATTGACTGTGTTTATAATTTAGCAATTAGTAAATATAACAAATGCTCAATGAACTTTTAAAAATTAAGGATAATGATACTGTGAGATATTTTCTTTATTATCTTGTTCAAAAATCCCTTATTATTCAAATCAATAATCGTGTGCAATGTTATGCTCTTAAGAAACCAATCTGAAAGTTTTACTTTCAAGCACAAGTGCGGAAAAAGTAGATTTTTCTCAATGTGTTAAATCCTATACTCTCTACACCCACAATTTTCAATTAAATATTTTAAAAGATAAACCCTGCACAATTTTTTTAAATACAATAGTGTTGTATTATTTTTTTTATATAGTTTGAGAATGTTTTTATGCGTGAGGTAACCGTACAAAGTATATTGAAACTCTTTTAATTTTTGTTGCTTCCATGACATAAATATGTAACACCGTAACCCCATAGAATAAGATTTATTATTATTTAAATATGGAAAAATGACTATGTAAAGTTTGGCGATTTTTCACTAATTGGCGAACTGAAATCTGCTCTTTCCGCAACCCTATCCCGAGTGTCCATTTAATATAAGAACGGAGTGAGAAAGTAAAATTTATAATAACATTCCCCACAGAATTCTTTCGCAAACAAAATGGAACCTTGCGAAGCAAAATATGGCCTTATTTTCTTGCGGAATTTGCGAATTATATTGGCGCGAAAAGTTCGGATGAGAGCCCCTGCACTAATTGCGGCTCATTAGACGGTGGTCACGAAGAAAGGACGCTCTTCTTTTATGAATAGTTTTTCTATGTTTTTATTTACATATTTTAATGTCGAATCATATAATTAAATATAAAGTGCTTGAAAAGAAATTTTTAACTGATCGTATACGAGTTCCATGCACTTTACAATCATTGAGAAAGAGATAGGGATACGTTAGATGTTCTGAATTCATTGCATTTGTTTTAAACCATTGGCGATTCAAATTCATTGCTAATTGTATTAAAAAGAGCGTTTGAAAAAATATGTAATTTACTACATTATTTATTTGAAGGCGAGAACTTGGACATTGGCTCGACAACAAAGCATACTTCGCCACTGAAACCATGAAACAATCAACTAGCAAAGACGATGAGTCATCGTTTAACGCAAGCGAGCCAACAAATGGTTAAATTTATGATTTTAAAATACGACAAACACCAAAGAGGGTCCAGTAAAAAATTTTCAATAAAATGTTTAAAAAGTTCAGGAAAAGAGATAAAACATTTTTCTATATACATATTTATATCATTAAAAGGATGTTTCAAAAGTATTACAGTTTGGTTTTCTGATTCTCTATGGCAAATTATACGAAGACCCACTGCTTAAAAGTCAATTTCAAATAGCAAAAAGTATCTATACCACATAGCAATAAACAGTTAAACATACGTTGTTTTCCAATGTATTAAAGAACAGGTGATACAAAACATGGTTATCTGTTCTTTAATACCCTTGTTATATATAGAGAGGTCCTAGCGTAAGAGAAAAACTTTCAAAAGAAAAAGGCTAACAAGTCAGAGGCCTACGCTCAGTAATTAACCAGGGCTGTGGTGTGTTCTCGAAAAGGAGAGGGAATGTTCTAGAGTAGATTACGTTTTTATTGGAAATGATTCTTTTTTATCTTAAGCCATTATTTGAAGAAGAACGGGGTTATTTAATAAAAACTACACAGTATATGTAAAAATATGTAATTGTAGAGTAATTAGGAGTAAGACTGGGTTTTTCATTTTCGATTTTTTTATGGGGTTTTCATTTTTTCTATACAACATAGGCATTCACTGGCATGATGAGCTGGTAATACTTGTTACGAGATCGTCGAAAACTGTAGCCGACTCATTGAACACTCTTTTGGCTGTATTTCTCCCACTTAAGCAACTCATAGGCGTGCTGACGTAAAGATTTACTCTTTTTAGTTTGATTTGGTTAAATTAGCACCTCGTTCAATTTTTGAAGAGCTGTTTTAAAAACTTTACTAAATAAATGATTAAATCAACCTTTCCATTATTTTTTTGGTATTCACTTTCTTCTTAGAGTAAATGTTATTCGAGGAGGCTAGAAGTGTACAGCCGTAAACGATAAAAATTACCAAATTACCGGATGTTATTCCACATATCACCTTTTCATGGATCGCGTTGCGTCTACTTACGATGAATCATCCTACTTTAGTATTAATTAGGCTCCTTTTTCACACGCGCCGCCCTTCCGGTAATGTTCGCCGTACCTACAATGATGGATGATCGCAGTGGCAATGTGAAATCAATTGAATTTTCTTAAATGTTTTGGAAGCGGAAACTGTTCATAAGCTATTACGTGGGGTTGGTAACCCAATTGGTATAGCGTACGTTGGACACGCTATCAGCCCAGATCAGATCGCAAGCGGTAGGCGCTGGTTCGATCCTGGTAGCAGTCATTTTCCTATAAAAGGAAATATGCAGCCAAAATCCAACTAAAATATCTGAGTATACTGGTATAGACGTCCTCATTAAATCTGTGGAGTCCAAAGTTCAGACGGCGTTAGCGTGCAATGTTGCTCTTTTCAATTGGGTGCCCGCTCAGGTGTCGATTTCGTCACTTGACCAGGGTTTTAAATAACGAGGGGTAATTGGCTGCGTCAAAGCCCTTAAAGTAGGATAGAAATAGACAGCCGGAACCGATTAAATTACCAACTTTAAAAAAACCTTCCTGTGTTATTCAAGTAGTGTACCGGGTGCGGGTTCGATTCCCAACTTCGTCCTGGATGTACTTTCTTTCCCTGTGTCAGTAAAAGTTCTGTCTGTCTTACTTGAAGAAGGTTTATAAACGGGTCTCTGATCAAGCATACAAACCGAAAAATATATGTACCAAAATTCATACCTAGTATCAAGTAGTGTCAGTCTTAAACCTAACTGCAGTAGTATGTGAATTTAGAAAAATTTTCCGCGTTTAAATTCGCTTAGAATTGCCATTGGTGTATTAAAAAATTAAAACCCCAGTACTGTTTTCTCTTTTGTTGGTTCAATAGATTTAGCATTAGACACAACGATCCTCTGACTCCGTATATAGGGTAAACTTTACCGTAATTATTAACTATAAAACAGCTATACACCTACAGTCCCTGGACAAATTATTAGACGCACTGTATTTTTTAAAAGTAATTTTATGTTTCTTAAGAGTTTTTATGCAATAATGGTATATTTACACTACAATATTATTGATTTTTATTTAAAAAAAATTGTCGTAGACTATATATTTCTATTTATACAAATATGTAGGTACAATATCACCCGGTAATTAATATTTTACATGAAATCTTGCAGTGCGTCTAATATTATGTCCAGGGACTGTATATCCGGAAAATATCATGTCCCTACCGTGATGAATCATCCCACTTAACAGTATCGATTACGACACCTCTCTTCGGAAGTATCCAACCCGGCCTCATCGAAAAATGCCCCAACACGTCTTCTAATTGGACGCCCGCTGCACAATTAGCGAAAAAGCAATTAGCGCCGCGACGTCCTTTTAGACGTCCGAACGGGGCGCTTTTAAAAGTACAGATAATTATCTGTAAAGGTGTTCAAAAGGAAGTTTGGGCACCCGTCATTGTGTTGCAGGGGCTTGATTTAATTTGTTCTAATTTGGGATATGGAAATTGGAGTGGAGGTGTTCTGCTGTAGTTGGTTTTGTTTGTGACTTGACCAGGTGAAATATTCGAATGGAATCGTAAATTATAATGCGTGAGTTTGTAGTAATTTAGCTCTCAAAATGAAATTTATTTATTATACTGCGCACATATATGTATTTGACTAGGATTTAATAAAAACTCTGTTATAGCTATTTATAAGTTTATAAGACGGGCAAGTTATAAAAACGGATTTTTCTCCAAATATTTAAACTTTTTAGTTTTGATAGTATTAGGGAACCGTCATTTTTATGGTAAACGTATCCACACAGCTACTTTTATATATTGGTTATACACTCTTAACCTCCTCAATCCATAAGACGCCCGAGACATATGTTAAATGTCTATGATATTTATTGGTTGTCTATGAAGTGACCTGCTTCGAAATTACATAGCGTTATTGGCTGTGAGAAAGCTCTTCTTGGAAAAAAGAAATCGACAGCCGGAAACGTTCAAACCTAACTTAACTTGCCGTCTTGCAAGAATTTTATGCCTAACATATAAGAGATTTTGCAATAAATAATATTGGCTTCTCTTCCATGTGTCGCAAGTTATATAGAAGCCAGTACGTGTCGGATAGCTATGAGGAAGGTTCCAGGTTAAGATTTCCACCTCGTTTTGAGAAATCTATTTAACTATTACTGCATCCAAAAGTACACCGCGATTTTTAAGAACTATTCAATTTGTAGCCTTTGTATACGTGGATTAAGAAAATTGTTTTTAACATATAGCAATTTGAGGATTACAAAGTATTAGTCTACATGAAGATTATTGTTATCTCCATAGACTATTTATTACTTCTAGATGTCGGCCACGATTTCCAAAAAACGTTGAAAATTTATTAATCATTGACGTCTATGAGATGAGCAAAAGCAAAAAATTAAGCGGAACCCGTTGGAATCCTTAAGAAGTCGAAATATGGTAAACAAATGCTCGAATGGATATCGTAGAATTTACGAATTACGTCTAATGATGGCTAATGGATATAGTTAGGCTGTGTGAATAAATCATTTAGTTCCGCATGTCATATTGGTAAAACGTTAATTTTATTTATTTTTTAATCTTAGGTTAATTCCACGCAACTGTAGTGTAAGTCACAATTTAAGAGGAGATTACAAGCTATTTTAAATTTAAAAAATAAATCAAATTCTCTATAATTGACTTAAAAGTTTACACTGAACGTTTTCAATTATTAAGTTGATATTTTAAAAAAATAACCTGGAAAAATCCATCCTCTTAATTTTATGAAACCTTGTAACAATCTCAATATAAATGCAATGCTTTCATTTAATAAAAATAAACAAAATAAGAAGCCATTAAAATTTCCTAAAAATAAAATTTTTCAAACATTTATTGAAAAAAATAAAATTCTATCAAAATCATTTATTCAAATAATTTTAGGATCTGTTCAAAGGCACTTATATTCGAATGTATAAAAAACAAAGTAATTTATTTTGCCTTTTAAACATAATGCATTAAGTTTAATACTTTAAAAACACGCTTCAAATAAAGTTACCTTAATATTTTCTATGTTCACCGGATGCATTTAATAGATTATTTTATTGAAAACTTCATGTTTTTCTTAGTAAAATAATCTTTAAAATTTAGTTTAATGAGTCTAAAACTTCTTTTATATTAAGAGCATTTCGTAATCTTTCATCTTGGGGGTATTTCGTAATACATTTAAACAAATTTTAGGTAGAAAACACATTATCGTTCTGCATTTCTTTTCGTTTCTATATTTTTCGAAAACTTAATGAATAGATTGAACGTAAAATGGGGAAAAGTAAAAAATTAATTGGATATTTATTTTGTCTTTTAAAATAAGGAATCTATTAAATAAGTTTTTTTCAAAAAATTGAGTTGTAAAAGTAAAATAACGATTAAACGTCGTAAGGAGCCGCAATGAAACAGTGCTACTGTGCGATCTATTAAATGTGTAATAGTTGTTGGGAATCGGCCTTTCCCGGCGAAAAATTCAAACGGAGAAAGCGAAACCAAAGAATCCCTCCAATAGATGAAAGTTCTTCTTTCACACCTGGCCTGGCGTGAGACGTTGCACGTGATTGATGCATGATCGGGCAACCAATCAGCGGTGATTTACCTGCCTGGCTTGGAGAACGAAGCCGAAACATATTTGTAGATCGGAACAAATTTTAGCAGGGCAAGGACGTATTGCCTTTAAAGGCCCTTTAAAATGTAAAATTGTGTCAATTTAGTTTAGAATATACCTGTTATAGTTTTCAGAATGGCGTATTTATTTCGTGTTAAATTTAATCGTCTGTGTTAAAGTGACTGTTCTGTGTTAAAGTGACTCTTTAGGATTATAATTTGACGAGTCACGAAATCATGGCGCCCCCGGCTCGGCACGAACTGGCATAGTACGTGTACAGCTCAGCGAAGGACTTAGAGGTAAGCAAGCTTAGCTTACCTCTTTAGAATAGTTTAGGACTCAATCCAAGTTTTTGCTAGTACTGATTCATAGATTAGAAAATAAGGAATTTATTTATATTTTAAAATGGAACAGATGAAACGAATAAAAGCGGCTGAACGTACGGCTTTCACAAAGGCGCTTAATGCTGTGAAAGAAATAATTGATAAGAATAGTACTAGCGACGAAATTGAATTGAGTTACAGTTTATTTAAACAAAAAGAAGAAACATGAGAAGAAACTTATAAGTTGTTTTTAGATAGTATAAATGATGACACAGAATTTAACGTAGCATTTGACGAAATCGAAGTCTATAGAGACAAGTCAGTAGAGATATCTGTATTGGTAAAAAGGGCTTTGAATAAGTTTAAACCGGTTTCAGTACCCATAAATAATACTGAAATGATCCGTAATAATGCAATCAATTACGAGGAGATTAAAAGAAGTCCGCGTTTACCGGAGATCGAGTTGAAAAAATTTAACGGAGATATAAAAGAGTATTTGACATTCCGTAATCAATTCGAGAAGATTCATAAGAGTGAACATTTAGCTAACGCGGAGAAGTTCCATTATTTGATACAATCTACCGAAGAGAATTCCGATCCTAGGGAACTCATTGAATCATTTCCGGTAACAAACGAAAATTATTTATTGGCGTATCAAAGCTTGGAAGATCGTTATGGTCAAGACGATCTACTCATTGAAGTGTACGTCAGGGAGATAATTTCACTGGTATTAAATAATGCGAACAGAAATAAATCGAAATTCTCTCTGAATACGTTGTATAATAAATTATCGACGCAACTGCGCTCATTGAGTACACTAGGAGTTACGACCGATAAATGTGCCGTAATTTTATTCCCATTGGTTGAAAATTGTTTGCCTTTGGATGTACTTAAAAACTGGGAAAGGGTAAGGGTAAATTTGAAAAAGGACCCAACAACAAAAAATGACGAAACACACTTGGACGCGTTACTGGCATTTTTAAAGCAAGAAGTGGAGTCAGCCGAACGAATAAAATTGTCAAGAACTGCTTTCACTGTCCCGAAAAAAGAAGTGGGTCAAGGTCGCGTGACACATACTCCCGCTTTTGAAAGGCCAATTTACAGCGCTACAGAACTGTTGACGACTCAAAAAGCGGATGAAAAACTTTGTTGTATATTCTGCCCTGACAAATTCAATCATGAAAGCCGTTTTTGTAGACGGGCTTTTTCAATCCCTTTAGTTGAAAAAACAGCCATAGTAAAAAAGAATGGTTTGTGTTTCCAGTGCCTTGGTACCCATTTGGCAAGATTTTGTCGGTCCAAGGTTAATTGTGCTAAATGTTCCAAGCGACATTTAAAGTTCATGTGCCCCTCGTTAGACCAAAAGAAATCAATGGAGTCCAATGAAGTTGTCGACGATAAGGTCGTCAACTCAGAGTCAGCCGACGTTTTACACTCTTATCCGCAAACAAAATGCAATGTATTTCTCCAAACCCTGGTAGTGAGATTGATAAGTGATAAGGGAGAAAAGAATGTTCGCGTGCTATGTGATTCGGGTAGCCAAAAAAGCTATATTTTGAAGTCCACAGCCGAAGAGTTGGGATATCAATCACAGGGCGAACATGTAATTACTCATTCACTATTTGGGGGAACCAAAACTGATGAGTGTAGACACCAAAGCTATAAAATTTACTTAGGCAATCTCAAAGGAGGATATGTGTGTAATCTGGATGCGTTGGACCAAGGACTGATATGTAACGAAATCCCAAGTATTTGTGAAGGCCCATGGATGGAGGAATTACGGAAAAAGAAAATCAACGTCTCTGATATGGGAAGACGAAACATACCTATAGAAGTTCTGCTCGGTTCAGACGTACTTGGAAAACTCTACACTGGAAGAAAGGAGCAACTCTCTTCCGGACTCGTGGCGTTTGAAACCAAATTGGGTTGGTCCCTGTCCGGGAAGATCCCTACCGAGCTTCGGTCAGAGAACGTCAACATGTCCGTGATATCCATGCTAAGTCAAGGAAACATACCTATTCCGAATTTATGGGACCTAGAACTAATCGGAATTCGAGACCCTATCGAACAGAGGAGTAAAGAAGAAACAAAACAAGCGGTACTTCTTCATTTTCAAGAAACTGTACATGTTAGAGAAGATGGAAGATATGAAGTAAGCATGCCGTGGAAGTTTGACCATGCTCCCCTTCCAGATAACTATGAAATGGCCAAGAAGAGATTGGACTCTACATGTAAGAAGCTTGAAAAAGACGGATTGCGGAAAGAATATCACCAAGTACTTGAAGATTGGAAGAAAGAAGGAATTATAGAAGATGTACCAGATGCAGAATTGACAAAACCTGGGCATTACCTTCCACACTTACCCGTTGTAAAGGAACAGAGTACTACTCCACTTCAGATATGCTTCGATGCTTCAGCCAAGACCCTGAACGCACCTTCACTGAACGACTGCCTCGAGATAGGAGTAAATCTCATCGAGAAGATTCCTTCGATTCTGGCACGTTTTCGTCTATACAAAATAGGAGTAGTTTCGGACATTAGGAAAGCATTTCTACAGATTTCTTTACAACCCAAGGAAAGAGATTTTTTACGGTTCCTCTGGTATGACGAAGAAAGAAGACTGAAGGTACTACGGCATGCAAGAGTAGTATTTGGAGTTTGCAGTAGTCCTTTTCTCTTGGGAGCTGTAATCGACCAACACTTGAATAGAGAAGCACTGATAGCACCAGACAACTCCTTTACGAAGAATGCTATTGAAAAGTTAAAGGATAGCTTTTATGTCGACAATTGCGTCACAAGCATCAACCGTGAATCCAACCTGGAACCTTTTATAAAAGAAGCTACGGAAATAATGAAGAGGGGAAAATTCGACTTAAGAGGTTGGGAAAATACATCCTTAGATAACAGCAGAGCTATGGGTCCCATTAAACTTAATGTTTTAGGTTTAGTGTGGAATAAGCAAACAGACACTCTGGAATTAAGTTCGGAAGGATTGCATTTCGATGAAGATAATAAGGTGACAAAGAGAAAAATCCTTTCTCTCCTCAACAAAATCTATGATCCCATCGGATATACAACTCCTGTCTTGTTGCAGCCAAAAATTATGTTGCAGTCTGTTTGGAGAGACAAAGCTTCATGGGATGCTGAGGTGAACGAAGAAATCAAGAAGAAATTTCTCAAATGGACCAAGGAATTACCGTACCTCGTGAACATCAGAATTCCTCGTTGGATTGGTGCCTCAAGTGATACCACAATTAGTCTACACATTTTCTGTGACGCTAGTCAGATTGCGTACGCCGCGGTAGTGTTCGCAAGATGTGAATCCAGTGACGGGGTAGCAGTGCAGCTACTTCAAGCTAAGAGCAGAATTTCTCCTTTGAAGAATATCACAATCCCGAGGATGGAACTGCTTTCCGCCACAATTGCAGCTAGGTTGTTTGACTCAGTTAAAAACAGCCTGAAGTTGAACGAAGCACAAAATTTCTTTTGGACTGATTCGTCGACAGTTCTGACATGGATAAAAAGACAAGAACAATGGTCAGTCTTCGTGAACAACAGAATAACAGAAATAAGAAAATTGACTTCATCTGAAGATTGGTTTCACATCCCGGGTGATCAAAATCCTGCCGATTTACCATCCAGAGGCTGCGGAGCCAAGAGATTGTCGGAAACAAGATTTTGGGAAGGTCCTGACTGGTTGAAGTTACCACAAGAATATTGGCCTAAGTCATCCGTCAACCCAGATGAAGGAGCAGTCGAGTCAGAAACAAGACGAACTGTCATCGCTTGGATAATGCGTTTCCGACCAGCAGCCCGGAGACGTGGTCCAAAGTTGAGGTCCAGAAGTATTCCAAACTTGACACCTGAAGAATGCGCAAAAGCCCGAAACGTACTTTTCCGATGTGTGCAGAACGAGTCGTTTAAAGATGAAGCTGAGAAGAAATCTCTGAGAAATTTGAACGCTTACAGAGATGAAGACGGAATTTTGAGGATGAGGACCAGACTTACACATGAAGATGAAACCAAAGAATTTCTCTCACCGGTTATCCTTCCGTCCAAACATTTGGCAGTCAAGAGACTGATTGAGCAGCAACATCTTTTGCACAAACATGCAGGAACTCTCACATTGCTAACAGTTTTACGCAGTGAATTTTGGATAGTGAAAGGACGCAGGACTGTCAAGAGCGTTATAGAAAATTGTAAATTTTGCAGGAGGTACCAGGCCCAGTCTCTCAGGGTACCGTTTCCTCCACTCCCGAAAGATCGTACCAGTTTGTCTCATGCTTTCCAAGTGACTGGTGTAGATCTTGCCGGCCCTCTCATTGGTAAAACTGGAGAAAAGCACTGGATAGTGATCTTTACATGTGCTTTATACCGGGCGGTGCACCTCGAACTTGTTCCATCTCTAAGTACACCTGCATTCATTCTTGCCCTCCGAAGATTTATAGCCCGTAGAGGTCGGATTTCGGTAGTGTACTCAGACAATGGCACGAATTTTGTCGGACTGCACACAGCTTTGCGAAAGTTAAACTGGTCCAAGATACAGAAAGAATTCGAAGTACAACAGATCAAGTGGAAATTCAATCCTCCTTCAGCCCCATGGTGGGGAGGATTCTGGGAGAGGCTAATACGCATCTTGAAAGATCTGCTGCGAAAGAACTTAGGACGAGCCTCCTTGGATCTGGATGAAATCTCTACTCTGGTTGTCGAATGTGAATCCATTATGAACAGCCGTCCATTGACCTACGTTTCTGACGATCCAGAAATAAGAACTCTAACACCAGGAATGTTTCTGCAGAGTCTTCCTGGAAATGAAATGCCAGAACTCGACAGCGTCGACAAAGGGAGCCTTGTGAAGAGATGGCATTACATACAAAGGCTGAGAGAGAACTTGAAACAACGCTTCAAAAAGGAATATTTGGGGTTCCTCAGATCTTCACATGGCGGCCGCACCGAAACCATTCAAGTTGGAGATGTCGTGCTGGTTGGAAGCGATGACAAGAAGCGATTGGTCTGGCCACTGGCGGTGGTGAAGGAACTGTATCCTGGCCGAGACAACATCAGGCGACTTGTTAAAGTAAAGACGTCGAAAGGGATGCTCTTGAGACCCATCCAGAGACTCTACCCGTTAGAAATTCGGGGAGAGGATAAACAAACTGTATCTGATATGTTAAACTGTCTTAATTTGTAATTTTAATGTTGTTTTTTTTTTGAGTTTTTCAGTTTCCCTTCCCAAAACTCAAGGTGGGGAGGATGTTGGGAATCGGCCTTTCCCGGCGAAAAATTCAAACGGAGAAAGCGAAACCAAAGAATCCCTCCAATAGATGAAAGTTCTTCTTTCACACCTGGCCTGGCGTGAGACGTTGCACGTGATTGATGCATGATCGGGCAACCAATCAGCGGTGATTTACCTGCCTGGCTTGGAGAACGAAGCCGAAACATATTTGTAGATCGGAACAAATTTTAGCAGGGCAAGGACGTATTGCCTTTAAAGGCCCTTTAAAATGTAAAATTGTGTCAATTTAGTTTAGAATATACCTGTTATAGTTTTCAGAATGGCGTATTTATTTCGTGTTAAATTTAATCGTCTGTGTTAAAGTGACTGTTCTGTGTTAAAGTGACTCTTTAGGATTATAATTTGACGAGTCACGAAAATAGTAATTATTTGTGTGTGAATTTACCTAAACACTAATGACGTCTTTGGACTTGGTATATTTGATGATCTTATTCTATTTAATGCCAATAATTATAATTTTTTCTATGGCATTTATTCCAAAGAATTAATCTTGAAAAAGACTAAATCCATTAATACTGAGACCAACTGTCTTGATGGGGACATTCAAATTTACAATACTTTTACACAGACCAGGATTGAAAATGAAATGTTTTTCCGCAATCTGAATTTCAAAATATCAAATAAAAATATTTAAACATAAAATAGAATTAAAAGCATTTGTAACAACAAACTCATCCTAAAATAATTTATTCGCATTTCAGAGATAATCTTAGATCAAATTGTATTTTATCTAAATAGTTGAATGCAGTTTATGTATTATAAAGGCGGCTTGTTTAGTAATTTTGGTTTCTTGTTCCACTTAAAGTGATATTGAGGCCCAGTAAAAAGTAGAAAAGTAATTGGATCAGTTTCTAAAACATATACTTCTACTTTCACTTTGATTATGGTGTTTATATATAGGTTATGGTTTATTTCTATTCTTATATCTGGAATGGTTAAATTTGTTCTAGTGTTTTTTTTCTGTTTTTGGTGCTGGGTGTTGAGGAAAGTAGTGTTTTTTGAGATTATGATTTTACTTTACTTTAAACAGAAACACATGTTCAAGCTCTCTCCCCCCTGACGAAGAAGCATGGACAGAGTGATTGCTTTGATTTTTATTGTTTCGTTTTTGTATTAATAGAGAAATATCATACAAATATTTTTTTATCTTTCGTATATAGGTATATAGGTATATGGTAGGCTATGGATGTTAATTACAAAAATAGAGAAAGAAAAATTTATCAAGTAAACTAAAAACGAAATGAATTTTAACGATTGATCGGTTTGATTTTGTTTTATATACTATACTATAGACTTTATATGGGAAGTGAAAGCAGCAGGGTGTTGGCCCACGGGCCACTAGACGTACTAGACCAGAGAAGGTCTCCCAAACACATGCGTGGACGGAAAGTTTAACGTCGCTGTTCCGAGTGCTGAAGGTGAAGAATAATGTTCGGAAACACCGGAACACTAAAAATATAGTCGTCCCTGAAGGAATGGTTCCGAACAGATTTGAGATAAAATAAGTTAAGGTATATTCATCCTCGGAAATTGACACTCGGAACAGTGACGTCAAACTTTCCGCCCACGCGCGTGTTTGGGAGAGCTTCTTTGGTCTTGTACGTTCAATAGGCCATGGTAGGACTCCAACGTTTAAATAACTATGGGATTACAATAAAATTTCAAGTTTTTAAATAGAGTAAAAATAAACTATCCTACTCACGCAGCACTTGCAGATCGAGGGACTTGAGCAGCGGCGCCTCGCCCTTGCTCTGCAGCACGGAGTTGGCCCCCTTGCAGTAGTAGGTCCCTTGGTGGTCGTGTCGGCTCACGACCACGCTCACGCGGCTGACGGTCGTGAAGGTCCCGTCCTCCGACAGGTCGACTCGGATCGTCGGAACAGCATCTAGAACGTCGGACTGGTTGAACCAGGTGGCGTTGGCGGCGGGCTTGGCGCCGAAGATGGTGCACGTTAAGTCCACGGTGTCGCCGGAAGTGACCGGGGAGTCGGGGCCGATGACTTCCAGAGACAGAGGACCCACTGGAAATAAAAAAAAGGATTTATTAATATTAGTTTTAGGAAGATTTTTTTTATTGTTTTTTAGGTATGAGTTTAGAATTTTTTTAGTTATTTTTTTTCTGAAGGAAGGTTGGGCTGATGATGTTGGGCTGATTTCATAGCCAACATTCTTTTCTGCAATGGCCGCTACTCTCCAGGATAGGTTTAATTAAATATAATCAACGCTTTTGTTAGGGCCTTAATTACAATGAACATTATATTATGATATTTAGTAATTATTATTATTATTGTAAGTATGGAAACCGCGCGGTTGCGTACTCTTATATGTTAATAAATGTTTAGTTAATTAATTGTCTTCTCATTTGCTGTCCAGGGATATTGCGGTAGAATTGAGTCATTGATATAGTTTTTAATAATTTATCATTTAGTTTATTTATTCATGGAAGTGATTAATATTATAAGTTCTTGATAAAAATATCATTATTCGACTTGGCCATATCATGAATTGTATTATTAGCATATAACAATTATCAGAATAACTATATATATATAAAAAAAGTCCCCTAACTTATCTAAACATTCTCCGGCCCTACATGAGATATTAAGAAAATAATTGACCTTTTTTTATAGTTTAAACTGAAAATTAACAGAATGAAAATTAACTATTACAATCTGGAGCCCCTACATGAGTCTGAAAAACCATGGCCCGATTTTACATTCTACTGAGCTTGTTCAACTTATGTTTGCACATATATTCAATACTGACGTGGGCAGCTGAATTGCAGTATCTGCAACAATGACTTAAACATTATGGTAGGAACCCAATTACTACAACCTATGAGAAAGTATCCTAAAAGCTTGATTAATTCATGAAGTAAATGGTTTATTTCAGTTGTTGATAATGCAGTTTACCTTCCCACAGCAGAATATCTCCCTTCTTAAATTTAACGTGTTCACCCTAATCCTTCGAGGTGCTACTACAACTGCAATAATAAACATGAGAAACGGAGAGACTAGCTAGCATGGTGGTCACGTAACTTACCATTGGTGAAACGTGTCCCGCAGTTCGGGAACATGACCCCAGTGGATACGAGGAGGTGAATATGCTGACTTTATGATGAGATAAATTGCCTTTTGGAAGAGCATTATCAGCTTAAAAGGTTTGTATCTGAGGTAGGTTAATTCCCTTAATTCTTGAAAGTTATGATAAAAATTAATAATTATTTAGCTTTCGAAATCGTGCACGGAGGCAGGTCGGTCGTTTTATTGAACTTTACTTTATATTTACTAACATTTGAAACTGATTCCTTTATTTATATCCTGTAGGAACATGAGGTGTCTTGCAAGTCATTTTTATGTAACTTTAAGATGTGAAAGAAATGAATCGTAGTTTAAAATATTCTGTTTTAATTGCATGAGACAATTTAAAAAAAACTAGCTTTAGATTAAGTATAAATCATATTTTGAAGAATAAATAATATTGAAATGGATTTGAGGGTGCAACCTAAAGTCGGACCAGTTTTTTTAATAAATTTATTCACATTTAAATACTACCCATATGTTCTTTTATGAAAATTAACTACTTTCAAAATTTTTTTTGCACAGTTACAATTTTGATAAAAGACATTATTATTCCGATTGATGAGCTATTGTGGTTTAGAAAGGACTGCCTATGCGCATTTCTTACATCATACTTTTAAATAGGTCTGAATCTGAAGATTAAAGATTACACTTAGAAAGAAGATTAAACTTACAAGCGATTCTAGCGAACTTTTAAAAGATGAATACTTATGTAATTCAACCCCAAGGTAATATTTATACAACATTATTTTAATTAATTTTATTTGATATCGATACACACTATTGATAAGTTTCTGTTCATTCATTCAATCAAAAACTTGCCAGGAATGTTTTCTTTAATGGAAATTCGAATTTATGAGGTTGCACAAATGTGACGAGAAAATAAAATTATCTTGAAAGAGAGTGCTTACCGTGTAGGTCGACCTCGACCCACGTGACTAGGGGGTCGTCGATGGCCTCGTTGTCCACCCGGCACTCGATCTTGGCGCCCAGGTCCTCCCTACCTAAGCTCACTTTGAGCGCAGACGTCACCTGGAAGGCGCCGTTCTTTTCGCCGTGCACCCGAGACTCGGAATCCAGTTCCAAGGAGCCCTGGAGAAGAAGATCCAAACAACATATGAATAAAAAAGTAGAGTTTAACCCATAGAGATAGTAAAACCGTGCGGTGTCGTACACTTTCTAGAGGAGAAGTGGAAGGTAAAAGTCTGACTACTTTACTACAAGTAATTCAAAAATGATCCTATAGTTCAAAAGAATCACAAAAGTTTAATTAACTTCCAGAAATTCATTAAACTACTAGCTATAGACTCAGATAGCCTTTAAGAAAGCGCAATTTTTTGTACTGTTTCATTCTACACTACTTCTTGAACGAACCTCAACATGACTGCCTGCCGCGCGGGTTTAAAATCCCCTCTTAGTTCTTCAGTGTGGTTCTCGTCTAGAAAAGTGTACTCTCGAAACCCATTCGGAACCCTAAACGTGTTCTGCTGGAAAAAAAATGAAAATTTGAAGATGAAAATTTGACGGATATATATTAGATTGTACTGTCGTCCATGCCATAGCTGATTTCTATTTCTTTGGAACTGCCAATTCTTCAAACATGAAGGTTATAGCGTGACGTCATAGAGAGTTTATTGGATCTTATAGTTGAGCAGGCCGTGGTTAAAATCTCTATGAAATAAAAAAAAAACATTGTTTTCACTGGATGGGGTTGAAATTCAAACTTGAAACTTAGTAAACTGTAAATTCTCGTATTAAGATTATGTTTCAGTTTTAAATATTTTTTTTATAATTGGTGACAATGGTGCAAATAAAATTCTAATTCTATTTACCTTATGCCAAAACATTTGGGGTGTGGGTTTTCCACCGAACGATTCGCATTCGAGGTTGAGAGCTGCTCCCTCGTAGAAGGGACCCACCACGGACCCGTTCAGAGAGGCCTTGCCGTCTTTCTCGATGATCGGCACGCTAGGGGGCGCTGGAAGAAAACACAAAAAAGTTAATACACAGGAGATAGTTCAACCGTTATATACATTTATATTGACGTTAGAAATATAAAGCACTGTGAAAAATCCGGTAAATTTACGGATTTTTGTCCGTCTGTAGTAGTCCCGAAAAGACTCCGGTTTTGTTTATGCATATAAATTATTATTTTAGCAGCTGTTAATAAAATTACGTTAAAACCGGTAAACTATTTGCACTTTATTATAGGGCCAGTAGCCATAAAATGATAATAAAGATGTTATGAGTAGGCTTTTCATTCACATCACAAATTTGTTGTAGGGATGTAGAACCCGATACCATCACAATGAGAGGCTGACGTTCCACCAACTCGGCCTTTGACTTAATTTGTATGTATTTAAATTTATTTTTCTTTGTTCTTGGCAGGCTATTAGTGAGAATGGAATTGAAGGTCATGGCTAAAAGTTTGAGTTTCTTCGTTAGGGTTAATGTATTCGTAATTATGTTGGCTTTGAAAAGAAATACTATGAATGCTGAGTAAATAAAGTTGACCCGTCTTATTGCTAGAAAAAGGTTTTGACCGTATTAAGCTAGCTTTTAAAGTACTTTTTGTAGCGTTGGGAACACTTCTTTTGTTTATGGAAAAGAATATTAGTCAACTCTAAAGTTATCATAGTGTGACTTTGAGGCTTAGGACAAAGTTAACTTTAAGAGCCTTGGTTTCCACTTCCACTCTACTTCCAAGATAGTAGAAAACGTATATTTTAAATATTAATTACGTTAATCTATTGCGAAATTGAGTTGGTTAAAAAAAATAGCTATCCAATTTTAGATTTTCTGTGGAGCATATATTGAACTAGTTTTAAATAACGTGTCTATAAGAGGTGAGATTTTTTTTCACTACTTACAGTCTAATATTTTCTTTGCAGTTCATTAGAAATTAACTTTTAATTTGCCGTAATAAATCTACTTGTTAAGAAATGAAAAAAAAAATTATCTTATTTAACGTTAAAGGTAGCAATAAGATCAAAAGAAATCTTATTTAGAGCTAATTGCATTTCCAAATAACTTAAAATATATAAACAATTTATTTTCTCTCAAAAACAACAAGTAATTGACATTCAATTAATTGGTTATACAAGCATACCATCCAAAAACATTATAAATTTTAGATACAAGAAAGAAAAAGCATAGGTTTTTTAAAACTTTTTTTCTTGTGAATTGAAGAAAACAATAATGTATTAGTGTTAGGGTGAAAGACAATTGAACTAACTGGTTTTTTAGTTAAAACTATATTTTAATAATTTCATAAACTTCTGGTTAAACGAAGTTTCAGCCAAAAATATTAGGAAAGTACGAAAATTTTAAAATAAATATTATTTTTTAAAAATTTAATTTGCTTCAATTAATTTCATTTTGAAACGAAGGAAAAAGTGCTCACGTTTACTTAAAGTACAAAGAAAAACTAAACATGTATTTTATTAGTTAAACAAAATGCTACAACTATATCAATTTACGAAATGGTGATATGTTTCTTTTACATTCGTTCCCTCTCTTTCGGTAGATGTCTAAATTAGAACAATGACGAGAAGGGAAAGCAACCCCCTAAAAATAATTTAAATTTTTCTCTTCAGCCTGATTGGAATCGTATGGAATAAAAGTAATGGCATTTTGCTGCATCTTTAATGAGCTAAGAGGCAAACGAATCGAAATTTTTGTCCAGGTTGTAACTGGAGAAGTTGCTCGAATATTTGTTCTAAGGATCTTTTTAATAATGTATAGACATTTATTTTTGAGACAACGCTTTGTTGATTATTTCGGTACCCAAACGAAGTCGTCATACTAATCATTTAATTCTTCTTAGTTTTTTATTATTTAGTTTAAAGTGGAAAGGGTGAGTGATGTGTCAATTTGGTACATTGAAAAAAAAAATATATATATTTAAGTTAAGCTTCTGTTTTACGTACCATTCTATTCTGTGTCAGATAGCTACATAATTAATTTACGTTCGAATTCTTTTACTGCATTATGCAAAGTTTGCCATGATAGGACTACAATGTATCATAAATGAAAAATAACGTTCTTGAAATCTCTTTTAATTGAACAAGCAGTTAGCATTAGTCAGAATGCACAACAATAAACGAACTAATATTTATATAAAGACAACACTAACATAAAAAAATATAATTATTGTATTAATTTACAATTTAACTAAGTCATACGCTTCTTTACGTCACAATTAATATGATTTTTAGTGTAATACTATTACACAGAATCATATAAAATTAATAATTAAATAGCAAGTACTGTGTGTCTAAACTTGACAGACACTGAGACAACAGTAAAAATTGCAAATAAATGCTAGAGAATACATCCAAAATACATCCATTATGCTACCGATTTACCAAAATGGATATTCTGTGTTTTAAAGCTGACATCTAGGATAAGTTTGACTTTAATAATTTCAACAATAGATGTCTCTGTCAAAAATTTAGGGTCTTCATACTGAAGAAATAAAGATAACTAATGTGAATCAAATGGATCGTTAACATTGAATCACTTTATTTTAATTAATAAACACGTGTTTAATAAACATGTAGTTATTAAATAATTTTAATTTATTGTACCTTTAGATTAAATACATTTATTAATGCACCGAAAAATTACCAATGCAACAATAACCTTCGTAGATGATTGTTTTGAAAAGTTCAATATGTATTTGTTGCATATTTTGAATGCAACTTATTCTTTAAGTAGAATGTCCAACGTTTTTCCCAAGCAACTTAAATAATATTTTCACCATTCACCGCAATATACACATCAATAAGAATATTTGTATGTTTTTGCAAGCACAATCGTTTGTATTTGTGTTCCACCAATCCATCCATTCCCTACATTGCCCTTTCGCAGTTTTTTTATTGTGCAACAACGAATCGCGATGCTTGGCTCAAAGAGGGAAACTCGATGAAGACGGAGCATCTGTGTTCCATCGTTCAGCACTAATCATCGGAATACGCTACATCAATTCCTTTTGGTCAAAATGGATGGGATAGGGTTTCCGAGGGAAATTGGAAAATTCTGTGTGAATGGTTCGGAATAATAATGTCTGGGATTTCATTGCTGAAAATAAGTGAGGAGATCAAATAGTTAATGTGTAAAGGCTATCTCTATAAACTATTGCTAGAGTTAATGGTGATCTGCTGAGTCAATGATAACTTTCAATAATAAGCGGTGAATATCAGAAGTAATAAATTAAGCAACAAAATGTCTTGGTGATACAAAATAATTATTTGCGTTTATATGTAACCTGTTTTTAATTATATGGTCAATATAGATACGACCCTTTTTTGTTAAAGTCATTGTGAACATCACTTTCTCCATGACAAAACTAAAAACCAATTGTCAAGAAAAAATTGTTTTACGTGATTGTGTTGCTCACCTTAAATTCTTTTGATTTACGAATTCCATTTGCAAATAAATGCAAAGCTCAAATTCATTTCTTCAGATTTTATGAGTAAAACTCTTATTAATTGAACATGAACAAGTAGATTTAGCAATCTCAATACTGTAATCCTGCTTTTAGTTTAAATTGTCTAGATACCTTCTTCGTGGGCATCGTTTGTTTGGGATAATCCTGAACTTTGGAAAAAACAGATAAAAGATAATTTGCAATTTTTTTTCAAAACGATTGTTTTTAATCAAACCGATTGGAGTTTTATACAAGCCTGTGCAACAGGTGAATATGCTATGGAAAATGTGAATGTCAACTTTTGATGAATGTCAACTTTTACTGGTAACTGTCAACATTCACCGGTAAATATCAAACATAATATTTAAGCAAAACACATGCATTATAGACATTCACATGCGACGTGTATCCAGTAATTCAACAGTAGCTTTATGCCATGCCATTGATATTTTTCATCATTCATTTGCTTACCCAAGCATTGTTTGTCATCTCAATGTTAATTCAGCCTCCAACTAATAACATCTCATTTCCTTTATTAAGAATTGACATTATGGCTCTTCCTCCAACCCAATCCAATAAGACATAAAGAAAAACATCATGCATTGATATTCGACTCAACTCTACCGCGACACGAACAAAACCAAACAATGCTATCCTTCAACACTGCAGCCTTTAATCCTAGCGAATATTGTTGCGCAATTCTAGGAGAAGTGTACTATTGGAAAAAATAAGATTTTCTGCAACAACAATCTTAAGTTTTGCATTTCCATTGTATTTCATTGTTGAAAAATACGGATTTATTAGGCATAGCCTACCTATATTGTACTATTCGACCTAAGGTTTATATCAATCGATAGATCTTGAAAACTTGAATGTTTCAGTAATATGAAGTCGAAAAGTCATCGTTGTCAGATACGTCACTGTTCCGCGATCTGATCAGCAGAAGGAGATCCGCCGTCATATCTTCCGCCAGCGAGCACATCCAGTGACTTGGGAATGCGGGAGCTCGCCAGGGAAATCACACTCGTCCGAAACTATGAATTCCCTGTCTATCGGTAATTGGGGGCACGAAGGCTTGGAGGGCGGGATCGTGAGCAGAAGTAGGACTTGGTATTTATACTTGCTATTTGAAACTGTATAACGAACTTACGGCAAATGGGCCTTCTCTAGTGTGATCATCGCCATATCCGCCCTAAAACATTAAACAACGATAGGCAAGAAAATTTTAAGCACGAAAATGAGATATCTGCTTAAGTCAAAATAAATAAACTATAGGACAAAGAAATGTTATAGGCCTGAATAATTTATGTGGGACAAATTAAGTTACAGGAAAAACCTTTCAATTTTTTTGACATTTTCATTCGGAAATGAAGGTGGTTTTCAGAGAAAACCACTTTCCAAGAAACAACCTGAGGTTGGACCTCCGAGAAAGCGAGTCCACCTGGACTCATTTGCTTGAATAAGTATCGTTTGGTTGTACAAGCCCTAAAAAATAATTTCTGGTGCGCATGTTGCTTTGCGGGACCTGATTATAAATGAAATCCATGAGAATTTCCTTAATATCTTTGACCCCCACCTTCTTCATTCCCACCTTTATAAAATTGCATTTTTTTGACAAAATTATCTTTACATGAATTATTTTGTGATTTTTTTACCGGTGTTGACTTTGAAATGGGACATTTGCTTCTGACATTTGAAGACTGTTAAACTTGCAACACAATTATTTTTTGTATACAAATGATATTTTGATTGTCATTTTCGTACGTAGAATATGACTATAAGGTAAACACACGTTTTACACCAACTGGATCTTAAAACTCTATAAAACGATTAGCCCTTTTGAAGAAGCACTTATCCAATTATGTCAGGTTATTTTTTTGCAAAAGAACTAAAAAATTTGTTTAATTTTTTTATAAGAGCTGTAAACATATAAAGAATCTCACAATACGTTCTAGTGATAAATACGTTCATAAAATCTTTATTTATATATAAAAAACTCAAATTTTTGAAGATTTTATGTATTATATGAAATATATTTTATAAAAATTCATTGTATAAAGAGTTGATTTAAAGAGGAATGATGATCGTTAATATGAGTTATAAGTAATTGTTTGTTTTTTGCGCCTGAGCCAGATATTCCCCAATATTTTTTTACTATTCTATTTCAAATAATTTTTTTTTAATTATATGAAAGCCGCGATCTCAAATTCATAAATTTGCAGAGCATTCAGCAATTTTAGATCGTCGTTTTTCAGTATTAAAAATGTTCTACTCCAAGGAGGAAAAAAGAGGGGCGTAAGAAGTATTATTAGTTTTAAAAATTCATAAAATTCCTCTTATTGCAACAACAACAATAGAAGAATTTGATACTGCTTACTTTTAGGTTAAAATTATTGAAAATAGAAACATCAGTAAGCAGATACAAGCAGTCCCAGTAAATACCGCAAATGAAATAAGTTCCACAGCTAACCAAAAGTGTTGCTAAACTTAATTTGCAAGAGCGCCTTTCGTCGGCCGGCGGGTGTATAAGCGCGAGAGTCGGCTGCGATTTCATTACGTGGAAGACGTTGTTTGGAGATATCCGGGGAGGAGAAAATAAGAGAGAGACGCTTGGCTCGAAAAACTTGAAGCTGTGAGAAAGTCGCCAAACCGATGTGATACGCCCAAGCAAACCCGTGCAGAACTCTATCATTGAGATTTATATAATAAAGTCTCATTTTCTTCTTTAAGAATTAGTAGTTAATTAAAAAACGAAGCTGTAGACTGTAGTACAAAAAAGTAACTGATACAGAGCACTAATTCCTTTTCTTCATGCAAAAAAAAATTAAATTGCTATTTATTAATTTTGTAGCATGCAACGTAGCGGCAAAAAATGAGCTAAACCTTTTTGGGTGTATTATGGAAGTGATCGCGTCTTCACTTGTCAAGCCAGTTTTTGCATTGGTTTCGACAAGACAGCATCTTCATTTTATTCTAATATCAATGGAAATAATATCCCACACAGAACCATTTTGCCGCTGGAATTTGATTTGATTCGAAAGGCCTAAGTCTATGAGATGCTAAATCAATATATGTTTTTTTATTTCACTAATTTCTCGAAGATTAAAAGATTGAAGTGTGCTCGGGAGTTTGTTAAGAAGTTTTGTTTAATATCATGAGCTAGTCTCGTTTCCCGAAGAATTTCTTGCCGTTAATGGGCATTAATTGATGGAGTAGGGATCCGATTCCGATTCAGTCGGAGTGAAATGTCAAGAAGTTTATGGGATAATTGGAAAGTATGTGTAAAACGCCCCGAGGAAAGGATTCAATGAGGGATAACTTAGCGAAGAAGTTTTATTTGATACTGAGAGAAGTTTCTGGTAAAGAGTGTTACATATATTTATCGATAGCTTTATTAAGTGTTTCGTTCCTTGGAAAGATTTTATACAAAAAGCGATAAATGATGGAAATGTGAAGATAAAACTAAGTGAGACTTAATTGATTTTAAAATTGTTTTCATATTTCCACTAAAACGTTTTCTACTTTTCTGAAGTGATGTCTTAAATTGATAAAGCATGATATATATAAAATGAAATGATTTTAGAATCATTATCTTGATGAATTTATTTTTAGAAAAGTTATCTTGAAAATCAGCAACAACTCATATTAAGGTATCTCATAACTGTTTAAAAATTTTAATGTGATCTTATTCAAAACGACTACAAACTTGGAAACACAAGTTTTCAATGAATGAATAAACATTGGTTTTATTTCTGTGCATACAAAAAAGATTTTTTTTAAAATTTAAATCACAAATTATCACAATTATTTCTCGTCACATTTGTGCAACCTCATAAATTCTTATTTCCATTCATGAAAACATTCCTGGCAAGTATTTTGCTAAAAAAAATTCGCCTTCAATTGACATCATTTTCATTTGTTTATTGTTACGTTATGTTTAAGTCAAAATTAAGTGGTAAATACATCTTCGTCATAAAGATTTCGCTATATGCATGAATGATTTACACTGCTTGTCGATTTTAAGGTTAAACATATTGCTGTTTATTAGATGTGAATTGAAATACAAATTTGGTTAAGGGAAAAAAATGCAATGGTGTATTGAAATTTAGTGAGGATGGGCGGAATTTCCATCATGTCAATGAACCACACTCCGTCCCATCGTCCATTAAAAAGGGAAGTAGGCAAAAAAATCTTAAAACTATAACTCCTAAAACATAAAAATACATACAGTTGTTTCTTTCTGTGTTGACTCAATGGCTGTAAGGTATTACGTGCCTGCCTCATAAGCCCGAAACGTCGGGCTCGAGCCCTGGCTGAGTCGCTAGATTTTTCAGGATAGAAAAATCGTGGACACGCATGTCGTATGCTTAGGTGGTATGTGAAAGATCGCTTAAGTACCCCATTCGGCTTGGGCTCATTAAGTTAATCTCGGGATACCTTAACAATAACATCAACAGAGAGCACAGAATCATTGTAAGCTGAGCGTCAAAATTGGTACCGAGAGCCGCCTAGGCGGTAACACACACACACACAAAAACGGCTTTTATTTCTGGGGAATATATCGAGTATTAAAAAAAGGCTTGACCGTCAAAAATGCAGCCTCGTTGGAAAAAAAAATGTTTCCTTCTGGACTTCCTCTATAACTTTCCTAAGATAAACAAAAAACCGCAGTCGTCCTTAATCGGTATCTATAGAACAGTTATTTTCTTGCCTCGCAAACACTGAAGTGACACTTCACGTGGCACTACCTCTCGGGTTCCCCCCCTACAGATTAGTTCTGTGGCAGCTCTAATTGAGTTACAGCGAATCTCTTCCATTTAACAAAAGTCGATGTTGTCTTTGCGACCTCATTCATGTAACAATGACCTGCTACTGACTTCTTGATTATTTTGTTGCTCAAACAAATAGTGTTTGATTTTTACTGTCATTATTTTTTTCAGTTATTATAAATGTTAAATTTCTGTATTATTTGTAAGGTATTTTCATGTTTTTGATTTAGATTGGGTTTTTACAATATGGGGACATTGTTTAATTGATTGTGTTTATGTTAGGCACTAACATTGCACCGTAAGTACTTTTATTAAACATTATTATTCCTTTTTGCTTGCATCATGACTACTACACTATATGGATTCTTTCTAGTATATACCACCCAATTTTGGTCTATCTCATCACTTAAAATAGGATTTTAGTATTTTTCTTACACCAAATATAATTTTTTTATAAAATAATTGCTTTCGGAAAATGTGCGATGACGAAAAGATTATGTATTGCGCTCATAATTGCACGTTGCTAACTACAGCAAAAAAAAAGCTGTCACTTTATAGATATTTCGATGTTTATAAACCTTTTCTGTTACATTGCAGTATTGAACCGGTCTTTTTATAAACTTACTTACAATTTAAGACCATTTTCTTCAAAACCACTTTCTAGGGCATTTAATGAAAGGATATGCTAGTATACCACCATTTCAAAATATATTGGATTCAGATAGTGTCTTTTTGATTAGTTTTCAATACTAAATAATATTTTCATCATTAGATTATTTCTATAACATAAGAAAAAGCTTTCATAGTGTTTGTTTTTACCTTGGTATGTGAAGCAATTAATATTTTTTTGACATTTAAGTACCATATTTTTTTAAGACTGTGTTAATGTCGCTCCTAAAGATACACAGCAAAGACATAACTCTCAATGATGCGTGATTTTCTCTTGTTTCCCAAACCAACAGCACCTCAAACCTCCTTTAATTGCTTTTCCAACAAAAACAAAACCACCTCGTCTTTTTCCAGAGCAAAGACAAGATTCCACTTCGCATGACTCTCTCTCATCCCGAAAGAGATTAGCCCTGGTGGCAGCTCTGATTGAGTTACATCCCAATCTTTTCCACTTAAAGACAAACTGCGAGCCGTTATTTTGACTCGGGATCACGGGGTCCTTAATGAATAAATGGCCGCCTTCGCTTCCTTGTAGAAGCTGCAAGTCTCGCATCTTTCATTTCGCCGAGTTTGCGTGCGCGCGGGATTTATTTTTCGGCTGCTTATTTGATTTATAGATTGCGTGATGGAGTGGAGATTTGGGGTTGGTGAGAGGAATTCGAGAGAAAAAAAGACAGAATATTTTTTATGAAATGTTTTATTTATAGCAATATAATGAAATAAAAAAAATATTTATGTTTAACCAAAAGTTCTTTAACATGTAACATCGTCTGAGCATTAATACGATATTATATTTATTGAGTACATAATTTACCACCATTACAATAATAAACACAACTGTCAAAATTTTGATATAGTAATGATAGTTGGAAAAATTTGTCTCAGTGGTTCCCATTTCTAAAATCATGTACCTTTAAAGAAACTAGGAACCATGTCTTGGCGTATTTTTAAAAAAATATATACTTTCTTAACTCGTTCTCGTCAAATTTTTTCATTTGTTTTTAAAATTTTATAGTAAAAAAACATTATAGAGAAAATACTGTTCTATTCTTTAAACAGTTTTTTTCAGCAAAAATATGCACTTTAAAGTAAAAAAAAAATGTTGTTTATGTTTTAAACCGCGTACTAGCCTGCAACCTAACAAACTTTTTAACTGTTTGTTTCAACTTCGGGTTCCGAAATAGCTCATTTGAGAGAGCGTAGAAATGAAGATCACAGAGTTCGTGCCCGCGTTCGGCTATTATTATTTAACTGTAATGTATCCCAGCTAAATTGCACTTAAAACGAAGTCAAACATGTCGTTTCAACATAGAATATGGAAACTATCCTTAAACTTTGAAACAAAACGAATTGATTTAAATACCAAATTAAGAAACAAAAAGACAATGAAAACATCTCTCCAAAAGGAATACTTAGTATTATGATGTAATCATTCATTAATAAGTGCTTAAATGTAAATGAAAAAGTTAGATCATTTGATATATCACACTTGTTTGTAGCATTTGCAGTTTGGGGCTATGAAAGTGGGGGACTGACGGACGAAGCCCTTCTAATGCTTCCAATGTTTTATGTTGTAAACGTATAGTGTAGGAGCTTAAACTAGTCAATTCCCATCAATGCAATGCGTTTTAAAAGTAAACCTTTGGAACAATATTGTAGCCTGCAACTATTTGGTGTGAATTTTAGTCTGTATTAAAGCAAAGCATTTTGATAAAAACACAGATGAAAGTAATATGTTATCGACCAAATACTGTTGAATAGTTGTAGGCCAACTTTTTGCTTTATTAACTTAAAGCTAAGATGTAAGATGCTATGCGTGACATCTTCACCCATATTCAAAATGTGAAGCTTATATTTCTTCGTAATCTCTTTAAAAAAAACAGACACATAAAAATAACAATTTTCAATCCAAAGTTAACGATTTTTTACTCCATATTTCAATTACATAGTTCAGGTATCCTATTTCGAGAAGCTATGCATACTACATAAAATGACTCAAAACAGACTATCGTTTGCAGTCAATGCATTGTTACGTGACCGTAAACAAATCTCCAGCAGCTAATAACTTCGCTCTACTACATCCAGCCAATAAAAGAAAGCAACGCCAAATTCAGTCTTGGCTTCTTTTTCACTCAATATTTACCGCTTGGATGGGAAAATGTATGGTTTTTACTCTATGTCGCGTCAAATTGAAAACCTTTTTGAACGAGATGACAAACCAAGTAACCGAAAAGTTTTATTTGAATAAATAAATTATATTGTTTAGTCACAAAAAATGACCTAAGTTATGTTTTCGTGTTTTACAATCTTAAAGATGATTATTATTTTCATAAATTTTAACCTTTGATGATATTTTGTAGTTTAAAAAGTGTCATTATTTGCAAATAAATATTATGTAACGTTTTCTTTATGTATCAACTGCCAGTCCAAAGTTTTAAGAACAATTAATACACCTTGAAGTTCAAATTGTTGATAGATATAATAGAAAACTTTTTATATACTAAAGTAGATATTTAATTTAAAATGCTAGAAAAATATTTTTATGTGTGAATCAAAATATGATAAGTATATTTTTTCAATTATCCCAAGTTAACTTTCATGCGATACCTTGTATATAAAGAAACTGAACTGAAAGAAAAATCTGAAAATGCATGTAATATATTCCTAAAATATCCTGCCATAACTAAACTCCGACATTCCAATATTTATACCTATAAAACATCAAAGTAAAATTGCTTTGGCAAGAAATATATTTTATTTGAATTTATGTCTGCCCATTTGCTACATGAAATACTCTGTTTGAAAATCACACCCAATCTTTCCAAATTTTTAACATTGCAGTTTTTAACAGTAGTTTGTTATTTCAAAAAGATTATTATTAAATAAATTCAACTAAAAACTATTTGGTTTGTATCGTAAGGTTTTAAGTTAAACTTTGTGAGAAAATAACTTTGTTTTGGATTCATCCGTTGATAGATAATTTTTACGAAACGTTATTGTATCTTTTTTTAATGAACTTTTGAATGCAATTTATTATGTAAAGCTATTTTAGTCTGATTGTATCTATATAAAAACTTTTTTAGAAAAAGTTTAGGTGCTTTAAATAAACTTGTTTAAAAAAGGCCTAAATGAGTCTCATCTCATAAAACTATTTTTAAATGCTTATTTTAAAGGCTTTGATTAATTTATAACCGTTGTGCAAAAGTGAATCGTAAGAACATGTAAAGGCTTATTCTAAAGAAAAAATTTATTTTTAAGATAGACAAAAAACGTGTTTTTTTCACTTATCTGTATTTTTGTTTCACTTTGGATTTTTCCCATTTTTTCGCTGTACCTATCCAAAAGATAAGAAAAACCTTTTTGACATTTTATCCCAAACAAATGACGCAACCTCCTTCAAAACAAATCTGACCTAGCTGCTGACGATATCTCTACACTTCTGCCCACTTCACTTCCCTTCGAAAAAACCCCGTACTCTCGGCACACCACCTTTCTCAAAGAAAACACTTGGATATCGGTTGACAAGAAATTAATGGCACCCGAAAAGGTGCAGCTATCGTGAAAAATGACTCCAACTTCCACCAGCGCTTGGTCCGTTGCCAGCTCGGATAAATTTCCATACAAAAAATAAGCAACACGAATCTTCTCTTGTGCTACCGGCGGGAGTCGCCATTAAAATTCACTTTTGGACATCTGGGGACGAGACTAGGGGTGACGTAATCGGCCCTGTCGAGATGACACTCGTTATGAAGATAGCTGCGATTAGTGCATTGCCGCTTGCCACTGTTGTGAAACTTGAAAAAGATTCGAGACGTTAATCGAGAAGAAAATATTCCTCTAAATGGTGATTAATAGTTGAGGGAACAGGAAGCGATATGTATTTCAAATAAATTACCATGAAGTTTTAAAAATGACGGCATTATGTTCTTAAAATATAATTATGCGTGAGATAAAACTCAACACTTAATTTTATTTCTTACCAAAAAATCAGTAGATTATTCGCTTGTGTAAATTTCACGCGCCATTTTTTGTTGTATAATTAACTTTTATTAGGTTAATCACGCGTCTATTATTAACATTATGATAAAATATTGTGATATAATTGGTAATACAAGCAACTATGAATACGGTGATTGATAGACTATTTAACGGTTGTGGTGTAAATAATAAATGTAACACTTGATAATTTTATACCAAACTAGCAAATTTATACCCGTTCTTCGCACGGAATAAAAAAATATCAAATAGATTCCAAATATGTGTACCATATACCCTGTTATAGGATCATAAACTTATTATTGTTTCCGCTCGTTATAAATTGTAAAATCCCGTTTCATTGCCTTAAAATTCCAAAATGAAAAATACTCTATAAAATGCACTTATAAATGTCATCACAATTACCTCATTAATACATAAAACCTTTTAGCTCATTTGGCGCGTTTTGGGAAATAATTTGGCGAGAAAATAGATATAGCTACCCACACAAATTATACAGCTCTAACACAATGACCTTCGAAAAACCGACCAGCTTATAAATTATTTATAAAAGAAATTGCCTATTTGGCGAATTTTAGTTAATAATTTGGCAACGTATTTGGCGAAAAAATAAAGAGATAAAACACTAATAGCTCTAGTGCGATGGCCTTTATTAACCATCATAGTTCAATAATAGCTTAACTATACAGTTATTGCTTAAATATGCATACATGCAGTCAACAGAAAAATCAATGAAAAAATCATCAAATAAACCCACAATAAAATCCGGGAATGAAGACTGGCGAAATTACGTCACTTGAAACATGTCAATTATTTTTCAAATAATGAATTTAGTTTCTGAAAGTAATGGCAAAAGAATAAAATAAACATTTTGAATTTAAATGTTTTTGTTAAAAGTTTTATTTAAATTTTTCAGCCGATGGCATCAGGAAAGAGAAAAAATGATGGATTTGAGCGAAAGTGGTGTATTTCTTTCAGAAAATTCGAGTTTTCTCTAAAAATGGAACAAATATGAAAAAACTAAGCCTCAGGTGCACACGTTAGTGTTAAAGGGAATCTATCTTAAAAATTTTGAATTTCTGAGGGCAGTATAAGTAGGTCTTTTACGATCCGAAGACAAACAGACACACTGACAGACTCTTTCTTTTATTATTATAGATGATCAATGTAAAAATACCACTTTCAGACATCACATTGATACCAAATGATCATACTATTTTAATAAACAATCCTCACATAATTATAAATAAGATTGTACATAGCGAAACTAAAATCTTGTTTAAAATGAAACTAAGTTTAATGTTTGCAATTAACGCGGCTATTAAATCGATGGTCTATCTTTACAATTTTTGCTACACTCGTTAATCTAAGTATAGCAATAAAATTCCATTCTATGTTTATTGTTAGTTTTCCTTATTAAAAGTTTAACAAGCATAATACTTGAGTAATGAATAAGTTTATTTCTGAATCATGTGACATCGTTCCGTGATGATGTTGAAATATTTAAACATTAAGATCTTTCTGACACTCGCGTAAACCAGTAAGAATACCTCATAAAATCTTCAGTGCAAATAACACTTCAAACGTCCTCCAGTCATTACGCCAGTCCGACCTTAACTAAATTAACATCCTGATCTAAGTGCGATCCCCTTTAAAGCCAAGCACTAAATTAACATGGCCATTAAACTGCCGGCCCTCTTGATGGCTTCCCTTGCACTAGGTGCCTCTAAACGGAATGCCTCTCTCCTCAGTGGCACGGAAGCGATCATATAGGGGTACGTGGTGGCACGCCTCTCTCGGACATGATGAGTGCACCCCCGTGAGCGGAGTCGAGGTGCAATGTTTGGCGAGGAATACACTTTTTTACTACCGTTGCCCCAAACCATTTATTGATATTGTTTCGATATAATTTTGACATTATAATGTCTGGAGGTGATCGTAAGATTTCCTGCGTTACTACTGGGTACGTTTGGCTTTTGGTTTATTTGAATTGATGTTTTACTATAGATAGTTAGTAGCTAGACATAGTTGATGGGCGATAGTTCTCCTAATTTGGAAACGAGGTCAAGTGACGGTCGACACCTTAACCGGAACCCGATGCAACATATCTAATAGCGCATCCAACCCAACAAATTGTTGACGGCAGCGTCAGGATTTAGGCCCACGGTAAATTTTGCATGCACTAATTCCATAACATGGCGTTATTCATTAAATGAATGATCATTGTAATTCAATTCTGAATGATCCATTTATGGACTGTTAAACGGGGACAGAACCTGTCGCTGTTAAATTCATGGCATGAAACTTTAGGAATCTGAGGCACCCTGCCCCCGTTTTAACAAAAATTCCACCACTTCAATGGAGCAACATAAATTATCAATTGAACGAGTTTTTTGGCATTAGCAGACATACATAAAACTCAAACTCTATTAATACTTTTATAAAATTCACTTATGGTGACATGGTTAACAGAAAGCAAAAAATAAATTGAATTGTCGTGTTTGCAGAAATGTAAACGCATTCCAACCGTACATTCACGCATAACCAACTAGAAGAAAGAAAACCAACATAAAGAAAGCGTTTGGAAGTAATCACCATATAATAGAGCTTTTTAATATGGGCCTTTGTGTTTATCTTCATTATATTACCAATTCGACATCCATCTAGCCAAATTATTTCAATATCACAGGCACAAATGGGCAAAATAGGTTTTTTACCACATAATTGAAACTTTGACTTGAAATAAATTCTATTTTAACAGGGGTTTACAAGGGAAATTATCATAAAAGTAAGTTCATATTGAAGACGATTTTTATATCATGAGATTGAAATAGGGTATTGAATAAGCGTATATTGAATTTTTGAATTATAAGTTAATATAAGTAACGGATACAATACTTTATAATAAACGGGAAAGCGGCTCAGTGGCGAAGGGTTTATTAATTATCCGCCTCATAAGCCCAAGTTAGCGGGTTCGAGCCACGGCTGAGTCGTCAGTTTTTTGGTGGATTGGAAAATCATAGGCACGCATGCCATATGAATCTGTGAAATTTAAAATATTCTTTGATTATTCATTTGGCTTGGGTTCTCTCGGCAAAATTAAATCTCGTTATACTTTAACATCCATAGAGAACTTATATTCATTGTAATCTGAGCGTCAAAATTGGTAGAGAGAGTCGCCCAGATGGTGCCGCAAAAAATGGTCCTCAGTTCTGGGAAATACGCCGAGTCTGCGAAGGATTAGCCGCCAATAAAGCAAACCCATTGAAAAAAAAATAGCAATAATGAACGGGAACTTTAACATAGGCTTATTTCCCTAGAGCATATTAAATGGTTAGTATACTTGGGTATATTTGATAGTTTTAATCCATGCAAAGAAGATGTTGTTTCGATGAAATTAAGGAAAAAAAGAACCTCACAAACAGGACAAAAATCTCTGCGTCCCGATGCGATGATTTAAAAATATTTTGGCGTTCATTTCGTTAAAATTGGCGAGGCTGAGCTGTCAGAAGTCAACGCCAACTTTATCACGTTCTTCAATTACGACGATGCCAAAACTTTAATAATTCATATGCACTGGAGAACAGGGAATCGGCGAAGTGCATTTTGCGTGATGGAAAAATAAATTACCGAACGCTGTTTTGAGGTTTATTGTTTACGGACGGAATTTTTCCACGATATTTTTTAAAAATAAATCCGGAATGATTAAAAAAGCCGCAATGAAAAAAATACGTTTTAAACGTAGAAAGAAAAAACTAACGTCATTTCAAGGTACATGTTTTATTAACACTTCCCGTTGAGAACGTTTCTGCACGTACTGGCAATTTTCAGAGACTTTTAACAGACCTATATTTATACCTATCACGGTTTTTTTTAGTAAAAGTTGTATATACTTCTGTAAAATAAAATCTGTTTAAGGTGGGGTGGATTTAATTATGTGCATTCACAATGTATAAATTGTGATCGATTTATTATGGTAAAGTTTAGTTTGACGCACTCAACGTATTTATGAAAAAAAAAACCTCCCACCCAACCGTCTTTTACAGATTTTTTTAATTGCAATTTTTAATGACATAAAATATAAGAATTATATTTGAAACAGTAAGAAAAAGTCGATAACAAGTGAATTAAATACAAAAAAAGGATATGATAAAATGAGTGGAGCATTTTTCCTTCTTTTAGCAGCGTTTTATCACTCAAACACCATTCCGATTATTTAGCGAGTAGTTGAGAAAAGGCAGTAAACACCCGTTTATCCCCATTCGTGTGCAAACGAGGTTATTTATTGAATAAATCCTTTTTATAAATCGGTTCTTGGGTGATAGCTGCAATTAGGTTAAACGGTGATCTTTTACGTCCGTAAGCATCTCGTTGGGTAAGAATGAATTTTCTTGGGAATAGAAGTTAATGGATAATAATATATTCGATGGCACAGTTGAGCCACTAAAATTAGACTCCAATATGAAGTATCTCTGATCAATCGTTTATTCTAATATCAGCTTTTTTCAAATTTAAAAAAAGTAATAGTTTCTAAAATTAAACTCTAATTCGCCACTAAAATTAGACTTTAAAATCAGCTATGTCCTGATGAAATGTTTATTACTAAGATAAGCTTTTTGCACATTTTAAAATGTAATAGTTTAGCTATTTATTTTAAATTTAGTATTTAGCTATTCTAACAGATAGCTTCTTTAGAGCACTGTAAAAATTCAGTGGAACGTTACGTCATAAAAACGGTGACATCATGTGCTGCCTAAAAGTTTTAAGAGTAACGTTAAAACACAAAATTGGAGCAAACTGACAAGCTTCCTCCTATTTTGTGGTGTAACTTTACACCATAAATTCAGTGTAATGTTAATCCTTTGAGATGTAAGAAGAACATGCTGCCACCGGATTTACAAATATCGTTACATCAAATTTTTATACTAAGCATAAAAAATAATATAATAAAATTATACTTTTAAGTAGTAAATATTGTGAACCCACTAGAGCAGGGGTTCCCAACCTTTTTGCACCTGCGTACCACTTGACTTTTTGAGAAATTTTGGCGTACCACCAGACCAAAATACTGCCGTTAGCAGATAAACTGCAGTAATGGCAACAATGAATTGTACCATTTTTGCTCTGAAAAAAAAAATTCAGTATGTTTTCTTAAAGGTTAGGGTAATTGAGTGTTTGCAACAATGGTCCAAGTCATTATGGAAGTTTCTGCAGTTTACCTGCCCACGGCAGAATACATTAATAAGCCGATAATTTTTACTGTTCTAATAGTGTTCAAATGCTTTTTGAATTAAATTCCTGAGAAAACTTCATATTTAATGGTTGGTACTTGTTTATTTATAGCATGCTAATAATAAAGGAGAAATGAAAAGATTAAAATGGTACTAATTTTCAGTTTTATTTATTACCCATCGGTCGAAAAACATGCAAATAAAAAATTAGTACAAACTCAGCAAAGAATTAATCCTCCGATAAAATATACATTTATAGTCTTTAGTGCAAAACTTGTTGTTGTTTGCCTGTGATTAAAATATCAACATAAGGAGTACTGGAACTTTCACTCTTAAGTCCTCTTCAACACTTATTCTTCTTTTTCATGTGTATTTTTTATGTACACAAGAGTTCAGAAAATCCACTCTCACGCAACAACTCCAAATGACATCAAAAATAGTAGCATCATGTTGCTCACATCACTTACGCGTACCACCTGAAAGTTTCCCGCGTACCACCAGTAGTACGCGTACCACTGGTTGGGAACCCTTGCACTAGAGAACTGCTATTCTCGTTCATTCTTTTCTTGAACAAAAAAGTATTTGTGGGTTACTATTTCATAAAGTTAGTTTCTATAAGTTTTATGCAATCAACGTTACAGTATTATACAATTTTTACATTGAGGAAATGGCTTGCTTGTGAATACATAGCAAAAGTTATAACCTTAAACGAATACGCCAATAATTATTGACGTATTCGTTGAAATTTATGCACAACTAAAACACTCTTATATCAGCTATGCATTGTGAAATCGTTTTTATAAGGAGGAGTTTTAACCGAAAACTAAAATGTCCATGGTTTCAAATTCAGTAAAACACTATGTACAGGGGTTGGACAAAAATGTTGATAAACTTTGACATAGTTATATTTTTTACATTTTTTAAAAGCTAGGGTCTGGTTGGGTAAAATAAGTCACGGGGTAAAATGGGTCAGTTTTAAAACAAAATACCTTAAAAACAAATGAGATAATTCTTTCTTTTTCTGATGCCAGTTTTACATTTTATTGATACTGTTCATCATTTTATATGCAAAATTAACTGTAAATTCTACTGTGCAGTTACATTTTTTTTGCCGTTATATGTTTTCATTTGGGAAACTTTTCGGCTGTTGAAAAGTATTTTATACTTTATAACGAGCGGGAAGAATAACATAAGTTTGTTATCCTTTTATGGATTAATTTGTACATATACGTGGATCAATTAAAACTTTTTTTATAGTCCGTGCGAAGTAGGGGTATTTATTTGCTAGTCCTAAATATTTTTTTACATTTGATACTTTTACTGCTTTGTAGGTGCGAATGCAAAATATGCTCTTTTTTTTACCTATTTTGCCCCACCTGATCCTACTACAAAATATTCAAAATGATTTTAACGATTTATAACATGTATTACGGCATTAATTTATTATTAAAACAGTTTAAATATTTCAGAGTAGTTTACGGGACAAATTTGTCAAATCTGCAAAGTATGTCAATAATTTTCAGAAATGTTTAATATTTTCTAAAGTTAAGGGGACGCATTACCCAAAATTTAGGATTAGTCAGAAAATAATTAAACATGCTCGAATGCTGTGATGTAAGGATATTGCAAAAAAAGAAGGAATACTTAATAATGGTGGAGGTTTATTAAAAATGATATAGTAGTTTGGTAAAATGGTTTTTGAAATTTTATGTTGATTTTTTCAATTTTTGATTTTTTCAGCTTGTGAATGGTTAAAACCCTAAGGCTTTTAGGTAAATTAATTTAGAGCTCCAAATTTTTTTTCCTGCGTTGAGACACGTACGATCAGCAAAAGTTGGTATGGGATAAGGTCTAGTGTGAATAGATTTTTTTTAAAAAATGATGAAGTTGAAAATTTATAAAAAAAATCTTACTTTTTGGCCATTTTTATATATAAAGCTACATAACTGTTCTTGTTTAACTGATAGCTCAATATCCATACCAACTTTTATTAATAGATGTTGTGGGAACATTTTACAAAAAAATCCATCAAAAAATTCTTAAAATTGTAGAAGGAGTAGCAATTTGAAAAAACGTTACATTTTTTCATTTTTTTTTAAAAACTTGTTTCATTTTTTAAAATTTTTTTTTAAAAACTTATGTTTCAATTTTTATTATTTTTTCGTATATGTTTATTGAATGTTAGTTCTTTGTAAAAATAGTTTAATTTGAATGCTAGCGATAAAAATACAGGATCTAATTTTTTGGGTACCACGTCCCTTTAAGTGACTATTGTATAATTCTGAATAATATATTCGTAAAAACACTCAACGTAACTCTCACGAAATCTATTTTATTTTATAAAAAGAGATTAACTGTTTTATAATAAATTATTAAAAAGTAACTATAACTTATTCTGATACTATAAACAGGAAATGCATTAAAAGAATTTCCATTAGCTTTTTAAATTTGAACAACGTGGAGTAAGCATCGTAACACTTTGACTCCACATTAAATGGCCGACTCCATTAAGTATTCCAAAGAAGACCTCCGAACCATGGCCAGGTTGGGCAATGCGCAATCCAATTGTAAAAGTTACTTCAAACATAAAAAAACGTGCTCGGAACTTTTAATTTCATTTGTTTTCTACCCCAAAAGAACGTTTCCCCATTCTTTCTTTAGTTGCCGAAAGAAATGAACCGAAAACTGTAACGTTTTTCTAACTAAGTCTTTGGATACAAATGCCCTGTTTGGTATGGAGGGTACTTGGTTTTTATGTGATGTTGTGAAACTGAATTTTTAAAAGATCTCGGTAGTTCTATTGATACGGCGGCGTAATGATTCTTTTGCGGCTTGGTCATTATTTGTTAAGAGTCAATTTGTGTCATTTACGACTCGTTTGTTATTTTGTACACGTACGATGTTTATTCATATTTTAGAAATAACAGAAAATAATAGGAATTGAATTTCATTACGATTTAAAAAACAAGAAGATATTTTGAAATAGTAAACGAAACCGCTTTAACCAAATAAAAAATATACTTTTGTCCCTTTGTTTTCTGGCATGAATTTCCATTTTTGATGTGTAAAATACCGTTGTATTGCCCAACGCAAACATTTTAATTCCATATCTTGCCGGTGTTTTAGACATATATTGCCTAAATGGGCATCAATTTTACAGATATTTATCTATTGTTACGTTTTCTCCGTAAATTGTAATATATTTTTTTGACATGTGTCGATGCATTTTTCAAATAATTCTCGGTTTGGAGTCATTACATCGATGTGCCCTCAACTCTGTCGATCGCGAATATCATGAAAACGTATTGCACATTTCAACTAAGAAGAAATCATTCTGGTGACATTGCAATACGGAATATTTCTATTCCTGCGCTAAGATCAGTAATATTTGCGTGAGACGATTTATGAACACCACGAATATAAAAAAGTCATATCAATGCTTTATTATAAAGGTACGCTTGTAAATTTCATTTATAGTTCGCTTGAAAAACGGTTAGAAATTGATACAATATTGGTGCAGTTCATTAAACATTGCTTCATTGTATAAGACATCAGAACTTTCCAAGATTCTAGTGGATGTACACACATTTATTAAGATATATCTGTATTTCCAGGAAATATCGTTAGTATATTTTTGTGGCACTGACTCGCATATTAGGTTGAAATTGTTCTTTTTTTTTCACATTTTTTTTATCTCGTTCAAGAAAAAAAAAATCATTTTCATTGGATGAATCTACATCAACTTCAAAATCCTTATTACTAACTGTGAAGGAATCGTGATTGTTGTTGTGTTCTAAATTTGTATCGAAATTTTTTATATTATCAAATATTCTTTCTGTAGTTTTGTATTAAACTATCGATTGAATTTCTCAAACGATGCATTTCTTCATCGTAAGTCAGTTTCTGCATTATTTTTGAGAGACATCAGAAGACCAAGGGGGGAAATCAGAGTTCCAGGAATGGACGCCAAGAGTATAATACACTCGAAACTCCAAAATTCCATAAATTCTATTTTTATAAATGATTTGCCGATATTTCTTGTCCAAATTCACAATCCTAAATTCAGCTATACCAATAATCGTCCACTTTAAAAATGAGAGGTTAATTAATATACATAAGGAAAGAAAGTTGGCGGGTATAGTCATATTCGCTTGCCTGCTCCCACGAGGGGTACGTAGCATGCTTTAAAGCTCGTATTTTGAGCTTATAAAAAGAAAACCTGAAACACACAAAAAAAAAATTATGTTCAATCTAAAAAAAACCTAAAATATAAAAAGCGAGAAACTAAGCATAAAAATACTTTAAACATTAGAAACGATTAGAATTTAAAACGATTTTTGATAAGATGTGAAAATCATTCGTATTAAACCGAAAATTCTTAATATAAAACTTACACCATTATCTCTATACAGTTTGAATTTGAATTGCAAAGAGAGAAATGGCAGAAAAATTCAAAACAAATATAAAGAGATAAGAGATATAAAGGCGCTAACATATGCTAATGCATCTCTAGAAAAAAAAACAAATTGTAATTTATTTGCTCTTGTTTTCTCAATTTAGCTCCTGGTGATGTAAAATACCGAATGAGAAAGGAATTATTGAATTTTTGTTTGAAGTCTTTGTTTTGTTTAAGAAGTAAATTAAAGATGAAGAGATGCATCTTGTTTCACGTGTCAATTCAGTTCATTTCAATTGTTTCATATACGTGTTTATTAAAATAAATGTTGATTTTTAATAACGATGCTAAAACGTATTTTTGTAAGATTTAAAGAATAATGGGTTTCTTCTGCTTGCTGGATATTTTCAACAAGTTTTAATTTCATTGTTTGAGTGCATGTGGTAATGTATCCTGAATTAATGCATTTTTTCTCAAGTGTTTCAAGATATTTTTTTTTTTTGTAGTTTTAGGTTTTGATTATTCATAGTATTGTACTTGATTAGATTGTTTCATTTATATGAAAATATCAAAATGGATTTCTAACATTTAGAATAAAAAATGCAAACTGTTCATATACTAAAATGCAATTTGATAATTTCAAAAAACAACATTATCAAAACTTATAATTTGATTACAGGCAGCGAACTAAACAAAGTTATTTAATTAAAACTGTTATGCCTACTATTTTTTGTAAACATTAACTGTTGTAAAGTCCTAAAGTTTCAACAATGCATATCTTTGCATAGTAATCTTACTCCAAACCAGCATAAACTAATTAGAAATCAAGCTTGTTAAAGGCAGAGTATTCACTCAATTTTATGCGAACAAAATGAAATTTCTTCAAAAGACTTATTTTACCCAATAAGATGTAGGAAATTTTAATTTTGTAAAGTTTTTTCTTTCGATGGAAGTTTTATAATTATTAGAATTAATTTAATTTTTATCTTATAAACGTCAGACTAAAAATGAATACATGAATACACAAACGATTTTTCAAATGAAAATTAAAAGTATCTATAAATATTCATTTGCATTACTATAAAGATTGCATATAAAACCTGTAAAAGTTGTACGTTTGAAATATTTTAAAACTTCAAGTTTCTAGAACCACTTAAAACAATATTTTGTCATTGGGAAAAAAAGAATTTCACACCTTTCCACCAGTTACTTCCTTTACGTTCTAACATCCTTTTTTTCTAAGATTTTACTTTTTATAAAACACTAATCATTGTACTAAGGTTTGTAGAGAAAAAAATTACCTCATCCTCCTAAGTTCTTTTTTTTTTAATTCGAAAAAAAATCTTCATCCTCAAGTTCTTTTATGTCCGCCGCTTTTACCTGAACTTTTTCCTTTTTTTTTGTATCTGTCTCTGCTGACCCATGTTTAATTTTTTTTTCTAATTTTAGAGAACATTTTTTCGGGTTTTTTTTAAAAGTTTTCTTCCAGTTACCACAATCAAAGACTCTTAGGATAAGAGAGAAAAGGAAACTTAAAATAACATAGCTTTCTGACAATTCACTTAGCGTAGTTGATATTAACATGCTAACGTTGGGCGTTAAAAAGACATAAATGCAAATGCTTGGTTTTGTTATGTGGAATTAGAACATGATCTATCGGGTGATGGTTTTAGAAATTTTGAGGCACGGATTATGACGGGATAGTTAATAAATTAATACCGAAAATTAACAAATATTTTTTTTAGTAAAATATTTGAAGGTGAGAAAGTTCAAATTTCAAAAAATCACAAGATCCATCAAATTATGCAAATTAAAAACCATACAACAGTTGGTCGACAATAAGCTTATTATATTAGTTAAGGTTCCACTAATAAAAAGTAAAAATGCAAACCACTCTCTCAAAAAGATCATATTAGTATGCCAATTCCTCATACATCCCTTTTCCGTACATTAAGAAAGTGTGAAACATTTTTTTGTATTGAACTTGAAGTATAAAACTTCAAATTTAAATGACACAACAATGGAGGAAAATTAGATGGAGCATCACAAAGGGGATATAAAAGGTTATAAGTTTATACATACACACAAACACGCATACATATATCTTAATTTAATCACCAAACGTGTAATGAACTTAAGGTAGATAGACAAAGACCTACAATTCGCTATTAAAAACCATTCAGCCACTTCAAGGAAATTGGAAATAAGTTTGATTATGTTAACATAAAATGTATGACTGAGTGGCTCTAAATATAATTATCAATAAATATAATAAGTGTTAAAGTCAATGGCGATTGATTAAAAAACATGTGTACATCCTAACTTATATCTGTTTAATTAACCGTATTAATTAAAAGTAATACATTTTATAATTGAAATGTGCTGATAAATTACTAAGTAAATAAATGACTGAACACTTAAAAAAATCTTCCGCTTTATGTCGTTCAAAATTTCCAACAAAAATATCAATTTAAAAAGTTTTTTTTTCTTTCTGAAAATGCCGATGAAATAATTTGTGTACTTTAATCACTTCCTAAATGATCATTTGGCTTGAACATATGCTTAAAAAGTGTAAAGACCTTGCTTAATACTAAAATGGTATTTAATATAGTCAGCTAAATTGACTCAATTAAAAAAAAATCGATTATTTTCAAACGATTCGAAGCGATTCTTTTCATCAAGAAAACAACCATGATACTATTTTTTACAAAAAGTAAAACCCAAAAATAGAAGCGACCATTTTGAGTTTGTTCTAGAAAATTTAAAAACAAAATCTGATATTATTTAGAATTGTTTGATGTTTTAAAAAAGAAACTAAGTAAAATACGGCAAAACTTATTCTTTGAAGTAAACGATAAAGAATTCTAAATTAATTCCTTTGAAATTATTCTAATGGGTTTTTATATTTTACTTGTTAAAATATATTTATTGAATTACTTTTAAAATATTCAACTTCTAATTAAAGAACTTTTGAATGATTTTTTATAATTAATTTGAGGTAAGAATGCAGCGTCAAAAAATTACTAGTTTGAATTTTAAAGTAAGTAGGCAAAAGTAATCAAAATATTTTAATTAATGGATATAATGCTTTTTTAGAAAAATATATTTTTAAAGTATCGTTAATTTTTTTTAATGTACAGCGTATTATGCAGTCCTTAGACAAAATATTAGACGCACTGTACTTTTTTAGTAATGATGAAAACATACCAAAGAATGTCATATCATTAAAAAAGATGTCGATATATGTATTAAGTATAGCAGATAGTGTTTTCTATTCAATAGCTTAAGTTTCGGAACACAACTGTCCTTCTAAAGGTATTTTGTTCATCATTGATTGATACATGAAATCTTACAGTGCGTCTAATAATTTGTACAGGGCCTGTATAATAAAATATCGCGTAAATTAATCATTTTTCGTGTTTAAATAGTTTCTTGAATTGTTACCAACGTATCAATATCAAATCACTTCATTTATTTTTAGGTGTTTCAAAGACACGTGTTCAAAACCAATTTTTTGAAGTCAAACATTGCTTCCGTTTTCATTGAAAACAATGCATACATCTGCCATTAAAGCTTCTACCCATAAATCTATATAGTCATTGAAATGTTACACCCCTAAATCTGAGAGAGCTCTAAGCTTCAAAATAAATGAATCGTAAATTCGGTACCATATAAATTTTTGAAGCAATAGCAGTCCAATATTATGATTGCATTCAAAATGTACTGCTATATGTTTCAAAATATTCTCGTTCGCGTTCTGTGGAAATTCTGCAATGGAATTTGAAGCAGGAATATTCTGGAATGTACAAATTGAACAACCATATTTCTGTTTCCACAACTGTTTTGAAGGTACTAAAACAAGATACAAGAGTCAAAATATGGTGTTTTTTATTTAAATATTTCGCTCGACTTGAGCAGTTGACCGCTTTCTATGTGGGTCTGTTTTAATACATACTATAATTTATTCTTAAATGTATACAGTTGTCTATTGGCAATACATTATTTTTAAAATAGCATACGATTTTGCTATTTATTTTTTCTTCTAATATTTGATTCCATTTAGAAATGTCAACCGGCATATAAGAAATTATGTAATTGAAAAGTTATATTTGATTAAACCTGGACAATTATTTGGATAGTAGGCTTTAAACTTTTTTTATTTTTGGAAGGGAATAGTTGATAATGACACTTTTGATGAAAATCTTTTTCTCTACTTTTTACAAAACATACGTATAGTAGTTTGGTACAATCAGTATGAATCTAGGTATTTCTTAAGCAAATTTCATATGCTTCCCTTTTTGGAGCATTTTTAATTTAACGCTTTTCAAGATAAACTATGGTTTTATAAGTAAGGGACAAACACAGAATTCTTTAATCATTTTTTTTTAATATTGTGGTCAACTTAAAACTACTAAAGCACAAAAAAATTGAGGTGATAGAGGATTAACTTTCAGTCAAACAAGAGGGTAAAAATGTCTGGATACCCCTGACTTACGTCATTTTGGATCTAAATACTAGAAATCAGCAACTGAAACAGCTGTTTATCGTTGAGAGTAAGTTGAGCTATGATGCATCCGTATCATTGACATCAGCAAATGAGATGCGTCAATTTGTAGCAATAAATGAGATGAATTGAAAGATAACAGCAAATGAGTTTTGTCAGATAGATAGATTGTATGTAGTCCGTTTGATTCATGAATGGTTCGTGTTCCAATTATGATGGAATGATATTTGGAAAGGGAGGATTATATTTTTATTTACTAATACTTTGTTCAGCTGTTGATTTCGGAAAACAGATTAATTATTTTATCAAATATATTTAAGTGACCAATTTCAGTAAAATGTATTTTACTTATGTTCTCTACGAATGCATTTTACTGATTTACAATTGATAAGTATAGCATGCATATATTTCAGATGCCGGCAAAAAAATACTTAAAAGCTACACGTTTTATAACAATAAAAAACCTACTTCAAAAAAGATACATATCTGCAATTTGTATTTTAAAACTCCTTAAAGCGATGTAACTCTATGGATGAAATCCATCATACATATTCATTAATTTTTTCTTTTAAGAGTTTTTTTTTAACAAATTGCTGCCGGGGTATATTTAATATGCTCCTCATTACACATTTTACTTATAAGTTTGGATGAATGGAATGAATTCTTATGTATGCATATGTTTTATTCTCGAAGATAGGAGAAATTTTTTTTAAAAATGAAGTTTTTAAAATAAAACTTGCTCTTAAATCCATTTTCTATGAGCTATTATCTCTTAGACTATTAAACTTGTCATGTATCAAATTGTCTTTAAAACAATCTGAAGTTTCTAACAAAATTGTCGTAAGCCAAATTATCCTTAAGTGGTGACATTTTGCGAAAGAAAACATATTACTTACCGAACCTATTTTAAATGTTTCCTGGGCACTTTAACAGCGAAACCCACTCAAAAAGCAATTCTTAGCCAAACACTCTTTAGCAGCAGCGAAATCCCACATAAATTCATCCCATTCCGCATCCTGGATCCTTTGTCTCTCCGTCATCATATCCTTCGGCGCACTTCCACGTACATTTCGCGCCCACCCTGGGGTAAAATCTCATATCTTTATTTATACATCTTCATGCTTGGAAAGAACACTGTACGAAAAAATAACCAGGCATTGTTTTTTTCCCCTTCGTTTTGGGGTAAGTAGCAAAACAACAATGCTGATGTGGGAGCAGCTGATGGTTTTGTTGAATAGTAGATATTTTCTGTTATTGTTTCTTTTTTAGTATGTAATTTATTTCATTCAATTTATTTGTCGTCAGGCAAGTAGAAACAAGTCTGTTACAATCCAGCACATTAATATTTAGTGCAATGAGCTTTTTTTCCCTAGCAGTCCAATGTTTTTCTGTCCTTGTGAAAAAAAATAGCTTTACTGTTTTTAGAAAAAATAAAACAACATTGATTAATGTATGAATATAATCTATTTCAGGAGATATCTAGGGATTTGCTAATAATAATATTTTTCAGATATACAAGGTTACATGCTTTGAAAAATATTTGTAATAACATGGATTATTTCAATATAGCTAAAATTATATAACCCAAAACACTATCAAAGATCACGTATGGAAAGTGGTTTGTCATTGCATTATATAGCGCGTCTGCAATAAGAATGAGACTTGAGTTTCTTTTAAATTGAACAAAATATTACTTAAATGAATGCTACTAGCATCAAATTGATAAACAAACATTTTTAATTACTTTTGAAACTTTAAATTGACGAATATACACCTTTAAGTCCCGTTTTGCGACGATTTCTTTTAGCCGTCGTCATGACATTTTGTACAGTTTCTTTCTATATCGATTTAAGGAGACGATGATATACCTTATTGAATTAGCCAAGTTTTAGGGCTCCTTTTTCTCGTAGGAATATTTACATTTGTTAATTCCCTAGAATTTTTCTATCCCTCTTGCTTGTCGGACGTTAGGCGCATTGTCCTTCATGGGTATGATATCAATATTCTGGTTCCTCAGATACTCGGTCACTTCTGTCGTGTAATGACTGATATCCATATCTGATACGAACAAAAGACTTTCCTTCCGGTGATGTTGGAGTATGAAGGGTATTAGTACTCTCTTTATGTAATGTTGCAAGTAAATTTCACCATTCACAGTTCCCCCAAAGAACACGGTTTGGACACATTCCCATCCTCATCCATGGCGGCCCACACCATCACTTTTCTGGAGAATTTCTCTAAGTTTGGTTCTATATTCTACGGGAACAGAATCAGATAAAACAGAATGGTAGTACTTACTACCACCAGCAACATTGGGATCATACATGAAATAAGACTCGTCATCAATTGCGCGTTTCAGTCCTGATCCGGATGGAATCAATTTCCGATAAATGATTAAACAATTCTTCTTTGTTCGTTGTTTTTGATCTTATATGTATTTCAATACCGTTTTGTCCTTAAAAGCTTTTAAATTCAAATCTTCTTTAATGATTTTGTGCTCATTAGATTTAGATAACTTCAATTTTCGGACGATTTGGCGTACTGAAGTATCAGGTTTTTTTCAGCACGACTTTCTTAACCTCCTCCACGAGAGTTTGGTTCTGTTCCAAATTCTATTTTCGAAATTTCAAGAAATTTTGATGTTTCTTTGTTCATCGTACTGTATTAAAAGACGACATATTATATAGTTTTTTTCTGAAATTTTTCGCTTTTTAAAATGTTTAAAGACTATATTCTTGTATCTCTTTGCATCGAACTTATAGAATTGTACAATTTATTTTCGAAAAGCATTCGATAAATGAGCTGGCATTGTGAACCTTGCAGCAGCAGCAATCAAAATCGTATCTTATTTTAAAGTGTACGTGATTTACTTTCTGCTGGTAGTGTAAAAATTTGCATGTTGCAAATTTCTCGCATTAGATTAGCCAATCGAAATGTCTCATTCTTATTGCGGACGCGCTTTATTAGTATTATTTATTATTTTAACATTTGGTGTTTGTTCTCCAAATGAAAACGAAGTTTTATATAGAAATTCTTATTTAATATGCGTTAAGATTATAAACATTTCACACAAATTACTTTTATTGAGATAGCTCATTGAAAACATGACAAAGCCTAGGAAAATAACTGATCTACCAGTTCAAGATCTCAAAATTGTCCCCTAGAAAGCAAAAAAAAATGACATTCATGAGTTTATAAATTAATCAAATTAGAGTACCAATTAAGTTGAATTATGGAACGGCTATTAACGTGCAACCATCCAACTTCTAAGTGCTTCAGTCTATGTTACAAAACCAACCTTAAAAACAAGTACAAAAGAACAACCGAATGTATCCCGCTATCAACAATAATCACAAGACGAAAAGAAAGGATTTGGAATGTTTTCTACATTTATTTTTCTGCGAACAAAATATTACTCGACGATTGCCCTCTAGTAAAAATGAGCGCTGAAATGCTGCAAGTTTGTATGAATTGGACAGGGAAAGAGGCTGCTTCAAAATTTATATCGTTTCTTAGCGTAAAAATAGCCCCAGGTTCGTGGAAAAGGGATTGCTCCGGTATTTCTCCCTTATCACCCCCTCTCATCTATTTCTAAGGGGTTGTAGAGTTTGAGTTGCTTTGTGTTGTTACGTTGTGTAGTGTTGGAGCTGAGTTTATGTTTGAGAGATCGTATTGACGGTATTGATTATTGATTATTTGGTCTGTATTTATCTGGTTTTTAATGTTCCATTACTGTATTTTCTCTGTCAAGTAGTAAATGCATGGGTATTATTGTCCTTAATTTTTTGTTATGCCACCAGAGTATAAAAACATTAGTTGGCATATAATTAAATAAAAATAAACTTGGTAGCGTGACGTAGCCCTCACATATGCTTGGTTCAACAACTTCAGTGTAATAATTTAGGCATAATAGGTAGGGTGTACTGTAGCCGAGGTTTCGGTCAGTGGGTCGGACTGATGGTGAATCCCAAGTGCTCAATTCGCAAGTTTGATTGGTTCTCATTTTATCGGCTTACTGAACAAATGAAATGTCAAGAAAACTTTCTCAGAGCGGAAGGACATACATATTGAACGTTTGTAGTTATGCATATGCACATAAAATCGAAACGATTAAAATTTGTTTAAAAATAACATAAGTATGATTAACTAAAAATGATTAGTCATAACTGCATGGATGAAAGATTGCATTCATTCCATAGTGGAAAAATGAAAGGTGTGTAACAATGACCCAATCAAAATCAATCGTTTAAAAAATTAAATTTTTTCGAACTATTTTTTACTTGCTCATTTCTTAATTTTTTATATATTTCGTACTTTTTCTACATATTTTAAGATTTAAACCTTTATTACTGAATATTTTAGTTATAAAAGTCAAATGTTGCTTTGTTAAATTGTCGTTTTGTCTCATATACTATATTCATTTTATTGCACAACACATTGCTTTCATTAATTTATGCAACATGTCATTGAATATTCAAAAAATGTTTGAATTACATAATGATTTATTATTCTGCTTTTACCTCATTACTTTTTTAAAACAAATTTTAAACAAAATTATACAGATAAATTCAGAGCTCCCAAGAAATAACTTTTACACATTTCAGCTTTAAAATTTAAAATTACACTAGTTAAGTAACAAAAGTTAATCGAGCAATGCAATCCCATATTAGACTCTCAGTATAACTTACGATTTACAAATACAAATCCTTTCTTTACCTATGTTATCTCCATATGCATATTTGAATTAACTATACTTTCATCTAACAGATAAAACTTCACATACACGCTTTGCATAAGATATAAATGTTTGATTTCAAGACGTTAGTGGCCCGAGACAGTAAATAAATGGTTTGTGTAGAAATTTTACATTCTTAATCTTTAATTCACAAAAGGGTCTCGGTAGAAAATAATTTACTGTTCTTGTTTATATTTGCTATTTGCATTTGGTTCTGTAGTTATTGGGGTTTATTTTAAATGGTTTAAGGTTCAAAAAGATTTATGAAATTTGTAAACGCTTCTGAATCAAGTAATATTTGAAACAAAAGTGGAAAATCTATATTTTTATTAAATGGGATTTTTTTATTAACTGTTTAAAATATGGTACCACTTTACTTCTGCAGAAATAGCATTGTTGGATTATTTTTCTCCCCACATTGGTTATCTTTAAGTTTCTTCAGTAAAAAATTAATTTTATTATAAGTTGGTTACATCTATTCATACTTATAAGATAATATATCTCTCCGAGGAATAAGCAAATTAGCTCAAGTGTAAACTTTTTTTCGCTCCATGAGAATAATTTTTTTTTCAACTGAAAATGTAATTCCTTCAATTTTTTTCAATTAATATATCTGTAAATATACCTGTAGCATCTGATTATAAATGTCTCCTTAACATTTTAAATTTTAAAAACCTAGAGATATTATGAATTTTAATAATTATGTTTCTTGCCTGAAAACCTGACAGCCAGGTGACATACGAATCGAAAGCATTTTTCAATGAAAAAAGGGTTAACAATTATGATATTTTTAATAGTGTATATATTTATTTAAAAATATTTGAATTTACCTCGAATGTATAATTTACATATTTTTGCATTTTCAGCAATCCATCATTTATTTCCCTTTTATAATTATTAGATCTCTGTGGCAATAAACTGCGTTACTAAAGTTATGTGTGGCGTTTTAAATAATGTTGGAACGCATGCGATTTCGCTATTTTAAGGACTTCACCCGATTTTATCGCAAGCTTTAAACTGAAAATCATAATAAAAGTACTAATCTTTCTTAGTTCCATTACAAAGTATCGTTCTCGCACGGTTCCATTTGCTCGTAGGTTGTGAAAAGGGGTGGTAACAGATACACCAGACAAAATTGTTATTAATTATTTTTTAGTGTCTAAGTGTGGAAGCTAAAATGTAATTTCTTAGCAGTAATGTAAAAAAAGAACTTTATGTGAAATATTTTAATTTGTCTGGGATTAAATAACTTATACTGGATTTTTTATATTTGTGTTTTAAGCAAAAAAAAAGGTTAACGTACACTTGTTTAATTAAGAAACCAAACTTTGTTTATTTCGAGTAAATAAAATGTCAACAATGCAGTACATACTTCTTTTCTTCAGATAAAAGTGAAACTTTTACTCGTGTCTTAATTAAAATGTTTTTTGTGTAGAAAAATATTAAAGTTAGTAGTATTAGTGTATTTTTTATAAAGTATATTTTTACCGTAACATTGTTCAATTTCTAATTGTAAAAACAAGAAACTGTTTTAAATATTTTTTTTTGTGGAAAGTCTTTGGGTTTAATATTTCAGGAACAAAAGTTTTATAAAGTGCTATTTTTTTTATTAAGTACCCATTTTTTGGACTTTTGAGTTTCAATTATGTCTTTCTAATATTATTTTTAAAAAATTAATTCCGGATAAAATAGCTGTGCATTGTTGTTTACAACCTAAAAAGGTGCTGGGTATCCCCCATTTGCACCCCCTCTTCTATATATTTTTCTTGCTTTTTTTTGTGTACAAAAATGTTGTACATATGTCAATAAACATCTCATTATTCTGACGAAATTATCGTTAAATGGAAAAAACTAAAAGTCAAATAAGTCCCGATTTTCAATTTCACTTTTGTTTGAGTTTGAAAAGAAATGTATATAGTATGTCTTATTTGTTCCTCAGTTGAAAAATATAAAAACCGAAATTTATCATCACCAACGAAGATAGAGTTGTATAGTGGCGCTATTTTTAACCATCCTGGCAGTTCCATCAACGCAGTATATAAAAAAGAACAAAAATCCAATGAAAAACAAAGATGGCGGCACATCGAGTTCCCTTCGGGTATCTATCATTGGATTGACGTTCTCAAATAACGCACTCGCGGAATCTTATTTGAAATATGGTGTGATCGCTTGCATTCAGATAGTTTTTGTTGCTCGGAAGAACACCGGAAGAAAGTAAATAGATAAGTGGCGGTAGGAGATATACGGAAGAGCCCGCTTACGAGTTGGATTTGTTTAAGTTTCCTAAAAATAGTTTAGAAATAGAAACAGTTACAATGGGGCTTTGCAATTGTGAAATCCTTTTAATATGTTTAAGTTGTGGACGAAAGAGGGACATATAGTTATTGTTTAAACATATCTTCAGACATTATGAACTATTTCGACACTTTTTATAGAAATATGTAGGATTGGTTAGATTGCTTTTATATACCAACAAAAGACAACAAATGAATATAAGGAAACCGGACGTGGAATTAATGTTAGTCATGGTTTAAAACACGGAATTGTTATTTTTAGTTTATTTCCCTTTCTTCTTTCTACAGTATAAAAAAAATTATAAGTATGAAATAGTGGATATTTCCGTCCGTCTTTTTCCATCTTTCAACTTAATTTTAACAACTCAAGTAAGTTAAAATCATAACAAATCTTGATTGTTCTAAAACCAACCAATTTTCAAAATCATATTTTATTTGAAAGATAAGACATCAGATACCTATCTTCAATGCTTTTATCCGTCTTACAGAACTCCCGGACTAGACTGTTAAACAGGGATTTAACAATTCTCCCATTTTTAAAAGCAAAGTAAGTCCTTGGTTCAGAAATTTAAAAATGTTTTTATCATTCGCTAAATATTATAGTGTTGGTAGAGTTTAGGTAATTTTAAACATAATCACCAAAATTAATGTTCATTTATGTGCTATAAGATTCAAAATTTTGCAGAAATTTAAACTACTCTAGTTGTAAAAAAAAATACAAATAGAATTCAGTTCATTTTTACAAACAATCCCAACTTCCACAAATAATCTACACACTCCTTTTCTGTAACCTTAACTTCCGACTAATACTTTAATCTCCCTCGTTTGAAGACGCTGTTAACCCGGACTTAAAATCGCCACACCATAAGTCCCGAAAGAAAGGACTCAACCCCAAGAACTCAATCATCGCAGGAGGGACACCCTTGCCATTAATCACACGGTGTCCTCTTGGCCTTCTGCCATAAAATATTTAGTTCTTCATTCCAGGACTGGATGAGGTTTATTTGAATCTATGGGTCTATATATCTAAGCAAGATAGCTAACGCGCCTTTGTATAGATTCGTGTAAATTTAGAAAAGTACTTCATACATAAGAAAAATGACTATATACAGTTTGTAGGTTATTCTGTTAAATAAATGAGGTTTCAACACTTACATATCTGTATTTCGCTATATTTTATTCCATATAAAACATTTTTACGAATTAAATGTCAATTTTAGATATAAATATATCAGCGGTTTTCTTATTAAAAAAATATTACGAAAGTAATTAAACTTATTTTAATATCAATCTTACAATAACTTTCACTTTGCAGTTGTGTCTTTAACCACTTCCAGCCAGGGATTGTGCAAAAGAATAACCTCAAAAATCTCACTTATAAACAACGATGTGTATATAATACTTGTGCTGGCTGAACCCGGCTTGATCCCTAGCCCTGAAGTCCCTTATTATGTCAGTATACTCTAATCAAGATACCAAACTCTGCCTTTTACGCTTTCGAGTAAGTTCGGTAAGAAATAACACAACTTACATGAAAGATTTTCAGATACATACTACATATTACATACAGTTTTGATTATTTTATTAACTGTTAACGTATATCCTAACTGTTGAGTTTCTAGTTCACAAAACTATTTAAATTATATTATATAATTATCTGCCATTATAAAAACTCAACTCATAATTATCACCCTATAGTTTGGTTTATATTATCAATATTACTATAAAATAAATCAAACTTCATCATATTTTTTGCACTTAAATGTCTATAATGATAAACGTAAAGTGCGATCGTAGTTTTGTCACTTCAAAATATAACGTAAATACAAAAAAGTTGCCAGTTTTTATACGAGCATTCAAATTGACAATGTTTTTGATTATATCGCCAATAAAGACTTCATTAACCACATTTGCTTGATAAAACAAGCAACACACCAGAAGCAAAGATTTTCGTCAACTAACTTTAATAACATGAAATATGTACAACTATTAACAACTTGAATTACACCATCTATCTGCAGGAACAGAAACAATCACGTGACTGACCACATACATTAATAGGAAGTTTAGCAAGAACTAGAATAGATGTGTTTCTTGGTTACTATAAAAACTTAATTGCTTCGATCATGGACAAACAGACGGACCAAAGTATAAATATTGGTATCTGATGCCAGATATTTTTATCAATTTTTTTAAAATGGATTTTTAGAACGGAAAGAGTAACAAGTCGTTAAAATACAAATAGAAAATTGAAAAAGCGAACAAACAAATAAACAACATTATAAAATGGGATGGTTATAGGAGTATTCAGAAGGATGGTGCGGACGGACGGACGCATATCCCTCCGATGTCAGTACCTACCCACAAGTCCTCCCTCACACAAAGACTCCATCTTCAAAGGGGACACCCTCTTTATCCTCTCATCTGTCAGTTGGCCCCCTGCCATAAAATGTCCCGGTGTTCATTTTATGCGAGAAGTTTAATTTCGGATATTAACAGCCGCGCTCTCTGATGGATTAGGCAAAAGATCTCGCTTTTCCAAGAAGTTGGCTTGATGTATGGCTGTTGTTGGGGCTTGTTTTGGTTCTGCTCCGGAGTTCGGTGGAGCTCAAATTTATGGGCTTCATATGATATCTTGGGTACTGGTGAAATTGTTTCGGAAGATGGGCTTTAATAGTTCTTAAGGATAGGCGTGAAGCATTCCTATGATTTTTTTTAATATGCAGTAAATCATTTTGAGCTATTAGAAAAAGTGATAAATATTAACACATCCAGAATTTATTTTATTTCAATACTCATTCTACTGGCCTCAAATAATTTATTAATTAAAAACAGCCGAAAAGAATGTATTAATTAATAATAACCGCAACTAATCTATTAATAATAATAATACCCGCAAATGATGTATTGATTAATAAGGGATATAAATTCAATTTTCATTGTCATATTGGAAGCAGTCATTAAATGCGTGAATTATAAGAACACGTTTTAAGAATTCCAGCAGATGTGATGGAACTTCTTAGCCCATATATTCGGTTATATTCGCGCAGTGGAAAAAATAAGCCAGAGTTGAAACATATAGATTTATTGATTCTAAGAAAAACAACTCGTTTCAAAGACTATAAAAGATGACATCACAAAACACTGCAGAAAGATAGGAAAGTAATATTGCACTTATATCTGATAGTAATAATGTCTCATAATATAATAAAAAGTTAACTAAAGCCGAAGCTTATATGCATGACTGGGTGCCTACATCAATGACAGCTACGCCCACCACGACGCTGTCAATCAAATATAGTCCATGACATCATGGGCAGCGCCGCAGCGAGACAACGTAGCACCACGTAATTTGCATGAAAAAGGTAATGCCAACACCATATTTGGCGCGTACATATCCACATACAATACTTAAGGTTGAGGAGTAATGATGTTGTCTTTTTATTAGAATTCCTATAAGATGTTGATCAAAACAGCGCCAAATTCGCCATTCATTAAATAAGTTTAAGGCTGAAACGCAAATGAACACAACTCATTTAAAGAATTAATCACCTCTTTTCGAGAGAAAACTACATTTATAATTCATGCACAACACACATTGTGCACAATCCTTTTAAGGAAAGAAAATAAAATCTCATCGAAGCTCCTCGAATTTACATTTAAATGATACATTCCCTAAATAACACAGATAAATATCCTCCTCTATTGGGATTAAATATAAAGTATGTTACAACATTTCAAAATACATGTTAAGTTTAATTATAGATAATTCGCAGGCACAGCGTTTAGTGGATTTCAAACCTCAAGCATATTTAGATGATGCGAAATTTAATGCAAAAAATCTCCGCTCGTTTAGTCCCATTAGCGTTTTCCCTAAATAAGTATTTGAATTAATGATGTTTACAACTGGGTTGCTGGGTTTTCTAATATTTATATCAATGATACCTCCCGATGCGTGTTGGGTCGCTTATTACGCAGTTTGCTAGTACTTAATACTCATGGAGGTGCGATTAATATAAGGATGTTGCCGGATAAAAACCGATCAAAAAGAGGTTTGCCAACTGAATCCATTTATCGCATTCGCAATATGCCCAACAATATCGACATACTTAATTTGTTCCCACTATGTTTACTTTTTTACTTTCAATTACCTGTTAAGAAATACAAGGTAGGTAAAAAAATATTGCTATGGTTTCAAAAATTCGAAATGGAAATTTGTGATTTTTCAACATTGGTTCGTCTGTGCACTCTGCACAGCTCGATTTAAAATAGCTAGTTCTAGTATACAAGTTGCCAGTATCTGCCAGACTTCAAAATAAGGATTTTGAGAAAATCATGCATTCGCAAATGCCAGCTGAACTTTTTAAGGTTGGAAGTTATCAAATTCCCTTATTTGGTACATAATTACATTGAAATGTATTGATTTATTGAGTGGTAATTGAAAGTATTGTAGTATTACACTCCCTATTTTTTATCGTCTCCATTGACAATTAAATGGCATCCTCAGGTGTCCTTATGACTTCATTACTAGCTATTACAATACATCTGTACTGTAATATGTGCTTAAGCAATTTAAATTTTATGTATAAAGAAAAACATTAAGAACTTGTAACAATTAGTTAGCGCCAAGCATTTCTATATAATTCAACCTGTATCTCAGTTCTCGACGCATAATGCTTATTTAAGAAATTTTACATCTGTGGAAAGTAAATATGTTGTTGAAACCGTGAATTATTTCAGTAACTGACATAATTATGATATTTTATTATTTTACATAATATTTCCTATAATATTTTTTAAGTTAATCTCTTCTCTAGGTAGGTTTTGCTTGATCATAACATATTTATAAAAACTGTGGCCTTTTAAATATTTGTTTAGGTGTTTGGCCTTTGCTTTTTATACATTATAAAGCTTAACTAGCTATTTAAAACACTTATTATTTCAACGATTTAAATACTTTAAATATGAAAATAAAAGGTCTTAAATTAATTGCTCGTTGACATATCTAATCTTAAAATATAAGCTACATGAGAGAGTTTTAAATAAAATAAAACAAATACTTAATAAAAGTTTCAAAAGAGAGACATAAAACACGTTTTCGGATTTTAAACTGATTTCGTACAATCTTATATATAAATTAAAGTCCAATTTTTTCGTTGTGACGGCATCACGCCTGAACAGCTAGAGCGATTTCACTAATTCTTTTTTTGTTGTGTTTGTTATTGTCAGGAGAAGGTTCTTAATGAATGAGTTATTCGAAATTCGAACCCGAACGGGTGTATGAGTGCAAAATGTGGCGTCTCCTTAGGAATAGCAATGTAAAATTAGATAATTTATACTTTTTATTTCAAAATTTCAGCACTTTCAACGCGAACGAAAATTAAGTATAAGCACGTCAGAGCACGTGAGTTAAATTTGTAGGATTTTTATTTGAATATCAATATTTTATTTATTGAATTGAAATCTGTTGATTTTTTTGTTTCCGAATTTAATTTAATTGATGTTTATAAATGGTAAGAAGTGAAGATATTGCTACAATGTATCATGGCAGTAAAGGCGAATACTATTCTAGATCTGATGAATACTTCTAAGAAATGTTATTTCCCTCTACGTATAGCGTAAAAACTTTATGTTTATGAAACTGTCAATTTGGTACAGCTATGATATGGCCAATTGAATGTTGGCATTGGCGGCTTTTGGCAAAGTTAAAAATTTAGACAGCTATTCCCATCCAGTTGTATGGGTTAGGGTTAGTTTGAATTATCGTCGCACTAGAGCTATACAAGAGGGATATTGGCCACGGGCGTCTTAATTTAGAACCACAGTCATGTGACGAGCCAACACCTGATTAGGCACCCAATGCAACTTTTACATCGAACGCAGCGTCGGGACTTTGAAAAAAATTTAACGTGCACTCCCACCACATGGGGTACTGTTCTTTGGACATTTTTGGATGCATTTGCCAAGGATCGATGGATTTTTCGATCAACCTTCAATTAGAATTCGATATTCATAGTCAAGACAAGACAACGTCTGTCGGGTCAGCTAGTGTTCTTATAAAAATATTTAGATTTAAATTATATTTAAAATAACAAAATATTATATGTAGAAATTAAAAACATGCGCAAACGAGTTAACTACACTATTTTACAGAAAGAACAGCACAAACTAAATAAAAACATTGAAACAAATTCGACATTCATATTACAATTGCAAGCATATAAAATACTACCAATATCAAACAAATCATGCCTGTTTCACCTACAACAAGTTTGAACAATGGGCAAGATAACCAGACACTGTCATTTATCCTATAATCGAGTTAGCGTTGTCTTATTGGTTAATTTCACCATGGCTAACCCAATCAAAGCAAAGCTATTTGCAAACATGTGACGTGTGAACCTCTTCCTTCCCTTAATAAATAATCCTCTTTTCCCCTCTGGGGGATAATCAGTCCTTAAGTAGGGACTTATACAGGGAAAAGAGAAGGACTTAATGAGTCCGTTCCAGAGATTTATTCTCTTTTCCAGCTTAGAATATCCCTCTGCTATCATCTTCAAGGGCCAGCACTTCTTCGGTCAGTTGGAGAGAACAGCTGAGTGGACTTTATGTTAATTTTTATTAATTATTTTTTTACAACTCTGATTTTTGCATGCGATTAAGGACAATGGAGACCGAACATTTTTTCTCAAAATGAATTGCATCCCAAGATTTGTGAAATGAATTACTTTTTTCCAATTTCTTTTACTAACAGTATCTTCTAAAACTTTATACATTATTATAATTATAACTAAGTTTATAATTATTAATATTAAAAAAATTAGTTATTAAAGTTATAATTATTATATGATTCGAATCACTGTTACTCTTAATATTGATATAAATATTAATTACAATATTAATATTAACAATAACTATTATTACTACTATTATCATCAGCATCATTATTTTTATCATCATCAGTTCAAATTTTGTTAAATCGCTATCAGTTAAATCTTCTAACAAAAATGTCCAGTAGCCTGTTTATAAAACAAACTTAATGAATTTAGTCTCTGTAGAAGTTGTTTTTCCTTTATAACAGTGCATGTGCCGCATAAGCCAGTTGCGGCAATCACGAGGGACAAACTCAGAGAAAATGTTTCTTACTTGTATCTATTTTTCATCATCTAGCTGTCATAAACCTTTATATGTTTGTCATATAACCTCTTCAATTCCAAATAAATTCTTCAATTATATTCTTCATATATACATTATTTTTCAAATAATTCTATATTTAAAAATATGTTGTACATGTCATTAAAAACAGCAACGTTTAACATTTTCTGAGGGACATGTTATTTTTGTGGACTTGAAGAGTTTTCAAAGGGAAATAAAAGCATTTTTGTATTTTGAGAATAAGCAAACAAGATCTGTCATATTTTAGATATCCTAATAGTCCATTTTAGCATTCCTTTCAATGCAAAATGTTTTATAAGCTTAACGCCGAAGAAACCCTTTTGCAAGTCTTCTGTTAATTAAATAAGTCGGCTGCTTCGATTTTAGAATTTCTGAAAACTTTGGAATTCTAGTTTATCATAGAAAAGTTAGTATTAAAAAAACTGTCAAATGGAGCAGTAAAGTGAATTCACCAAAGGCCCACGTACCTCTGGAATAAAGAGGTAAGTAGTAAGAATTCATCTAAAATGTGGAAGCATAAGAACTTAAGTGAAATATCCTGATAGCAAAAAAAAAAGAGATGAAAGACTAGGTGATAAATATTTTCTCGTTATGTCATTGCCATCCGTCCTTTTACGAGGGCTACTTTACTTTGGTCATTTCCCGTGTCGAAGCATCAGGAATTTTTCACGCGGGATCAAATTTCAAAGATATGAACGCCAAGTTTCAGAAAATAGTACAATAAGGCAAACTGTTTAACGAGGCTGTGCATCATGATAGGGAAAAGATATTAAGGCTAATACAATAATACCATTTTTAGTTGATGCATCAAAATGTAATGGTGCTTGCTTCATATCTCCATTAAAAACAAATATTCTTGGATTATACTTAGAATAGTGGAAGTATTCATAAGTTATTAGATTAAGGTAAATCATATGAGATTATTTTAAGTGTGTGCTAAATTTAAAGAAATCACTGTGTGTTAAAAGTTTGGTGTCTCAAGTTTTATTGCTTACATATTGTGAAAAATAATAAAATTTTAAATCGTAAGTAACTTTAGCAAAAATTTTAAATTATTGGAAAAACGCAAATATTTGGACCATAATAAAATATAAAAAGCTTTTTTTTTTCATTAAATGCGTTAAATTAATGGCACATTGATTTTCGTTAGTTATAAATGTCTTTGTACGAATAAGGACTATGCAACATGATAAAATTTGGAATCAAAAATGCTGGTTGATAGATTTTGTTTATTCAGTGTTTAAATCTGTAAAAAAAAAAAAAAAAAATATCAAAATTCATAATTTGAATGCCATAATAGTCCGGTAATAATTGGTCAAAGATTTCTCAAAAAACTGTTTTCCTGAAACATTTTTATAAACAATAAGTTAAAGAATGCATTGTACTTTTCTTTTTTCTTATAAAAAATAAGTTGTGTCAACAGTTAATTTAATAAGTATGTAATATAAAAACATATATAATACACGAAATAAATCTTGTAATTAAGGTAAACTAAATTACACACCACTCGCTTTTTTATGTTACAATGTTTAAGACGTGCATAACATTTTTACACGATAGTTCATCTTCATAAAAGGTAGAAATTTCCATTTACTTAATTTGTTTCTTCCGACTCAAAGAACAAGAAGTGTACACACCGAAAGCCCCGTTGCCACCCACTTTCGTGAAATAGAATTTTTATTATTCGAAATCATAAGCGAAATTAAAACCCGGCCTCTCATTTATTCTCTATCTGCGCAGGCCATTAATTTCACTTAACTCGCGGTTCGTGCGCCTTCTTGGAGGCCATTTTATTGTTCTTCCGACGTCGATTACTTTGCGCTGGCGAAAAAATAATCGTAATCGTTCTCGCAGACATTTTAATCACGCAGTATCGCGGTTCTGGTTCCTTCTTGCATATCCGCCCTCAATTGCAATAGGGTTTTTTTTTTCTAAAAAAGGAATATTTTTCAAAGGAAGATGTTTTTTTGGAAATGGTTGGTTTTTGAAGAGGAAAATATCCTTAGAATGTATGTTTATGGTCATAAATTGCCGTGTTTTAAGGACAGTTGAGTTTCAATGTGTTATTATTTTTGTTTTGTATATTTTTTGTTTTGAAACTTCCTTTGCATTGTGTCTAGAAATTATGTGTTGTTTTGTTTTCCTACTATTTTAACTATGAAAAAAGTGAAAGAAAAATATGACAACGTGTTAAATACAAAAATGTATAGAAATGTTTGTCATTATTTAATTTTTTTGCTCAATTCTATTGTTATCTTTTTATGAATTGTTTACATCTGTACTTCGTTTAGTCTGGCATCTAAGTACAAAAGAGTTTTAAGGAATTTTTCATAATAACTATTCAATTAAAAAATACAATTAGTTAATTGCTAAGTATTGAAAAAGCTGAAAATTATGTTTAAGGAGGTTCTAACTATACACGATATGTAAAATAACAAGTTGCCAATTATTGGTCAAAATTTAGTGTAACACATTTAATACGCACAGAATAACTTTCTCAAATTAATACAATACATCAAACAAAAAAAAACTTTAACAAACACTCTGCTCATACTACTTCGTCAGTGGGACAGAGCATGAACAGAGGGGGTGTTTTTGTTTGCGGTACATCATAAGATCAAATAAGATCAACTGTTCCCAACACCCAGCAAAATTTCAAATTAACTTATTTTTACGCTTTAATCGAACCTAGTTGATAATGTTATATAATTTTAAGGCAATATTAAATTAATCAGATATTTATATGTAATTGTTCCTTTAACACTTGTAATACCGAATTTCTTTTTTTCCTGACATTTCATGCATGACAATATTTGTGTTCTCCGAAATATATTTAAATTCCCCAGCATAAAGTAAAAAAAAATTATATATGCCAAAAACTATTTGTTTTTCCACCATTTGAATACACATAAGAAGTTTACAATCGGGACAAAGAAACTTAGAAATACAAACAGCTGAATTTTTCCATGCAATTCTTGTTTGCAGCGGAATGTTATCTTTTGTAAACGGACAATCTGCTTTTGAATGGATGTGGTTTTCATTCTTCTCCTATGATTATTTATTTTTTAGGTGGTGAGAAAAATGCACCCATTCAAAGGACGTTTTTTTTTCTTTTTTTCATGTTATCTTTCGGAATCTTTCTATATAGCTAATCCTTCTTGGTTGCATGGGAAGGGAAGCTTTTTTTAGCTATTCTCTGATTCACAATTTTCAGAAATTGCCCAGCACTCAATCAAAACCTTGTTTAGATGCCTTGAAATAAAAATAACCGGTATTTTTGCTGTTGTTGAAAATCGACGTGAGGTGACTGTTTTTTTGTGTGACGTAAAACAAGTGTATTTTTGTATTAAATGTGCATAATTGAATGCAATTTAAAGAGGTTTCATATGTTTAAATAAATTCCCAGGCCAGTCTCCTATAGACCTAGTGTGGCTCTAGGCAAAGTAATTTAGCAAAAACAAACTAGTTGTTTTAATGAAAGTTTAAATGTATTTGTACACTAAAATAAATGTTTTTGTCGTATCTTAAGGCACCTGATTTTTTAAAACAGATAAACTTGTAGTGATAATAAATTTATATCCAAAGAAATACTATGTTAAATGACTACTATCATTAAAACTACTCTAAAAATGTTATATTATATTTGTATAATATGTAATTTTAAGTAGATAATGTTTTGCACAATTAAAAGTTTAATTTTTTTTAAAGTGAAAATAAGAAATAATTATTGCATTTACTATAGTTTTCAAATATTTAAGAAAAGTAATTAATAAACGCCATTGTTAAAATAGCATATTTTTTATATTTTAAATTAAAAATAAATAATCCTATATCAAGCCTCATTTATTATTATTTTTTCGTACACTATTTGCAAATCCACATATTCAGCTATTTTTATTTAATAGCAATATTCAGAACCTTTTTTATTTTTATAAGTTAGCTTAAATATATAAATCATCTTATCATGGCTTTTACCACATTTTTATATTATAAAAATAACTGTATAATGGGATAATTAACATTCATAAAAAAGAGAAACAGTGAAGATAGAAATTTAAATACTTTAAAAGTGCTTACTATTCACCGTTATAAAACATGCCAGAAATGTTTCTATAAGTGTTATTGAGTTTTATTGAGTTCTTTGTACATTTGGTCGTACAATGAAATGAATACGTGTCTATAGATTCGATACGGACATTCTTTCATTTCAACTCAAAGAATGAGAAGAATACCTTCCTTTGTACTTTTCTCAAACAAAACCCGATAAAAGTCCACACACCTAAAAAAAATAATAATCTCTTTTCTCGAAAATGATAAATCGTCAGGAATCCAACCAAATGCAGAAATATTTATTGAAAGTTAATACAGTGGAACACAGCAAAAGAATCGAATCGTGAAAATGAAAAAAAAGAACCGAATGGAATAAATGAAAAAGACTCGATTCAAAAACGTCAAAGGAAATGATCGATTTTTTAATAACAAAGAAAATCGTTTTCGCTTCCTACCACTATCCAGAGAGCTGGCTTGCCGTGCACAGCATAGATAAGAAGCCAATAATGCATTTCAAAAAAGATATAATATTACCGGAAAGGATCGAATGTTTTTGTCAGCGAGTTTCACATCCCAGTGGGCATGCGAATTTTTAACTGGTTTTGACAGTCAACTTACCATGAAAATCTTATTATTTCCGTCCGATCGGCAATGGGAAATGGAAATATGTAAAAATTCGCGGAACTCAAGCTATTTACCGAAGATTAACTTTGTTTCTCGGTATTTTATGCCCGGGGCTGTGCAATTTAGTTGACAGGTTTCGGTCCATAAAATAACTTCAAGTGGACTGTCTTCCAATACGACAAAATTTATTAAAGTTATGTTACTACTTTTTTGAATTTTTAACCTATTTCAGCTTTTTTTTAAAAGTTACAAATAATTAGTTATTGTCTTACAAACAATTTATTGTTCATTATCAGTTAGTACTTCCCTGGTATTTTCCCGGTAGAACCATTTTTGTTCAGAAATATTTTTTTAATATATTATAATTTGCAAGCATTAAGATTTATAGAAAACAAGCAGTCCTATAATTATTAGTCTCCTAATATTTAGCATTTATTGAATTAAGATTATATTATCAATTTTAAAAAAATACAATAAACTTACGGGAAGAGTGGATACAAAAGTTTACGGGAATAATCGGCAATAAATGTGTATAATACTTTACATTAACATCTTCTAAAGAGATTAGAAAATTATTTACAAATTCTAGTATTGAGAAAAATAAAATTTCGTAGATATTTTTTTTAGAAATGACAATTTTCAGTTGATAATAAATGAACGTGAGCTTTAGGCATTTCATTTTTCCAGCCCGGCAAAAAAAATTGTACTTAAATAAGTAATTAAAAAAAAGTATATATTTTTTTTAGTGTGGGCATTTAGCTTCAAATTCCTTACAAAATTTTAACTAATTCCCAAATAAGCGTGAAAACTTCATTATTGTTCACTTTAAAAGGATTTTTCTGTCGGTATTTAATCTAGCTATTTAATAATTTTAACTATTTCGAAACATATTTTTTATCCATAAATAATGTTATAACTTTATTTTCGAGCTCCCAATTTATTTTTCATTTTTACTGAACTCAAAGGCAAAATTATGTAATAGAAGATTATAATTCCCACAAAGTCGTTAAAAAAGAACAAAAATATAAGTGGGATAATACATGATTCTATTACGTTAAAATTTAAAGGTACTTTAAGCATACTTCTTATACATTCCGTTGCATAGTTATTTTTTTCCGTATTTTACACGAAATTATAAAACTTACAAGCTAGAATAATGTTGCCTCTTATTTTTTTTATAAAAAAATATGAAATATTTAGAAACCTATTTTTTGCTTGTTTTTAAAGTCTTTGTGTTTTTTTCTTAAATTTTAAACCGGTAGAATACTAATAATGAAAACCTCAAGAGGATATAAATTTTCTGAAAGATTGTAAAATATTGTAAAAAGAAAGATTGAAGTTTTTTTCCCCTTCAAAGTCTTCTACTGAAAAATTTAGTTATAATTTCTAATGGTTAAACTTTCCTTTTATAAAAAAAATAAATTATTTTCATAATTTAATTAGCTACTATTAAACAGCTACTATTAAATGTTATTTTATTTGGGGGGGGGGGAGCGGTTAGAGGATCTTTTTGTAAAATATATAAATAACCATTTTTTTATTGAATAATTGTTAATGTTATTTAAAGTAGTTACAAATTTTTACTTTTTAAAGACTGGGCGTCTAAAATTTTCTTTAGAAATTGCGGTTTCCTCGCAGTTGTATAAACACTATCGGGATTTTTTTCTACGATTACGAATTTTAGGAAACCAAAATCAACTGCGTTAATTTAAATTGTATGTAAAGCTATTGTGGCAGGCACTGCCGACACAACCAATATTAAATGGGCTTAACTATAAGAATTTATTCACTTGGACGAACTTCGCTCTTGCGTGGCTGGAGAGCCTGATCGGTTAAGGCGTTCGCCTTGCATGAGAACGATAACCAGTTCGAGCCCGGGCAGGCTAAAATAACTGATGACTATCTACAAACGATATGTGCAGCCAAAACAGTATGATGAGTGTAGATGAAGTGCACATTAAATATAGCAAGCGATAAAACAAAGTTGTCCCAAACTGAACTAAACAGGACTATTCTTCTTGTTGAATTCGCGAAAAAATATAATAACCTACTTTTTTTAATCTTTAATTTAAAACACGATTTCGTTTAGACTTTTTTAATAACTTCATCTATCACAGTTTATAACCGAATCTTCAACTAACATACTAGATAACTACAAGGCCAACCTATGAAGATATATAACGACTCACCGTAGGTGGTGAGCATGGCAAACGACAGCGAGGGGCACTTCCCTTGGACGTAGGTGACGTCGCACTTGTAGGTTCCGTCGTCTTCGATCCTGAGCGGATCTATCCTGAGGTAGGCTGTGCTCTCCCCCAGGTGGAACTTGGCCCGACCGGGGTTGTTGAGTTCCTGCAAGGGTTTCTCGACTGCGTCGCTGAAGAGGTAGAGCCGCTTCCACTCGCCCGACACGTTCTTGGTCCACGTGATGAAGTACACCTTGCCGCAGTTCGACACGTCCACGTCGCACGGAAGGTCGGCCGAGGAGCCGACCACGCCGATCACCTGGGACGTCTTCTCCTCTGTCAAAAAATGGAGACAAATTATGATCAATGTATGGAATGAATTCAAACGGAAAAGAAATTAGATTTATTTTTAATGCCCGGCCATTCCCTATTTTAGTTTTCGGCGCTACTAACAGATGGCAATTTGTGAAGGAGCACCCATTGGGCTGTCACCCCTAACGCACACTCAATCCTTTTTTTACAGGGAGGCCACTTTTATTCATCAACACAAGGCTGTGGCGGAGAGAAGAAACAGTCAATGTATGGAATGAATCAAAATGTAAAGGAAATGTAATAGTACATTTTTTCCCGGTATTATTTAAGAAGCGATACATATAAAGTTATTGTTCATAACCTCGCAAGGTTTTTATGTTAATGATAATTTGTCATCTCTGGTATTATTTGGAGGGATCAGAGTACAAGTGAACCAAGTCTATAAAAACGCTTATCTTTGTGCTACAGAGGTTTAAAGTTAAAGCTTTATAACAAAATTACCTCAAAATATTTGTTAATTGCTGCCTATTAGATATTATCTGTACTAAGACTTTTTTCTTTATTGCACTGAAATTCTGCATAGTTAGTGCATGCAATTGCGCTGTTAACTCGAAAATGGCAAAAAGTTGACTTGGTTGATTTGTATTCTGAACCTTATATTTAAGAACCGAGAGACGTAAAACTATTTATCAAAACTCAAGGCTTTTTTCCCCCGCAAAAGAGAAACCTTTTTCAACTAGTTGAACACTAGCGGTTGTCAAACTATCTCTTTTTAGTTAAGAAATACAAGGGGTAGCTTTTAAAGTTTATCTAGTAAAGAATTACAAGAACAATACAAATTCATTTTTCAGCAGTTAAAAGTGGTCAACCTTTTTTCCAATTTTTATTAAAACATGTTTTGTGCACTGAACATTTTTCGGCATTAATCCAACGACATAATGTATGGTATTTTTGCTAACTATGCAGACGAATATAGTGACAGTATCAAGTAATACTTATGGAAGATAAAATATATAATCATTAAACTGCTTTATACGCTTGATATAAATAAAATGTTTCCTTTGTTCTTTTAATTTTTATATACTTTTATTCATAAATATCACATATAAATAACATTGCATAATATAGCATCGTTTTGTCCATTTTAATAAACAATGTTATATTGTGGAGCCTATGAAATATCCAATTTTAAAAGTCATACATGAAATTTGTATTTAATACCAAATTCACCATACCACCAATATAACAATAAGTAAGTCAAATTACCTTATATCAAAATTTTTAAAATGAATTATATAAAAAAATAATAAGTTACGTTTCTTTCAGGTGATATTTGTCTTTTATTCAGTACAAGTTCATTTTCGAAAAAGACATTCAACGAACTTATACTTGTAATTAGTTCTTAACTATATTTTATTACACTTCGAATAACAGTAATTTCGTTAACCAAATTCTTTAAGTGATTTTAGTCAGTGCAATAGCCAGACCAACCACCTCTACAAGCCACTCGCCCACCTCTGGGATTCGAAGTCATCACTTACCCAACTCCCTTGATGACAACCGAGACATAAAGTGGCCCAGAGTGTTACTCCAGATAAAAGAAAATTGGTAACTGGAGTAAAAGACAATTTAGAAAACAAAATCCCGGAAGGATTTTTTTCTCTATTAAAGTTATAACCCCGAGAGACGACGCTACTCTGCGAACAGACCATAATGAAATCCCCGTGTCGCGGAGGAGCAATTTAGACTTTTCCAAAAGGCTTTTGTTTGCTGTTGTGTTGTTCAAAAACTGCGTAACTTAAGCTGCCGCAGCCATAAAGATTCGTTTCGTTTAATTTCACATGCTAAAAGTAAACTCTTCACGAGCCACTAAAAATAAATCATGGTTTCACCAAAAAATAACGGTTTACGAGTCCAAGTGTTTAGCTGCTGTTGTATTTCGGGACAAAAAACAAACAAATAATGCTTCATAAAGGATGGTTATTATAATTCGTAAGTAAAATAGTTTTTCTTAAGGAAACTTTTGAAAACTAGTTTGGAGTTTAGCTGTAATAAATGGTGTGTTGTTTTCTTCTCTGTGCCAACATTTTAATGACGCTTTTTGCTAAAAAAAACCCGTACTAACTGTATTTCTTTTTGAGGTGTGTGTAAATGTTAAACGAAATGCCTTTTTGTTTTTTAAAAAAGTTTTATTTTAAAAACTTTATGTAAAGCATTGCTGCAATTTATTTTGTAAATAAAATCCTTTGTACTTAAAAATAAATTTTATTTTCGCTGTACTAAAAGTTTTAAAGTACAAAATTACATAAAAACAATTTTATTTCACAAGGCAAAAAAATTTCAAAATAGGTTTACACCATAATCAACATTTGCATTTTTTTCATAAGTTTTTGATAGATCATATGTTACATGTTAATAAATGAACTTAGATCATATTAAGTTACAACATGAAAAAAAGAATATGAAAAGCATATATATATATTATAAAATCAAATAAGTTCTAGAAATACTATAAAAAAATTAATTGTTTTTAAAGTAGTTGTCGTGACGTGGAACCAAGGTTACGAGTCTGTGGTAGCTCTTACACAGGCACTCGCTGACAACCAACAGCGCAGCCTCAGTTTTCCCTCTTCTCCTCTCCACTCCGAGCTGAAGTGAATGGGAGCGACTTTTATCTGATAAGAAGATGCTTTTTTCCTCCAGTTCGGGCAGATGCAGAATCGACATCTCCAAACACCAAAGCGTCCCGCTCATCGACAAAGTTCTTTGATCCAAGCTCCACCAAGTTGGAGTATTTATACTGTACTGGTTTCCACCAACCTCGCCAATTTGTAGTTCAATGTCATTTTTGTTGTAAATCGCCATTTGTTAAAAGAAAGCAATTTTTATGAAGATTCCGACTTCTATATATGTGCCTCTCCGAACCAACACCGGCCACACAAGCACCCACTCCAAGACAGTAGTCTTAAATTACAAACTACACATTAACAGAAAATTATCCGAATAATGCACACATACCTCTATTAAAGACTGTTTTACACAAACATTTAAGCGATAGCCATATTTGATCCTAAGTTTTAAACTTTGTTAATGTTTTAGCCCACATCAAATTTTAATTAGTTGTAATATATTAGGACATTTATAATCACTTTTTAATTATCCTTGAAATTCATTTTTACTCTTACATGATCCTAAGTTTAACTTTTTCATTAAATTGCATACAGCCATTCACACGACTTCCTGACTTTGTCTTCTACACCAACACCCAAAGTATACTAACCTTTAAATATTGAAAAAAAAACACCTGTGTGTTCTCAAAAAACACGAACGCCAGAATAGATTGCATTCGTAATTAGAAACATTCTTTCCCTGAAAGTCCATTAGTATCGAAGTTAAAACGAATGTCTGCAAATTCCATTAGCTTATTTAATCTACACGCAGAGTGCAGTTAATTCATTAAGTTTCTTAATTATTTGCGCGTCCTTCTTCGGCGTGTAATTTAATCTTTCAATTGGGTTTTTAACTTGATGCTATTGCGGAGTAAATAAGATTAGATGTGTCCTCTTTGATACTGATGTGTAGAGTTCGATTAAAATCTGTTTTCATTCGGAAATTGGAGTAGTTTTCTGAACGAAAAAAAAGTATTCGGGGGAATGTGAGTGGGTCTCCAAACCGCTCTCTCTTTGTAAAAATATTCAACGCAGTCGGAGTAATTTGGCTTTTTTTCCTGTGAGTTTACCCAGAGACACTTGGTTTGGAGACTCGCTCTCATTCTCCCTTAAGTGAAGGCACTTTATATGTGTGTCATCTTAAACTAAGTGTTTTTGAAAGTTAAACATTGTCATTAACTTTAGTTATCAAGCATCGTACAAAGAAGCATCTAAAAAATACAAATAATTCAAAACAAAGTTAATGTATGTACCAAGTTAACAGACTCTCGATTATAGATAAAATCGAGCAAATTAACAATTATTTTTAAGTTTTAAGTTTAGTTAAAAAGTTTTTAAGATATTAATATTACATATTATAACACAGTGTTAATTGAGTAATTTATATGTTCAACATTTAGTATGACACGAACAATGAATAAATAACAAATTTTAATGTATACATAAAAGTGATTGATAGTTTCTGAATTAGTTTACGTTATGTTTATGCGAATTAAATATATAGATTGTTTATCTGCACATAATTAACATATTCTAAATATATTTGTAAACTATGTAATAAAATTGGAAACAGTTCACTTAATGGTCAATATAAGGGAAAATGTCAATCTGACCGATTTTCTAATATTACTTTAAAAAATATTCTATTAAACTTAATATTATGCTTTACTTAGTAACGAAGGTTTTGAGGTTTGGTTTTCCTAACGGAAATCTTCATATGTTGTGCTTATTTATTATTGGGATTGAAGTTTTCAAAGTCAGACTAGTAAAGTAAAAATATTTTTTTGGAAAGATATCTTATTCGTTTTAGTTTGTTTTGACAAATATACCTAAGAAAGAAAACTACTTTTTTAGTTTTAGTTGGTGATTGATAGCATAATTTGATTTCAACGTCTTATCTGTAACAACTCCCATATCAACACAGCTGTAAATTGGAACTTTTCTCAGAATATTGACCCTTAACCGTTAAGCTAATTTTAAAAAAAATAAAAGTCCAAAAGTAAACTCTTAATTTAACCAAGTATCTAAATTAAAAAAATAAAAGTCCCAAACATACAAACAACTTGTTTCGCATGGCCAAACTTATGAAACATTCATCCGACTAACTAGAGCCCAGAAGTTGCCTTTAACTATCCCAGTTAGAGGCACAATAAACACCGCCCGCTCGCCATTGAACCGAAGTATTAATCTGCGAAATTGCCTGTAAATTTTTCCACTGCATTGCATCCTGCATGTATTGCAGAGAAAGCAATTACCAGGGGCTGCAAAAGCAGGGAGGCCAGGATTCATTATTCGGAGTGAGCCCAGAAGTTACGTCGAGAGAATTCAATACCAATCCTACTGTTGGATTTAAAAGGTTATTTGTGAACTGAGTATCAAAGCAATTATATATGTGTTTTATGAAATCTAAATAATATAAGTTTTCTATTAATTAACTCGTAATAGCAAGCATTTCAAAGTGTGAATTTCATTATATAAAAATAAACACCCGAGTTATAATGTAGCTCACGCTTTTGATTCATTTCCCAAAGCAATACAAAATTATGAAAAATTATGAAACTATGCGTTTTTTTCTTAAATAATTGGCAATTAATAGACATGTAAATCGGAAAATCCGTTTGTAGCTTAATAGAACTTACTGAATGCCAACAAAATAAATATTTCATGTATTGGTATAAATCAGTTTTGGTAAGTATGCAATTCGCTAATACATTCCTCTTTTACGTAGACGATTAATGATTAATTGTAAGATGGGAATGTGCCAAATGAAGAACACCTCTTCCTGATTAATCAATATTTTGTGCTTCATAATTTGACTAAATTATACCACTATGCACCTGTGTACTTTTCTCGATTACTTTACCCGCTTTCCGACACAAGTACAATCACCAGCACTTTATGGGACCCTTCATTACAGCACACAAACATAATTTTACGCCACTACTGTTTAGGCTAAATGTAACTAGTTGGTCAAGTACTATATGTGAGTGACGCGTAAAATCGTAACCTTAATCGCCTTCCTTACATGAGATGTTGCCGACTCGGCGGCGCAACGGTTAGGGAGCTAGCCTTTGGATCCTCTGGGTTCGGGTTCGAATCCCGGTAAGGCATGGATGTTTGTGTTTGTCGAGTATATGCGGAGTACGTTCTCGTTAAATCTGTTGGGTCCGAAAGTCCTGTGGGCGGTGATTGCGTAGTTTCCCACGGGTACAGGTCCCTGGAGACTATTTCCATCCCCTTCAGGGACACGTCTAAATGGTGGAGGTGGCGATAGATGGCAGCCTCTGTCTTATATGTGTGTGTATGTCGTGTCCGTCCTTCTTGACGATGGTTTATAAGCGGGTCTTTGTGACCAAGCACACAAGCCTGAAAATATATGTCTACCATCAACCATGACATGTTGGTAGAACGCATGCTATGATGTCCAGACAAAAAGATTATGTAACATTACGGAACCAATAGCAAAGCACAGTGGGGAAAAGCCAGTGGGAACACTTAAAGCCATAAAAGCACTAAATAAACTAGGGGTGTGTAACACTACACGACTTTCAATTTCCACTCAATAAATCAATACATTTAAAGGTAATTGCTTACTCTAAAAAATAATTTCAATTACTTTATGACCTAAAAAGTTCTACGGCGGTTATCATTCGCGCATGCGCAATTTTCTCAAAAACCTTTTTATGAAGTCCGACAGGTACTGGAAACTCATGTACCAAATTTGAAGTCCGTAGCTCCTTTAGTTTCAGCTGTAGAAAAAGTAGTTCGCAAAACTTGCATTACCTTATATATGGTATTCGTTATTTTAAAGTAAAAAGTGACTGTATAGTTATGCAATTTCAAGGGTTAAACAGGTACCAAAATTATTTCCATGTGCCATTAAAAAGTGTAGTGGGATCGATTTTTCAACTGACGTGGGAATGGGAATTAAATGAAACATCGTTCGGTCACGTGGGTTCCCGAGTTGTGCTCTCTCTCTCCTGCTTTCGAGTGTATGCGGAAGTGGGTTCGTTGAGTTTTATTCTTTGGTTTTCTTTCTAGCAATAGTGTTGTGTTCAAAGTTTGTTTCGAGTTGTAAAGGATTTTAAAGTTTTGGAGTTAGGGATTCAGGAAGATTGTTTGGGATGTGTTCTTTTGGCCGCGCGGGTTTATATTGCTCTTTGTGGCATCATTTGTACGGTTCTGCCATGATATGTATTACTTTAGTTTGCTCAGTAGCATCATATCGTAAGTTACCCCTAGAAGAAGTCAGTAAAACTTTAAGATTGAGTTAGACTTTTGATTTTTAACCAGACATAAACTAGTCCATTAATAAACTGAACAGCAACAAACTGTCTTAAGGTATCAAAAAATGCTGTAAATGGTTTAAATAAATGAAAGGGGCAACATAATTCAACCTATCTTATTTCCTTCATTTGACTGACATTTTTTCACAAAATAACAAAAAATAATATTTTTAACTCTACTTTTCATCATGTTATTGAAAGCAATCTATTTTTAAATTGAATTTTTTAATGTTACCAATTTGATTTTTTTTAATGTCCAACTGTCTCATATCTCAACATTTTACCACACGTTTACAACGCCCATTTGAAGTTGCTTAGGAAAACTTGCATTAAAATAAGAATCACATGTGTGTCCTATTATGATTACTAAACGACTAGATTATTTAAGTTTATGTTCATAAATAGTGTTAAAATACAAGCCTTGGATCAAACTAAATCCGTAAATCAGTTATTTTATTTCCGGTAATATAAGATATATAAATAAATCTACTCATTTAAAAAAAACTTTATAATCCCTTTGTGGTGATTTTGTTTTGGCATAATTTCCACTCTGCTGAAAATGCACTTCTCCTATAGGAGTGAATGTCACTCTTTTGTTTTAAGAGTGTATGTCAGGTTGCGTTGGGTGCCCTCGTGGTGTCGACCTAGTCATTCGGATGCTCTCGTCTTTATGTAACTTTATTGAGAACTGAATTTAATCAAACCATACATTTGGAAACGTATTTCCAGATAAACATAGTGGGCTGGAATTGGATTTGAAATTTCTATTGTTGAGTCATGGTCGACTCAACTTACGAGGCCAGATAAGCTCTCTCAAACACGTGCGTGGACGGCAAGTTTGACGTCACTGGTTCCAAAGATGAAGACACCTGAAGAAACCTATTCGGAACCCCTCGTTTACGGCTGATTATATTTTTAACGTTCCTAGCTGTTCCGAGCAGGTTTCTTCATTTTCAGGACTCGGAGCAGTGATGCAAAACTTTCCATCCACGCACATGTTTGGGAGAGCTTCTCTGTCCTTGTAAGTTGAGTAGGTCATGGTCGTCGACGAGATATACATCATTTATTTTGATTTCTTTTAACAGTTATTTTATAAAAATATAAAAATGTGTTAGAAAAATATTTGTAACTATTCCGTAAACACCTATGCTTGAAATCTATCACCAGCGTTGAATTTTGCTGCTGCTCCTTTCAAAAATCCACCTTCAGATTAAGCAAAAAGACGATCCCAAGCTCAGCATACTCCTTGATCCACTGAAAATAGGAGGAAAAACAAAAAGTAAAAGGGAATTTATCCCCGATCCAGTTAAAAGACGAACAAAAGAAAGTGGGGAAAAAAGAGGAAAATCCCTATAGCCCTTCTTTCTTTCCAATTTTTTCCCTATAGAAATCTCAGGGAGCTGGCCCAGCATTCTCCAGGGGAAATTGCTTTTATAATAGGCTCCCTAACTCCTACGGAACACTGCTTACGGATCAGGGCCCTATCTATGTTTTTTTTCTTAGGGACCATTAAAAGTTTTTTAAGACTGGAGTATTGGCGCGGGATGCAGGCTAAGATTCATTGGAATGTAATGGGTTATGACGGAGATTGGTACGGAGTTGGCGATATTTTTATAAATCGGATTTTTTATGAATGAAGTAGTTGAAGTATCATTGAAAATTCAAGTTAGCATATTATTTTGTTTCAAATTTGTATAGTAATAGGTAATTATAGTGTGAAGTTTTTAATTGGTAGCTCCACTATTGCAGTGTGACAGTGTATATGTCTGTCTGAAATCTATTTATGCCTTATCCACAAAACTTATGAGATATGGATAAGGTGTTAAAATACGTAGAATACAAAGGGAAAGTTATTTCACTAATGTCAAAATGTCTGCTTTTTTTAATTCGAAAGTTCTTTTTTTTAAGTCGATCACATAGACTTAAAAGGGGAAACCGTGGTGTTGGGTTTCCATGGAAAATCAAGCAGTAAATTAGTTTTTCAAAACGATTTGTAATATACATAACTAGTACTGTATATCTCTTTATCCCCCATAGATTTACACGCAATCGTCGTATATTTTGTCATAGCTCTCCCATTACAACTATATTTAAAATTTCTGTCTGTATAAGTCTTAGAAAATTTACAATAACAATTCTCCCGAGCTAGATATTTTTGCTATGTCTTTTAATGATTTGAAAGAAAACTGTTTCCAGCTTTTATCTGTGTAATGTGTTTGTCTGTTTTTATACTCAATTATTTCGTGTTTGTTTTGTTTCCAAATTGTTTTGTTCAATGTACATTGTAATAAGATACAGATAACAGATTCACTTCCATATTTCGAACCCCTAGCAAAACATAAAACTAAATAACTGTAAAGGTTACATGACAGTATATATGTTTTAAATCATACAAAATTCCAAAGGGAAGCAACAGTTAAATAATAAACTATTGTGTTTTATTATTTAATTAAAGTATTCTTATTAATTATTAATTTAAATCATCATCAACTGAAGATAGATTCTTTGAGTGGAGTATTGTAGAATGTTACAGTAAGTGAGTATTAAGTTTTGCTATTTTTGATTGCATTTAAATAAATTGAATGTTGTTATCAAATAAGAAATTTGAATTTTAATAAATGTACTTTTAAAGTGCATATATATTTACTTCCTAACGTTAAAACACAGTTTAAAATGCTACATGCCCTATTCATTTGTTATGTGCTGTGTAGCAAAATAATAGCATTATACAGGAAGCCGCAGAGTGGAGCATAACTAGTCTCAAAATATTTTTAAACATGTCATTTTGGTTATTATATATGTTTTATAAAGCAAAAAATGTAATAGTTACTGTATGCAGCTTTCAAACTCTATTTCTAGTTAATAATAAGTTAAATTTGACAACCAACATCTTAAAGCCTTCAAATATTTTTCGTATTTCAAACAATATCAGTTTGACTCCCAAAACCATACAGCGCTATTCCAATAAGAACAGGTTTACAGTGGAAAGAAGTAAGGAATTCAAGAAAGATATGGCGGCGGCGGCGAGAAGCAATATCCTGTAATCGAAGTGATCCTCCTTCAATAGAAAGCCATCCAATCCCCTTCAAAGAGTCGACGGCGGCGAGAAGAAAAAAACTCGATCTTTTCTAGAGACTATTCTCAATATAATTCGATCATTATAATCTACTTAAAGAATCATTAAATCATACTCGCACTCATCGAGATGTAGATATCGAATCGCTTTTGGATTCCTATTTTTTTCAATAGATTCGATTTACATCGATATTTATTTTGGAATATTCAGTTGATATCTAAGAAAATATTTCCATTTGTTTATTTAGAGTTTATGTGTTTATTTATTTTTGAATGAATTTTTTAATGCGTGGTTTATGAAAGGATAGAGCGACAAAAATTAGCTAGTGTTAAAAAATAACGCATACAAAAAAATCAAAAATGCATGTAAAAACAAAAGGGAAAAACCAAAATGCCCTTATATAAATTCTAGGAAGTAGGTGACAAAATTTTTAAACAAAGTTGAATTACTTTGTGCCAAATTTCAAAGAAAAAACGTACTTTAATAATACGTTCATTTTTGTACATAATACTTCTGTGTATGAACATATACATGGATTTCTAATATTGCTAGGAAATGAATAAGTTTTAAATAACATTTGTTGCAAAGTTTATGTTTTTGGGTTGTTTTTTTAATAAAAATAACTGTTTTAGATTCTTAATTACAATTTCATCAATTTCCAATTATAACTTTCTTGAATTATTATTGGTTTAGACTCCCTTATTTGAGACAATAAGATTAAATAAAGCTTAAAAATAAAACTAAAAAAGGAAACTAAATTGATTGGCTTTTGAAAACAGCTAATATTTATTACTGAGAAAATTTAATTAAAGCTTCTGCAAAGTTAACGGTATAAATTTCATTTTGCATTTTCATATAAATATTATTATTGCCCAATGTTAAACTAGTGTAACTTGACTCAGCACTAATTTAGCATTAACCAAACATTATATTAAACTTTTAAAAACAAAGTTTATGCATAACTTCGTATATTAAACTTATTATTTACATTTAAAATAAGAAATAGATAAATTTAAAAAACACGTATGGCATAAATTATTTTATGAAGATATTTAATTAAGAAAACAAAATATTAGCATTTATACGAAACATAGAATACAAAAACCTAGAGACTTATCACATTCCGAAACCACAAAGAGGTAGAATGTGTTTCAAGAAACAAAAACACCCTTTTAATATGCATGCAAATTAGTTAATTACAACTCTTACATGCATTGAACAGTCTTTGGAACCGAACAAATCTCGTGTTTCATCGTCTAATAACGAGACTTTGGGACAAGTTTGGGAAACAAAAGACAAAGTGTTAGGATTGTTAGGAAGGGGGGCCGCGTAAAAATTGACTATTTTATCAATGTCCAGAATCTATATATGGCTAATTCCATGCAAAATTTTCCTTTCTGTAGTGTAAGTCACATGTGTAAAAAATGATTATCACTACAACTTTTAACATTAAACGAAAAAAATTAGTGGGATAGCTGATCTACACTTGTTAAAACTAAATAATGTAACAAGCTTTATATAATTTGATTTATTTTTCAAATTTAAAAAGCTTTTAATCTCTTAAATTGTGACTTCCACTGCAGTTACATGGAATTACCCATATATAAAAGGCAAAGTCTTGACTCACTCACGTATCAACGCCCAGCCCAAACTACTGGAGGTACAGCTACCAAATTTTAGGAGTATATTCAAGTGTAATGAAGGCGTCATTTAAGAAGCGATTTTTCGAAATTCGATCCCAAACGGGTGCAAAACGTGGGCCGATTTCTCCATAAGAATACCCTTGTAAGATTAGAATTTATACTTTTTATTTCAATTTAAAAGAAATTTCCGCGCGTTCAGCGTGAACGAAAATTAAGTATAAACACGTAAGAGCACGTGAGTTTAATTTGTAGGATTGTTATTTGAATATCATTATTTTATTTCTATAATATCGTGCAAAAAATAGTTATTTATGCAACTAGTGCGAAAAGTAAGGCTTTTTTAAACGAATTAGTGAAATAAATTCACCAGTTTAAAAAAGGCTATTTTCAACGTGTTGTCATACACTATTTTTTATAATAACGTGCAAAAAAAGTATTTATTATATTGACATTTATTGATTGGCTTATTAATTATTTTATTATCACGTTCAAATGATTTGACGATGATTATTTATATTAATGATTATTTTAAAAACACGTGCAAAACGTATTTCTTAGATTGGCATTAGAAATAAGACGCTAAATAAGGAATCACATTCAAATAAAGAATTTTACAGCATTCACAAAGCCGCTGAATAAAATATCACGCTCAAATAAAGAATTTTACACCAATCTGATGCTCTTATTTACTTTGTCGCACTAGTGCGTAAAAGTAACTTTGAAACACGATTTCGTTAAAAGCATCACTTTTGCCACGATTATTGATTTGAAAAAGTTAGTTTTTTTGCACGATATTATAAAAACTAGCTTTTTCAAATCAATAATTGTGGCAAAAGTGATGCTTTTAGCAATACGAGCAAAAGCATCGATCAAGTTTACATGAAGTTAGTAAGGGTAAGGGTACACCCGTGCAACGCCGGGTTTATAAAGCTAGTACTATCATAAAACAAATCTCCAGAATACTTACTTTATAATGTAGTATTTATCAGAAAAAATTCCACAATAGAAATTCAGTAATGTTCAAGGGAGATAAATGTAATGAATTTCACAAAATTATATAAATTCATACGTCACGTGGCCAAAATAGACAATGACAAAAGTAATAGTTGATAAAACTTGCGTTTTCTATATATCTTTGAGCACATTTTAGAATTTCTCTGTTAAATAGATAGTTTCTATAGTAGTACATAAGTAAACAGAATGCATGGAAAGTGAAATATAAAGCACAGTTGCTTTAAAATGTTTTTACAGACCATCGCTTTGTTTTGTTTATTAAATATTATAAATTTCAAGCTTTATGTATGTAATCTCATTAAGAGCGCTCTTGACATGTATACGCCTTAAAATGTTGAACCACGGTCAAATGAATTTAAGTGCTAATAGCGTTTTATTTTATGGCTCGTTATAGCCAAAATTTAACCTTTATAGTCTCTTCTTCAGTTGGATGAATAATATACTTTCTACACCATAGAAACTCTAATATGTTTTTATATAATAGCTTCTAAGACATAATCTGTCTGCCAGAACAGTTATTAGAAGTTTCACGAGTATGTATTATATTTAAAGAAAATCATGTGACCTACTAACAAGTAAGTACAAAAATTTTCTCTTAGTCGATCACCATTAAAACATAAACCAAACTTTAATGTCAGTTCAATTAAATAACTGTGCACAGATCCATTTATTTTCAAAGAAACTAATCCTCTGCATGTGGATAAATTGTAGACACAGATACAAGAAAATTGAATTCTCCAACAGTTTAATCTTTAAATTTTAACGTATATTTGTCATAAATCTCTCCTCTAAAATTATATACAGGTTAGCAAAACAAATGAAAACAACTTCTACAAATCTACGACCGACATAAAATATAAACAACACTTCAGTAAACGACTGAATTCATTAAAGCCGACTCACTTTCTATTTTCCCACAATCTGTTAAATCTTATAAACGGTTATTGAAAACATTTATACAATCTTTACTTTTAACATTATCAAGCGAATGTTTTTACCCAGAAACGTTTTATCCCGAACGACAGCCCAATGATCACTTCGAGACTTCTCCCTCTCACATCTGGCAACTCTAATCTTTTAATGGTAAACAATCAACATGGTGAAGATTTTCATGGATGCCATCTGGTATATGAACCGCGAGACAAACCTTGCATAAAAGCCCCTGGCTCATGAAAGAAAAAATCAAAATGACTTCAAAAGCAATACCATCCATATCGAAGGGTTATCTCACTACTGGTGTAACCCCCCCACTTCCTTGCCCTGCCGATTTACGCCTCTTAATTTTGAACCTTGGTCGACGCCTGGGAAAGCATCTAACGTAATTGTGAAGGTTATACGGCAACGACGTGCATTGGCTTGTTTTCTGCTCAATATGCAGGTTTAATGTCTTTAGTGGCAACATAAATGCTGAATGAAAATATTTTATTTATCGAGCCTCGATATATTGGTGAATAAACGCCACTTGGAAATAGAGGTTGAAACATTTTTGGGAATGAAAGCTAAAAGAAATACGTCATCGGAAACAAGCCTATTCATTTGTAAGAAAATAGAGTCAATGACCGGTTGGATCTAGAGTTGGTAACTACTCATATATACAAAATATATGATATAGAGCGATCGATAAACTCTTCTTATTTTCTTGAAAGACAACTGCAGGAAAACTCACATAAGTTTTTGAAATGCCGGTTTTAGACCACTATTACGACGACACTTTTATCCATATGTACGCCACCGAATGTCGAAAAGAAAGCCACGTGATATTAGCAAGAAGAGGATAATTGCCATCTTTGGAAAACTAAATGAGGAAACCCATGCTCCATTAGGCGATAAATGAAGCCGGCACAACAGACTAAAAGGCCGAGGGTCCCGCGGAGGTACGATAGAAGGAATGATACGTCAGGTGCTGTCTGGCCAAAAATCAGTTGGCTAACTGAAGTCATTGATCATTTCCCCAATAAGGGCTTGGCGAATAATTTGTATTTTTACGAGTTGTGAAGGGCCGAGCCGTATGGAGCATGCAGGATGGAAATAAAGGGAAGTATCATTAAATTGTAACAAATGCAAATATTTGTGCTGCTGTTGTCTTGAACAAACGTTTAGTACAAATGATACCGAAATTTTTTTTAAATACCCCAGAGACATCAAATCCCTTCGAAAGGTAGAGAAGTTGACGCGAGAGGACAAGATAAATATAAAGCTTGGACAATATGGCAGGACAGTCACAAATATGTTCTGGAGAGAGTTTTACATGAGTGAAACGAGAACAGATTTTGCAGCTTCGAAAAATTAGCGAAAATTGTCATTTCCCTAAACTGCTTTGTCCTCATTCTGGGTAATATGACTAAAAGTGTGCTATTTTTTAATTTAGAGAAGGGATCGTGTCTTGGGTATTAATGACGGTTTCTTGATTAACATATTCATTGAAACGTATCATATTGAGATATCATTGACATAAACAATTCTTTGTTATGTGTGGGCCTATCACATAAATTTAGAATCTGCCAGGCGACATCACTTTTTTCCCCGCCAAGCTTCTTCTGTCCATGCTCACCTCCCTGGGGTGGGTCCTCTTCGGGAAGCCAGATGCAAAAATACGATAAGGGGTTCGGCAAAGGCGCCCCTTGAATTAAAAATCAATTTGGGGAAGGGCTCCGGTATTTGTTGGGGGAAGTGTTTAATGTCTGCTTCTTATATATTTAATGGCACTTGGAGAGGGGTTGTATGGCTTCAATTAGCTTCTTTTCGGAGCACGAAAGGTGCACTCTCGGGAATAGCCCATGTTCGCAGTAATTGGATGCAATGAGTTTGGAATTTAAGATTAGTATTGTTTTACGCCACGACTTTTTGGGGTTCTTTTAAACGGTTTTTTCAATGTAATGATGGTTGGTTACTAGAGTAAGGTCGGATTAGAGATGGTAATTAGGGATATGCTTGTTGTTGAGGGGACTTTTTCGTTCTACAACACCAACTAAAGAAAAGAGAAATATGGTTTTTTAATTTGCACTCTGCCTAGATGACAGTAACAAAACCTAAGCTAAAGGGCATTTTAATGCCCTAAGGTTGAGGAAATGGTACGTGTATCAATAAGTACAAGGTCCAAGCTGTTTTTTTATCAGCTATATTTAACTAAACTAATGGCGAAATCTGGAGTGAAAGAGGTATAAGTAAGTACCGAATCACAGTAAGCATTAAAAATTATTGTAGAATATAATGTTTGCTTAAATAAAGATAAAATGTGTAGTTTAAGGTACCATGACCAGATATACTAGAAAGTAATTAAGTATGGAATGATAGTCTTGCTAATCAGCAATTTTCTAGAATTTTTGCCGTCAGACCTACTTAAAAGCTAGCAGGAGAGAATACTAGAAAAAAAAACTATTTCGTTGACATTTTCTTGCACGGTAGTCGCGCGGGAAGCTTAAATGAATTCTTAAATATATATAGTCCAGGCAACGAAGAGTTATAGAGGGAAAGTTTTGGAACAAAATTTTTGACTTTGTAACTTTGTTTGGACTAGTTAGGAGGTGAACATATCAAAAGTCCCCGCCCCTAGCCCCTGAGCCGAAGGGGGAGGGGGGGATGAATGTCCCATTTTTCGGTTTTTTGCTTATATCTCGAAAACTATGCGTCCTACCGATATAATTGTAATGCACAAAATGAAAGCTGATTAAATTTGCTACAAGTTTCACCCCTCAAGTGTTTTAATATCTTGTATAATTTTCGAGATATACGCTCTTGAAAGTCTGTAATTTTGGATTTCCACTTTCAGAGCCCAAACTACAAATGTTACAGATTAGTGTGATACGCCAAACAATTAAGCTCATCGCAATTAGAATACGTTGAAAATCCCAGAAAACAAATCGAAATCGAAGTACTTCAAATTACTAAAAAAATCCTACAAATTTTAAGAATCATTTGAAAAGCACAAGAAGTCCATTTTTATTGAAGTTAATAAGTAATAATGTATATAATCTATATACATAAAAGGCAACTTCCGTTTGTTTGTTTGTTTGTATAAGACACGAGATCTAAAGAACCACGCAACAGATCGTTACGAAATTTGGCACAAAAATTCATCTCATCTCCGGAACAAACATAGGCTAAGAATTTTTCGAATCAGACCATTCCTTCTATCGTTTTCGAACGTTTTTATTCGAATTTTCTGAAAAAACTACACCACTTTGGCTCAAATCCGATCTTTTTTTACTTTCCTGATGCCATCGGCTGAAAAAATTAAATAAAACTTTTAACGAAAACATTAAAAAAAAACTAATTTCATTATTTGAAAAATAATTGACATGTTTCAAGTGACGTAATTCCGCCAGTCTCCATTCCCGAATTTTATTGTGGGTTTATTTGATGGGATTTTTTCATTGATTTTTCTGTTGACTGCATGTATGCATATTTAAGCAATAAATGTATAGTTAAGCTATTACTGAACTATGATGGTTAATAAAGGCCATCGCACTAGAGCTGCATATTAGTGTTTTATGTATTTATTTTTTCGCCAAATACGTTGCCAAATCGCCAAATTATTAACTAAAACTCGCCAAATGGGCAATTTCTTTTATAAATAATTTATAAGCTGGTCGGTTGTTCGAAAGTCATTGTGTTAGAGCTGTATAATGGGTGTGTTTATAGCTATATATATTTTCTTGCCAAATTATATCCCAAAACGCGCCAAATGAGCTAAAAGGTTTTATGTATTTATGAGGGAATTGGGATGACATTTATGAGTACATTTTATAGCGTATTTTTCATTTTGGAATTTTAAGGCAATGAAACGGGATTTTATACTTTATAACGAGCGGGAACAATAACATAAGTTTATGATCCTATAACAGGTTATATGGTACACATATTTGGAACGAATTGATAATTTTTAATCCGTGCGAAGAACGGGTATAAATTGCTAGCGTTATTATTGTATTTATTTTCATTCAATTATTATTGTATTTATTTTCATTCAATTATTGTACATATTTGCATTGATTTAGTACTGTATACATATGCATTGAATTCTTAATTTTTCAGCATTTGTATTGAATTATGGTAGAAATTTGTACTGCTTATATTGTATTTATATCTACAAAGTGTCCAAAAAAAGTTACTTAATTTATTATAGAACTCCCTTGAATTGCGTTAAAATAAATGTTTGAGACCCTTTTAAGTTTTTCCATGTTTAATTCTTACTGATTATTTTTTACTTCAATATGTATTCTTTTTAATTTGAGCTTCTTTTCAAAGGTATTTTTGAAATTAATATTAATCATTACTATATCCAAGTTGGGTTATTAAATGGAAAATTACTGGATAATCTTCATATCTTATGTAACTAAAATGAAAGAAAAAAATAGTTAAATTGACTGTTAAATTATTTTTCCACCTCTATCCGTGCAACGTCGGGTATAACAGCTAGTAGTTAATATAGCAATTTAATATAACAGTTGAAACGTTTAATATAGAATGGTAATTTTTTTTTGTTCGCATAAATTTTGTGTGGTAACGTAACAGTTCTAAATGTCAGTTTAGTTTACAAATTTTCTTTTATTTATTTAGATTACCTTTTTTACGGAGGCTATCCGTCTGGCTACTGGACCATGGTCTGGGGAACCTCAAGACTATAACTATATTTTTAAATAATAACGTTCGGATATAGATTCCGTAGAACACATATAACCCAACCCCACAAGGACGCGCGGTCTTCAACACTGTCATCCCATAAACGGATTCTTCATTATTAGTCCAGGCAACGAAGGCTGAAAAAAGGGTATAGAGGGAAAGTTTTGGAACACAATTTTTGACTTTGTAACTTTGTTTGGACTAGTTAGGAGGTGAACATATCAAAAGTCCCCCCCCTAGCCCCTGAGCCGAAGGGGGGGGAGGGGGGGTTGAATGTCCCATTTTTCGGTTTTTTGCTTATATATCTCGAAAACTATGCGTCCTACCGATATGTAATTGTAATACACAAAATGAAAGCTGATTAAATTTGCTACAAGTTTCACCCCTCAAGTGTTTTAATATCTTGTATAGTTTTCGAGATATCCGCTCTTGAAAGTCTGTAATTTTGAAGAAAACATTTCCCCCCCCCACATTTTTCTTCTTTTTTGACCGGATAACTCTTCAATAATGCACCGAACACTAAATATTGACCCGTAGAGTGGTAGAGAATTTAATTCTTTTCAATAATATATTTTACTTTACTATTTTATCTATTTTCCTTCAAATTTTAAAGCAGTTTCAGTATTGAGCGAAGAGGGACTGTCAGTCCCATAGAGCTAATACATTAGTTTTGAAATCACAACTTTTGCAAAAAAAATTACTTTGTCATGATGGTCAAATTTTTACCAGGTATGGGAATAACCCATAATATCAATTTAAAACAAAAATTGAAAAGAAAAATAACATCACGGTTATTTAATTATTAAGTGTTAAAGTTTTTAAAATAGTGTCGCCATACTTTTTTTATATCTTATATGTTATCTATTTTATTTCATTCGTCGGACCCCAGTAAGAAAATAGTCAGATGATCCTCCTGTTCTTCTTTATCTTCCTAGTCAACTTGAGAGACCCCATTGAGGCAAGTCACCTGGAAATTTTGGAATGCTGAGGAACATTTGAGACTTACTTTTTTACAGCTTCACTTTGAGCTGGAACAGTGTTTCATGCATCTGCAGAAAATTATTTTCAGAATATCGTCAGGCGCTGCTTCTAACTCATTGTGCACTGGGACCAGGCAGTTGTTCTCAATCTTCCACTCATACATCTCAGAAGCAGGTCATTCCCCAGCCACAGCTGAACTTGGTGGAATGTTCGGAGGGAATGCTGTTTTACTGTGCCCCCCTCGGTGGGGGTAGACAAGAGATATCAGTGTTGATGGTGGCGACTGATCTTTAGAATCACTTATACCTGTAGGCATTGAGGGAGGCCTCTTTCGTTAGAGCCCCATACCACCTCAAGATGCAGGTTTCGCCTGCCTTTTGAACCTGATCAGTGGTTGAGGAAAGGTCCGAAAAAACCGCTGCTGCTTTCTGGACCTATGGTGACTTCAGATACAACTTCGCAAATGCGACCTTGCTTTTTCGAAATGCGCCCCTTTAAACGCAGTTGCTGAAGCTCTTAGGACGAGAAGAAAGAATGCTGTGTTTCCCACGTGCAGGCTTTATGAAAGTAATGTCCTTACGCGCATCAGCTTTAGCCATCAAGATTCAAGAGGACTATAAGGTCGACATCTTCACCTACAATGCCGACAGCTGTTGTTTTCGACATTTCCACAGCTGTATCCAAGTTGATCCAATTGTTCTCAAGCTTGATGATGATGTATGTTGATGAGACTGTGCCACCTTAAAATGTAGCTGCAAAACAGCAAGTCTCAAATGTTCTTCAGCATGCCAAAATTGCCAAGGGACTTGCCTCAATCTATCAAGTTGACTTCGAAGATAAAGAAGAACAGGAGGATCATCTGACTGTTTTCCTTCCGGGGTCCGAAGAATGAAATGAAATAGATAACATAGAATATGAAAATAGATAAAATATTAAAGTAACAGCGTGCCTACAAAATGAGTATCTGGGTTTTATTTAGACATTCAGTATACTTGTAGCAAATTTAATCAGCTTTCATTTTGTGTATTACAATTATATCGGTAGGACGCATAGTTTTCGAGATATAAGCAAAAAACTGAAAAATGGGACATTCAACCCCCCACCCCCCTTCGGCTCAGGGGCTAGGGGCGGGGACTTTTGATATGTTCACCTCCTAACTAGTCCAAACAAAGTTACAAAGTCAAAAATTGTGTTCCAAAACTTTCCCTCTGTACCCTTTTTTCAGCCTTCGTTGCCTGGACTAATAGTGAAAAATACAAAACTCAATCATTTATATTATTTTTTAAGGGGTCTTAAGGGGGTTCGATGATTCGAAATTGCTAATTTTTTTTTTCGTTTTATTGTAGGAAAATACAATATAGTTAATGGTCTAAAGCAAACCAGAAAAAAAATCGTATTACCGAAGAGGTTATTCGTAATTTGATTCTATTACTAGGAATTCCCGTAATGTTAAAATAAAACTTTAGAAGCTAATATCTCCCGAAAAGACGCTATTTCGAGCTAGTTTAAAATTTGAAGGCTTTTTTAACCATAACTATGGTACTTCAGTCTACTACTTTTTCTAAATACAAAATAATATTTGTAATTAAATTATGCATCCCTTTTAATCTTTTTTGCCATTGTTTTTTTAGTTTTAACATTATGTACAAAATATCAGTATTTTTCCATAAAAGTTTAGATGATTTTTTCGTTACTATTTTTTTTTTGGCAAAAAAGTAGTATGAGTAAACTAAATTTGAACTGCGCACTGCTAGGATATTGATAAAAAAAACTATTAAATGTGTGTTAAAAAATTTAAAAACCAACGTGGAGAAGGCAGCTAAAAACAGTTAAATACTTAATGAAAAATTAAAATTTCGACAAATTATGAGCAAGCTTCCATTTTTTTTGGCCAAATAGTAGTTTTTATAGGTGTTGCTTATATGCAAAACAAATTGGAATTCTGCAAGTGTGAGAATGAAAAAGTTATGCGAGGTATCAGATTCCCTAACATTTTCTGCAACACATCTTTTAATAACATTTTGTCTTATTTTTATTTTAATAAAATGAAGAAATGTATGAATCTGTTTTTATATCTTAGTAACATAAAATACAATTTTTTCAATGAACTTTTGATAGTTGCAAATTTTTAATCGTTATGTTTGTCAGTGGCTTCGCAATCACCCAAATTAAGTCAACATCCTAGTTGTTGTTTTTTTAAATCAGACAATCTAATTCCCTTGATTAGATAAAATAGGAGTTATTATTTGTCATAACAGTAAAAATTATTCGCAAAGCAGTTTAGGTTATTTTATACTTTTGCTTAATAATTCAAATCCCAAGACAAATGAAATTCATTTTATTTATTAACAAACATTATCACAAAATTATTTCCCAGAAAGAAATAATGTATAACTTCAACAATCGTTGACACACAATTATTCCCAAGAAAGACAACAATGTAAAACTTCTTTAAAAATAAAGTATTATTCTTAAATATACTTTATAAAAAAAAAGGTTGGAACATTTCGTGGTTTAACCTGACGTACAAAAAGTAAGAATACTTTAGAGATAATAAAATATGTTTCCTTCCTTTACTACGTTAACATAAATGCAACCCCCAGGAAAAAGTTCAAATATTAACAACAAAAAACTTTTTAATTTTTGAAGATCTATAACGTTGAATATTTTTACCCTATAATTGGGTTTTTAACTTCCAAAATGTTACAACTGTATTGTATAAATACTTTTTTGATGATTTTAAATTAAACGAAGTTCATTATTTTTGTGTAATAAATATCGTTGTATATTTCAATTATGCGTGCATATGTAATATCTCTAACCATAACCTTGAGATAATTTTTGACTCAAACGTTTATTTTCATTGAGCCAAATATTGTATTAAACACAAGCACGTTTGCTGCTCTAGCAAATTTCGTGTTTTTTTTAATAATAATTTTTTATTGCACAAAAATAACAGATATTAATTTGAAGGGGGAAAAAATACAAAAGCAATTATACAGTAGATAGAACACCAAGGGTCACAAGGACCATATTGGCGAACGTAAAAAAGTACATGGATGTAAATTTACAAACACAAAAAAGGAACAAATATTAAATTACAAGTAAAAAATATTATTATGGCAACAGAAGTGTCGGGGTTATATTTAGGAGAGTCTTAACTTGTTTGTCTTACACTTTTTCTGTTTACTTTTCAGGAAAATGATTTTTTGAGACGTTGTTTTGTATTTACAACAGTTAAACATTTAAAACATAATAAAATATTCGTTCCAAAGAAAATAGAAATACATACTATTAATTGTTTATTTTATATTTTCTAAAAAAAAAACCTAACAATTTTCTTTGTTTTCAATACGTATTATTTTGTATTGCTACATGATTTTGCATTGTTTTTGTCTATTGTTTTCAAATTTCAAAACGAAAGAGTAAAAAAAAGAATGTATGGTTTTATTAAATAAATATTCAATCTTAAAATAAAACAAAAATTCCCTTCCATTTAAAAGTATAGCATATCTTATTAGTGAATAAAAGTCGACTTCACATCCTTGACGCGTATAATGTATTCCCACATGACAACATGACACAGACGTTCCTTCCACATAAATGTAAATAGGAGAATCTCATATCAGTGAAAAATAAAACCATTTTATTTTAAAACAAGAATAAAAAGAGAAAAAAAATATCTTGATTTAAAAACCGGCATTACTGTTACACACCGAAGTGTCCCGGGAGGATTTGGCTGTCAGGACATTTGGCATTCCGAAAGCAAAGGAACATTTGTCAAATGTCTGTCCATACGTTCCGCGAAACGCGAAAATAAAGAACGCCATGACAGGGAAGTAAATATTTGAAACTCTTCTGTGTGAATAGATTCCTTTTTTAAACAATTCTTATTTTTTTTCTTGGCATTCGATTACTGGCAACGGTTATTATCGCCACATGGAACGGAGAAAAAAGAACAACAAAGAATAGAGCAGCAAAAAAAAATGGCGCATTTTTCCACTAAGTTGGATTTGATTGTTTGAATCTCCAGCTTTTGGAATTAATGTGGGACTGTCGTTGGCACGGGTTGAGTTGAATTCGAATAAAACGGAAGTTTCAGACGATATTTTCTTTTAATGAACGTATGCGAGCGAAACAATTTGGAACCAATTTTACTCTGCAAGTAATAATGTCAGAATTATAAGCAAGGGTAGTTTTAATATCGCTCTCCTCAAAGTTTCTTTGCATGTTTCTAAGCAACGGTACTAAAGTTTTAATCGTCACAGTCGGAAATAAGTAATAAAGTCTAGCTACTATGTAAGAAGATTTATTGCTTTGTTGTTTATTCTTGAAACAAATATTCTTATCTTTTATTTATTTCATGTTTCTTATTTCCGCTTAATTTATTTAAGATATTTTACAAGATAAGATAAAGTTTAATAAAAGTATCACCGTAGCTTTACATTTATTTAACATTAGTTTGGTACACGTTTTTCATTTTGTTGAAAAAAAATCTTCGTGAATAAGATATTAAAAGTAATAATAAAATATATGGAACGTGTAAAATGTGATGATTTTGTACTTTATTGAATATTTATCACATACGGTTGAAAAAGTGCATTAGTATTAAGCGAAGCATAAAAAATAAAGCAATATCTGCAATCAAAAAATTGTATAAATATTGAGAGGAATGACAAGTTATAATAAAGTATAAATGTTTTATTTATAAATAAAACAAGAATAAATTAAAGATAATGAAAAACATTATGCAAATGCTACATTACCTAATAAGTACAAATATACAATTGCTTATTATTGCTTTTATAATAATTGACCAACTAATAATATCAATTATTTACACTCCTGTAATTCTGCCGTACTATTTATGTTGTTATATTACAAAAAAACACAAAACATTTTCTGAAATATATTACTGGTAAAAAACTTGATAGCCCCTTGAAAGAAGTTTGGAAAACAAGGTGCCAACCATCCAAGCGTGTGCAATGAATCACGCCAACCCATTGAATTCCTTGACATTCTATTACCACTTCGTCAGAGAAATGGAGAACGTGTTCTTTGGTACCCAATCCGTCTCGATTTGTTTTGTTTTGGCAGAGTGAGAACCAAACAATTTGATGAAGGATCGATTCAAAAGGAGCAAGAAAAGAAAAAAATCGATAATTCTACTACCTGTGGTGTTATCGTAAGTAAAAATGGGATTCGATGTGGAGAGTTTCAAAGATGATTTCATATGAAATATTTATGATACATTTTCCAACTAAAGCTAGTTTAAACATAACTAGATGATAAGATTTCAAATTAAAATATCACAATTCCAAATCATACAAAAAAATTAAAAAACTAAAATTAAATTTAATTTATCAAGTAAATCTTATAAAAAATAAAACGGCGCCGGCGCAACATAATGTAAATGGCCTTTCGTAACTTCGAGTTTCTATTTTCTTTATGTACATTTCTAATATCTTCCATATGAGTTAACTCAGGTACATGATTTTGTTCGCTCTAAATATGCGATTTTAAAAACGGGTCTTAATTCTCTCAAGGTTCTCATGACGAGTGTATTTAGTGTTTCCTACATTTTGCATAGGGTGTAAATAGTTTTTTTACTGTTTATTAAACGAAAATAGCCATGAGTTGGAAAACATTTATATTTAAACTTATTTATCCATATAATTATGAATTAAATCTGAGAAATTGTGGATTTTTCCAGAAAATTGTTGCAAATATATTAACTTTATTAAAGTAATTTGAAAGGCAGAAAAAGATCCCACTAAAACCAACATATTTTATAGTTAAAACATTTTAGCAAACCATCTAATTCAGAGATCCCGCCTTTTAAGGTTCGTTCTTGAAAATAGTTATTTGTTTTTGTAATTATTAAAGAACTGTTCTTAACACTCAATATAAAAGTATTTCTATGTATTTCAAATGCTATTATGATGTATTAACGGACATCATTATCCAATTGTTTGTTTTAACTAACACATTTATTATGATTAAGGTTTATCGAATAAATAGCAAGGAGGTTAGAAAACCTCATTAAATTATATGAAACACTCTAATCACCCAAATTTTAAAGTATTTGTCTACCATTACCAACCAATACAAAGTTACTCCGAGTAGATATTGATAAGCAATCCTGTGGATTCCATGTAGTCAGTACAGAATTTATATTAAAAACAAAAAATGATTAGTGTAGCATAGACATGCTCAAAATTGAACATGAGTATGTTCATTTGACTCATTTTGAGTGCATGGTTTAGAATTGAGTATATGCAAGTTTCAAACTGAGTAATATTGACTTCGAATCATTTTTACCATGCGACGCACTCATATTTGAGTATTTTTAACTGAATTTTTAAAATGTCGTTTTTATAGTATATGCACTAATCATTTTAGAGCTCCTCTCGAAACCACCCTATTTATCGTTCAAAACTCAAATAACCCCGAATAGACATTATAATAACCTCACCAATAGCTGCAAACACCGACCCATTATGACTCATATAACAGTGTACAAACATTATTAAAATGTACATCGAGGCTCATTATATTCTCCCCCCAAAAAGCACACAATACATTCCCCCTAACATTGTGCTAACTCGCAGCACATTCAACTTCAACCACACAACTTGAAAAGATTTAGTGTCGCGATACAGGCACCCATACATTCTCCAAGCAGTCTTTAGTTAGAACATCCTTTTAGCACAGGGGACAGATGCGTATGACGGTTATTAGCTGGATAAGGTAACTAATTACTTTCAAATGTGAAGAGCCCAAGCAAAGGAAAAGGGGACTAGGAAAGATTAGGGCTATTTTTTGGAACCAGTTCTGCTTTGTTTCTCATACTTTTCCACATAATCCATTCTTTGAACTGCTGAATCTCAAAATTTAATAAAAGTTTGGAAAAGTAGAGGATATTGACGAAACTTAATTTTATTTTTAACTGAAATTTTTTGTCTGGAAACCTCGAAATCATAAAATTTAGTCATGATACATTACATAGAAATAAGTTTCTTCAAAATACATAGATTATAAAATATTCAGAAGGCCACAATACTTTTATAGAATATATCTTTAATTATTTTTATTTGAATTTAACAATTTATGTATTATTAAAAATATTTTCGTTTAGATAGAATTCGTCTGGGTTTGCTTGCAATTCTAAAATGTGTCCCTTGCAATTTTGTGTAAAATATTGCAAAAAACGCGTCAATGAATTCTTTAATAGCAACACACATATATACATTAAAAATAAAAAGTTGGACACTTTTATAAAATTTAAAAATTGGAAATTTTAGAAGGTTTTAAAAACCATTAAAAAATAAATTTATGAATCAAAAATCTAAATCTGATGCATATCAAATGCACTTTTTCGAACCATATAGCTAATCCCTCATTGATTCTAAAAAATATTTTAACAAATATAATAAAAAATACTTAATTTACTCTCATTTAAACACATAAAACTTACAATAATTGAATCATAGTTTAGGTTACAATTTAATAAAACGAAAGCATATTTACTAAATGAAATGTATTAATTCCGAAAAATTATTCAGTTCTCGAAGTTTGAAAAATAGCAGTTAAAATCAACACCCAGTTTCATGTTTATCATCCAAAGTGCCTTTGTTCGGATGGTGATGCTCTTATCTTTCTGTCCTCCCTGAAATGGATGGGGATGCTGAGAGGCAGTGTCGGAAAGGGACATCATCAATTGCGACATCCTTTAGTTTTAAGGGGTTAGCCCTTTTTGGACTACTTTTTTTTTGTAAAGTTTGAGTTCTACATTATCGAAGAATGTTTAGAGAGTACATTTCTGTTTATTATTTTCGTGTTTGGTGATAAAGAAAACATCTATTAATTTAAATAATCTTTAAGCTTCTAATATATTTAAATTGGAAAAATATATAAGAAATTAATTTTCTGATTAAATTTTATATTATACTTAATGAAAGCGAGAGCAAAGTTTTATCTAGACATATATTAAAAATTTTGATTACAAAGTAGTCTAATCGGATCAATAAGATTGATTGAAAAAACATTACTAAGTTTTAAATGGTGTAAGAAGATATTTTTAGTTGATCAACATAGTGTGGAGTTTGTTGCACGTTAACAAGCTAAACGTAATGCAGAGTTTCAAGATATCCGTATCCCGTGGTCGGCCTATCATTTCCCTAACCATATTAATTATCTAAGTCATATTTTACATTTTAAATAGAAATTAGTTAAAAAGATTTTTTAATAAAATCTTTCCATTTAGTGCCAGCATTAGTAAAGTTCGGGGGGGGGGGGGGAGAGAGACTTTTTAAGGGTATTACTTAACAATAAGGAATATATTCAATTTTTTTTTCAACATTTTTTTTATCACTAATGAAAATATACTATCGATTAAGTTTTTTTTAAAAATTTTCATTAAGGTAAGTTTAACAATTTTCGATGAAATATTTATTTAAAGAATTAAAAATTATTTTCAAAGTAGAAAATTCTGCACACAACATTCTATGAATACATATTTTTTAATATACTAAAGTTAAATTGAAGGATTGAAAGCTGTTTGTGAAAATTTTATCTTGATTTGTATTAAGAATAGGTCCTCAAAATACCACGGGTAACATTTTAGTTCAAACAAAATCTCTATCCTAAATGTAAAATATAAATGTGTGTATTTCTGCAAACGTAATGTGTTTTTATCTGCAAAGTATGCTTACCGGAGACTTTTCCCTTTCACGCATATATTATTCTTGAATTTTCTATTTTCGGAGAAATATTTTCAAACTTCGTTCTCGGAATGATCGATAGATTTCATATTTTGTTTCATTACACTGCTACACATTTGCTACGAAATCAGCGAAGCCAAAAAGCCGAAACTTAACTTTTTACATGCTACCAGGTTCCCCTCTCTTACTCACTTTTTCCGATTTATTATTATAGAAACTTTTGAAGCAGCACATATTTTTGGGGTTTTTGTTTTTCTGATTCAAGTCCTGAAACACATGATTTGGAATGCGTGGTATGTGGTAATGAACACAACATGTGCAACAAAATCGGAACTCTTCTTTGTGACACAGTGGATTAAGGGTTTGGATTTTAAGGAATATTGAAGATTGATTGAAAGCCAATTGCCCCCAAAAAATTATTTCAGAAAATAAATTGCTAAAAATCAATGAGTTAAAAATATATATTTTAATCTGATGCATTAAAAAAAAAGAACAATGTTTTACCCTTACACTCAGAGGGTTACAAAAATGAACTTAAAAAGAGATTATGCCGAATTCATTCTGAATTTTATTTACAAGTGAAATGAAGTACACTTATTATAGCATTAACTAACTATCACGTACTATATGCGTTACAAATTAAACAATTGAATGGATGTCATAAATAAGTTTCGGAACTCGGGGACTGTGTGGGGAGTCTTGTCGGTTAAGGCGTATAACGGCCGACCTCTAAACAAACATGCAGCCAAATATAGGCCGATGAATAACACCTCGTATAGACAGAGTTCATATTAAATATACTCCATGGTCTTACGATATCACCCTTAAAAGTGGCGTTGGATGAACGCTTAGGTGTCGACCTCGTTACTTGACCAGGGTTTTAAATTACGAGGTGTATGTGGCTGTGAAGCAGCTCTGTTAAGGGGATATATAAGGGGACTAGGGCAACCGAAAAACATTCAATTACTATTACCATCACGGAAGTTTCTGAACTTTCGGTTTTATCTGCAACTTGACAACCCTTCATCTCTCTTCACTTCGATTCGATTGCGTTGAGATGGCAGACGACACTGAGGAATATCGCATTAGAATTTATTTTATTCCAACTTGCTCGTATGAAAGACGTCTAGAGAGGAGTTTTTACTTTTTATAGGAAAATAAAAATTTAACGCTTTCTGTCAAAAGTGATTTGACTAGCGACATTTTATAACTATAAAATTTCACGAAATATACTTGGCACAAAAAATATTTTTTATGATTTTTTTCGGAAATAACTTTGTGAGGTCAGAAATATTTTGATGTTAACCTGCTTAACGCTACACGAAATTGAACCGCATGTATTTAACCCTCACAAAACAAAAAGTCAATGTTCTATTCGAACGATCTTTTAATGACACTCATCATGTCCAAATGTTTGTTTTTTTCAAATGTCCAAATGTTTGTTTTCTCAAATGTCCATGTTTTTTTTCCTATTTTTTGGCAATTTCATAAAAACTACTTTGAAGCTTGTAATTTGCTTTTGAAGACTTGTAACATTACAATTAAGCTTTGTCTTAATTTGAGACGGAAAGATTTGCTGTGAATAAACGGAAAATGCAGTCAAAATCCAACAAAAATAATCTGAGTGCATGGGAACACACTTGCTCATTAAATCTTTAAAATCCAAATCTTAAGAGTCATGACGCGATTTGCTATAATGCGTTGAATGCCAGCTCAAATTTCAGCTTTATCACTTGATTGAGGTTTTTTTTATGATAAGCCCAGTCACTATTATCCCTCGTATGGATCTAGTGTGAAGTTAATTCAACCAAAAGCAAGCCAAGCCATATGGTATCCATATCATATATGACACTCCATCGAAGGAGGACATTCGTACGACAAACGCAACTTCATCTTTCTATGCGTTCCAAGACAAATGTGATCCTAATTGACTTGAAGATGAATGACTTACACCTACGCCGACGTTTCTTCGGCTGTAGGAGCTGTCTGTGGCAATCGCTCTTTTTGAACGATTAACACGGTGAATGGGATATCGAGATACACGGTCACGACGGTGTTGTCGAAAAGGAGGATTCAGATAATTAAGGTGATTAATTAATTTAGAGTTTAGTGAATAAATTGAATTTTTAGAATCAGCGTTTATTTTAAGAGAAGCATTCGGATAACGGATTCTAAAAGGCTTTAAATAAAAGTTGTTACGCGGTTTGTGTTTTATGAAATGTTAAGTTATTCAGAAAGGTTTTATCAGAATTTTTCATTAAATACATTATATGGTCAATGAATGCTATAACTAATGTTTCAAACCCAAACAATGAATCTAAAAATTAGTGTTGAATCAATTTCGATTAATATTTTATGGGGTAGTCTTAATTACTTATCTGTCCTATATGTTCAACACAGTTTATTAAATAGGATTTAAACAAAAATGTTAAGGAAGTATTTAAACCTTTAAAAAAATAATAATTAAAATCACAGCGAAATTCCATAAATATTTATATTTTAATTTGTTTAACTCAATTGAGAGACTTTGGCATTTTGGTCATTAATTTCACCAGCTTATCTTATTTCATATTGAAAATTTTAAAAAATAGAGAACAAGATATCAAAATCTCCTCTCCTGAGAAACGACAGTAAATCGTCTGGAAAACGCCCTTTCTCCACCCCCATGCCAATGACTCAAAACCAACACAAAAGAATAGGAATAATCAAAAGAAGAAGCATAATATGCCACACAATAGGCTAAAATCAGTTATTCAGAGCCAGATAGGCGTAACTCCAATGATGTAAACCAGTGGAAATGTCTCCAGACTGTAAATGTTTAATTCATATTTTTGCAATGATAAATACACAATTTTGGTTGATATACGCCACGAAACATGTGTCTCATAAAGCTGAATTCTTAACCAACCAACACAAAAGAATAGGAATGTCATTCATTAATTTCACCAGCTTATCTTATTTCATATTGAAAATTTTAAAAAATAGAGAACAAGATATCAAAATCTCCTCTCCTGAGAGACGACAGTAAATCGTCTGGAAAACGCCCTTTCTCCGCCCCCATGCCAATGACTCAAAACCAACACAAAAGAATAGGAATAACCAAAAGAAGAGGCATAATATGCCACACAATAGGCTAAAATCAGTTATTCAGAGCCAGATAGGCGTAACTCCAATGATGTAAACCAGTGGAAATGTCTCCAGACTGTAAATGTTTAATTCATATTTTTGCAATGATAAATACACAATTTTTGGTTGATATACGCCACGAAACATGTGTCTCATAAAGCTGAATTCTTAACCAACCAACACAAAAGAATAGGAATGTCATTCATTAATTTCACCAGCTTATCTTATTTCATATTGAAAATTTTAAAAAATAGAGAACAAGATATCAAAATCTCCTCTCCTGAGAGACGACAGTAAATCGTCTGGAAAACGCCTTTCTCCGCCCCCATGCCAATGACTCAAAACCAACACAAAAGAATAGGAATAACCAAAAGAAGAGGCATAATATGCCACACAATAGGCTAAAATCAGTTATTCAGAGCCAGATAGGCGTAACTCCAATGATGTAAACCAGTGGAAATGTCTCCAGACTGTAAATGTTTAATTCATATTTTTGCAATGATAAATACACAATTTTTGGTTGATATACGCCACGAAACATGTGTCTCATAAAGCTGAATTCTTAACCAACCAACACAAAAGAATAGGAATGTCATTCATTAATTTCACCAGCTTATCTTATTTCATATTGAAAATTTTAAAAAATAGAGAACAAGATATCAAAATCTCCTCTCCTGAGAGACGACAGTAAATCGTCTGGAAAACGCCCTTTCTCCGCCCCCATGCCAATGACTCAAAACCAACACAAAAGAATAGGAATAACCAAAAGAAGAGGCATAATATGCCACACAATAGGCTAAAATCAGTTATTCAGAGCCAGATAGGCGTAACTCCAATGATGTAAACCAGTGGAAATGTCTCCAGACTGTAAATGTTTAATTCATATTTTTGCAATGATAAATACACAATTTTGGTTGATATACGCCACGAAACATGTGTCTCATAAAGCTGAATTCTTAACCAACCAACACAAAAGAATAGGAATGTCATTCATTAATTTCACCAGCTTATCTTATTTCATATTGAAAATTTTAAAAAATAGAGAACAAGATATCAAAATCTCCTCTCCTGAGAGACGACAGTAAATCGTCTGGAAAACGCCCTTTCTCCGCCCCCATGCCAATGACTCAAAACCAACACAAAAGAATAGGAATAACCAAAAGAAGAGGCATAATATGCCACACAATAGGCTAAAATCAGTTATTCAGAGCCAGATAGGCGTAACTCCAATGATATAAACCAGTGGAAATGTCTCCAGAATGTAAATGTTTAATTCATATTTTTGCAATGATAAATACACAATTTTTAGGTTGATATACGCCACGAAACATGTGTCTCATAAAGCTGAATTCTTAACCAACCAACACAAAAGAATAGGAATGTCATTCATTAATTTCACCAGCTTATCTTATTTCATATTGAAAATTTTAAAAAATAGAGAACAAGATATCAAAATCTCCTCTCCTGAGAGACGACAGTAAATCGTCTGGAAAACGCCCTTTCTCCGCCCCCATGCCAATGACTCAAAATGGAATGGCATTTTTGACTAAGAAAAGTACTTCTGAGAAATTAAATTCAAATTTTTGTAAATATGTATGCCAAATTCTTTCTCAGCGAAAAAAACAACCAACATCATATTTCGCTAAATTAACACGAAATAAAAAATATTTCCTCCTCCATTAAATTTAAAAGAAATTTAGTCTAATTAAAATAACTAATACATGTTATACACCACCATACATGACGACACGCAAATTAAAATATCTTTTAATGGAGTTTAATTTTTAACGATTAAATTTTGTTAAGTTATTTTTTTTCTTAGAAATGGAAGACCATGAGATATGGTTGACCGGCATTATCGTAGCAAAGACGTAATGAATAGAGTTGTAGGCTGTTCTATCCATTAGCGCAATGAATGTTATTCCTGTCCAATATATTGTATTGTTAACACAAATGTAACTAATTTTTTACACGCGTTGTAGGTGAATCTAGAAACTTTTGTTGGATTTTAAACACAGAATTCCTATGCTAGTTGAGCCAAATGTTTCACAATCCAACCAAAAACAAACAATGCAGTAAAAAAATAGATTGAATTCAAATCCATTTGTTACATTAATTGATAAATTAGCATTTAATCATGAGACTCACTCGTATTCTCACTTCATTTCGAATTCAAGAATTTCAACTGTACATCATACAAACTTGAGAAAGTTAGCAGGCCATATTCTATTCCTAAATTTATGAGAAAAGTGACTTAGGCTCCTCTGCCTCGGAGAGAAAAAACAGAGCAAGTAGACAAATGAATTTCTTCCTGTAACCCGGAGTTAATAGTTTATTCAATGACGGCGAAAGGGACAATTGGCAGTGGACGAGAGTGACAGCCGCCAAACAGGAAGCGGCTTGTTAACGGGATAAAGATCCTTTGATCGAGTGAGAATAAGGACTTTTCTGATTTTTATAAAGGAAGAAAAACTAGGTCGGGAATGTGTCCAGAATGTATAAAACTATACGTACATGGCTTATATACAAATCATACCTCGCTAAAGGATAAGAAAATTGACTGAACACTTGATTTCACTGTACGAGATTAAAATTTTAACTGTATTATTTAATTACATTTATGTTGCAGTTGATTAGAAATGCCTCGTTCTAAAAGACTTCAAATTTTAAAAGGTATAATTTTTTTTTTAATTCTGTTTGTTGCTGGAAATACTGATAGTCATGTGTCGGATTTATACATCTTTATTCCTCAGAGGGATACAACTTATGAAAGAAAGACGGTGTACTTAGAGCTGTACGAAGGATGCTGTATACGAGTCTCGTAATTTTGAACAACGGTCAAGTAACGAGGCTGACACCTGAGTTCCACCATAAGGAAACCGTACGAGACGTCAGTACTTTAGACCACGGCATATTTAATGTCATGAGTCATTTATTTTTTTCTTGTACACTCCGTTTATATGCTGGTTGGAGTGATGACAGAACCTGTGATGTTGACAACCTTTATGCTATGAAGACTCAACTCACCCGACCACGTTGGCCTTGTCTGGTAACTAACGAATCCGGCTCCAAACGCAACCTTATAGACTTTAGTGTTCCTCAAACCTATACTGTGGAATTTCTACATCTGGAAAGTCATTTTGTCATTGATTTAGTATCCTTACACACAACAAAATATAATATAAACGATCCTAACAGTCACAAAGTTACAATAAATATATTTCATGTCTCCAACGATCTGTCCCCAAACTGTGACAATTCAAACCTCCACTACAATGTAACAATCTCAGAGGCACTACAATTAATCAGTCAATCTCTTAGCAGAAATTACCAGAGCACAGTACGAAATACCAGTGTGACCATGTATTCATTAGTCACTTGCAAGTGATATAGCGGTTTGTTTGGGTTCCGACTGCGCTTCCTAGTTGGGACTGAATATACTTGTTATTTTAAGATCACAGTTTTTCTCTGTTCTAACTAAGAACGAAAAAATGTTTATTTTTTCTGAAGTAAAAATTTTACAAAATATTGATTGCAAAAATATCCTAAAAGTAATTTTTTTTTTGTCAATTCTATAAATGATAAATAAGTAAAAATTAATATAAATTGTTTTTTTTTAATAAAACTAAACTGCTGGTTTTAGTAAGTAGTATAAACATTTTTGTATGTATTGTATTCAACGTAACCTAAATTATTCATATATTTAAATAACATTGCTGTAAAGATTTATTATCTCTGTCAAACTTCAGACAACTTTTCATTTATCTTCAAGATTTCATACATTTACAAAAATAACTTATATGACTACATAATTTTTTTATACATTTTTTTAAGTCTTAAAGAACGGATTTTGAACTTACTTGACTCATAAAAGTCGCTCAAAGGTTTTTTTATAAAATAATGGCTGTTTTGTATACAAATATTAGGAAATATATACAAATTCCATGCACTTTATTAAATACTCTACCAATGTAAATAAAACGCGTAGACTATTTTTTATATAAATATCCATTAGTAGTTGGTTTTCCTATATTTTTCAATAACTCTATGCTTTTATGCCTTTGCCGTATCTATAGGTACAAAAAGTGTATATTACTGTTTTTTAACAACAGTACTGACGTGGAAAAATAAATAGTTGTAAGTATCGTGTATAAAATGAAAAACAGGATGAGAAAGAGGGGTTTATATGTGTTTAGTATACTTAACTTAGTTAGCGGAGTCTACGGTAGATGAGTTAATCAGGGAATGGTACCCTTGGGTTTGGGCCCGCGTTTTGTGAAATGGCAAATCATGTGGTTTGATTAATAGTGGAAATGGGAATTGGATTCCAACGCGGCGAGGAGGACATTCTGTAATTAATGAAATTCCTGATTAATGGCATTGGGACAGAATTCAATGGGTTGTTTAAAACAAAGTAGCATTTCTACACATGGCTGCGATTTACTATCGAATGTGAATCTACATTTTAAAAATGTGAAAGCAATTTTAAAAATTCATTTTTATTTTTAAAAAAATAATATATTGCACCCTCATTCTCGGTCTAGGTTAAACGTGTCATGAAAAAAAAAACTCCAGCTATATCATTTGATTTGGGTTTTTAAAATGACAGTAACGTGAAAAATTTCGATTTATATGATATTTGGCAACCGTTTAGCAATGAAATTTGCTTTAACGCATATTAAATACTAAAATAGCGGAACAACAAAACCAAAATACAAAAAAAATAACCTCCACACCAAGATACGAAAGTATTATTTCTCATATTAAAAATTTTAGGACATATCTTCTGAATCAAATAGGCATACCATCCAAAGAGAGAATTACTGGTAAATAAGACCAATCATCTTAATATTTCCCCAGCCGCATAATAATTCTCCCCCTTAATATTTCCCCAATCATCTTAATATTAGCTCCCTTGTTTATAGAAATCCTATTTCCTCACGATTGCGCACTTTGTTTCTAACTTTACAAATATACAAATATTATAAACAGCAAAACACTTTAATTGAATGTATATGTATCTTTGATTTGTGTCACAATTGGTCTTCGTATTTTTCGAGTATTTTACGAAAATAAAAATGTAGATATATTACTGTTCATATCGTCAGAATTATTTTATTTGCATTGTATGGATTCTATATTTCGTACTTGTAATGCAGAACTATACTACACTTACATATTTTCCATACCTATTTTAGTAAATAAGTAAACATACTTAGATTTGATATATTCGTTTTCAAATATATCCATGTACTGTTTTATGTATCCAATAGTTTAGAACTCCTCCAACTTACCTAAAAAGAAGAAAATAGAAATTAGCAAACTCAGTTATAAGATTGTAATACTGAAAAAATTTGGAAATTTACAAGGTTTAAAATTTATCATTTTATTTATTTATTTTTATCTGGTATGTTTATTAGTTATTTTACCCATTATTCAAATAAAAACAAATTTTCAAATAATTCAATAATTCAAATAATTTCAAATAATTCAAATAAAAAAATAATTTCAAATAATTCAAATAAAAACAAATCTTGAAATTTCTTAATTTTATTAGTTGAACCCAGAAAATATATATCAAAGATATTATTAAAATACTTTTTATACTTAAAGAGTTTTACTATATTTTTTAAAAACAAATTAAAGCCAAATTTTTTAAGTGTTTTCTGTTCGAAGCTAATTGTTCTAGATTAAATTAATGAATCATTAATGTGAATAAGATACAATTTCACACATATAAGACATAAAATATTATATACAAAATTTCATTTTATCCGAAAGTTTTATGATATTTTAGCAACTTCTCAATAAAGGAGACAGCCGAAATCACAACGAATCTCAAAGAAAAGAAGCAAAAAAAGTATTCGAAATCGAACATTTCAATCTCGTTGTTCAAACTTGGTGGCTGTCAATTGTGTGTGATGTGCTGTCACACTTTGGGCCACGCTGCTGGCCTAGCGCGCACTTCATTTTACGCTTATGAAAGAACAGCGGGAAAAAATCTGAAATCGGGACTCAATTGGAGTTACAGTCGGGGACATTTATACCACGTCCAATGAGAAAGAGATTGCTTTCCTATTGTATAAAAAAATCGATAAAATAAAAATGTGTGTCATTTTTTGTATTATTTTACGCAGAATGTGTTAAGTTTTAATTGTGACATAGTTTTTTAGTTATTACATGTGGTTTGAAATTTGTTTTAATTATTACATGGTTAAATATTTTTTTAATTATTACATGGTTAAATATTTTTTTAATTATTACATGGTTTGATTATTACATGTTCAGTGAAATTAGAATTTTTTTCGAAATCAAGCTTATTTTTATTATTTAGAGATTATTTAATTTGTAAAATGTATTTCAACACTGTCATGAAATAAATTATCTGGAATTCGAGTAAACTTTAACATAAAAATAAGTTTATTAAAAAGTATAAGAATAAGCATAATCTGTACGAAATCCTTTACTTCCTTTGCAAACCAATATTGCAATGCAAAAATACGATTAAAGTTATTGGAAAAAATATCGTAATGCATATAGCCCATGAAAATAAAATTCAATTAAACATCTTACGATTTCATTTTAACATTTAACTTGTCCTTTCCTACTATCACACGGATTTGGATAGTCTTAGTTTTATGATAATTCAACAAAGTCCAACCCCCAAAAAACATGCAAAGAGTTCTATAGTAGGGTAGAGACTGAACCTGGCAACAGCACCATGGACTAACATGGAGACAATATAGGGTGGCATGTGGGGCCCGATGGCCGAGTGGTTTGGATCGCAGGCCATATCGCTAGCAGTCCGCGCACTGTAACGGGTGCGGGTTCGATTCCCGCCTTTGCCCTGGGTGTACTTCCTTTCTCAGTATCAAAATTAGAAATTAACTAGCACTTTTGCTACTCTATTCGGGCTCCGTAGTGAGCCATGGCTGCCGATGGCAGCTCAGTACGAGTCGTTCCTCTACCCTATTATAGAACTCTTTGAAAACATGTTTTACAGCCTATACCCAAGCGTTTACAACACTGACGTGCATCATATATAAAACCCATCACCAAACAGTTTAGTTTTCTTAATGGAGGTTATAAGAAGATGAAAATGCTGTCTAAAAACAAAACAAAGCTAAAACAGGTTTGCCTTCTGAAGCCATTCATCGCATCTGCAATGCGTCCAAACAAAAAGTAGCGAAGGATTATGCCCATTTTTTGTAATCTTGATTGGGTCGTGATAAACCGTAAAGTCAGTTTCCATAAAATAAAATTAATTTATAACAATTTGAATTTCACACATGAAGAAAACTGTGAAAAACTTCCTTGATTTGGATATCGTACAACAGCCACACAAGTGTAAATTAATTGCAGAAAACTATATAGCTGGCATTTTAAGGTAGACCCGTAGGATAAACATGATTATTTTTAAATTTTGGTGGGATTGGCAAATTGGATCGCTGTTTCAACTTGTAGAAATTTGAAATCTGGTATACGTTTTCTGCACTGTGTCTACTTTTGTTTTATGCAATAAAAATGTTGTTTTCCTCAATTTCAAGGTACGGGTCTACCTTAAAGAGTAAAATTTATGCTCTTAACGAGTAAAATTGATAAAAATTGTTATAACGTATGATACCGATTCGGCGACTTTCAGCAAGCTTCGCTGTTTTTTTTATCGCCAAGTATCTGTATCTTGCTATCACATCTATGTTTCCCCAAACGTACACATCCGACAAACGACCAGTATACATCACAAAAGAAAAGCCTCCCCTGATATCTTTTTAATTCTCCAACTGGCCGCTGTCTCAAAAGAGAAAAGGAAAAAAGGATGTTCTTTCTTTTTATCTCAATTTCTTTTTGATTCTATCGCGATTTCTTTTGATGTATGTCGCACAAGATATAATAAAGAAAAACGTCATCGGTGAATGATGTCGAGTTGGGCTTTCGGTTGTCCTCAGTGGATCCTTGGTTGAGGTCTGTTGGCGATACTGTGTTATTTCTGACCTGTTATTATTCTAGTTATTTATGTTTAAGCAAAAACTTTAGTTGATTTAGCTCAAATAGTTGAGGTATTGCTTATTCATCATATGAGGTCAGAGAGGCTCTGTGTGACGTCATGCTAGCCATCTCTAAGTGACACATGTTCAGAAGAAGAAAAAACCTGCTCATGCATGTACGACTATACTGTTTATGTTTCGAAACAGATTTCGAGAGTATGCTTATTCTTTTTCTTTGAAAGTGTAAAAGATAGGTCTCTGGTGTTATATATTTCTAACCAAAAAAGTAATTTTTTAAGATCCGACGGGAAGAGCTGAATTTGCAGGTAGGCGAGAGCAGAAAGACAAATATCTCAAGCATTTCAATGACTAATTTCCCATTTATTTAATACTTTCGAATCAAAAAAGGGAAAACATAGGCTAATCATCACAACTGATATTTATCCCAATGAAATATCACACTGGCCATTTGTAAAAGAGCACTATACTTACGTTAAGAATAAAAACTAATCCAAATTGTGTGCTAATTTTTTTTTAATTAATTATTTGTTATGACAAGAATATCGGAAAAATGCAACAACCCCTCCTGAAAAGAACCTGCATATCATCACGTTAACCCTCAACTGTAAGATGCATTGCAGCAAGTAATCTGCTTACATTCCGTTTGTGACATGTGGACATAGTTAAACGGAATTCAATACTTGGCGAAACAGAGCAGAAAATCTGAGAATGGCATGTGATGAAAGAGTAATGAATGACGCAAAGGGAGTTTTTTTTTAGTTTGATGAATTCACAAACATATTTCAAACAGTTGAGAGGCCATCGTTTTGTCGAAATGCATATATTATAGTTTTGGGAATTTAAAATTGTAGGTTTGGCGTGAAAAAAGAACTTTGGATAAATGTAAGAGATTTTAAATCTAAAATGTCCATTTAAAAACATTGAAAACATAAATTGAATGAAATGAATTGATTGAGAAATAAAAATAGAGTTTATAAAAATTATTTAGCAAAATATTTAGTCTGGGTATAAAAAAATATTTCATTTTCGGACGCAAAGCCAAATAATTTGCGTAATCAATGAACTATCCTAATCCATTCATGTGTTGCTTTGTGAAGAAGTAATATGTTTTTGAGAGTTAAATTTAAAAGAAAATCAAATAAAAAAAATTATATTTTAATGACTCATAATCTGAATGGCCTAAGTGATTCACACTGTTAATGATCTGACGCTACATTTAGTTGCCCATTCATCAACCAAAATGAAACAATTGAAAGATTAGATTTGAGTTTGGATTACTCTTCCATGTTAAATGACCCTTGAACCAAGCTGCGATACATAATATCATGGGATTTGTCATTCTTAGTCTAGTTAGAATCCCATATTTCAAATGAGCCAACCCCATTACGAATTTCAAAGTTAATTATTTAAATTTCCAGCATGGTTATTAGGATCAGTCATTCATACAATTATTAAGTAAATGAGCATATCAATATACAATGCAGAATTGTTCAAAAACCGTTAGATTTCTATTTTCTATATGGTTATGAGGATGCTGTCTCAATACAATTCAGTTAAGTTAATAAACACATCAGTGCCACAAAGCTACGTAAGAATCATTAGATTTTGGTTTTCAAAATAATTATAAGGAGGTTGTCTAAGTACAATTCATAAGTTAATAATCACATTATTGCTACACAATCGGCATGTTTCGGATGACATACTTTCTTGCAAGTTTTATTTCTGACTTAATCCGATCCATGTCCGATTGGTGCTATGTTTCCATGTGACATTGTTTCACTAATCGTGGCTCGCGAATAAATTTATTTTCATTCAGCATTTCTGATGATATTCAAGAAATCAAGCATATTTATTTTCAAAAAATCATTAGTATTTGAATTTCCAATATGGTTATGAGGATATGTCTCGATTTATTCATAAATTAATTAACACATCCATGCTACAAAATCTTTAGATTTTAATTTCCTACAGGGTTATGAGGATGATGTCTTAATACAAGTTATAAGTTAATGAAGACATCACTGCTACAAACTTTTATATCCACTGACGGGGCTCTTTATAAAAATCCCAATCAATCGATGAAGGCGTGAGGCCCATGTCACAAAATCAATCCCTTACATCGGCCACACCGTGTTGGAATCTTGGCAAAGTTTAAGCCCCGTGTAACTTCAAAGATGCGCCAAAACTAACATCGGCAGGTGTTTCTGAAAGGTGGGGCGGGGGAGTTATGGCTTGATTGATTAGCGACCCCTCCTCTTGGTGTATTATCTTAACAAATCTGGTTGCTTGGGTTACGATTATTTTGTATGTTTTTCATTTTGATTATCGAAGTTTTCGAAGGTGATGTATTCTTTTGTGCTAGTTTTATAATGGGTTTTGAAGATAAGATGCTCTGGTTGAAGAGTTTTTGTTAAGTGTTCCTTAAAAATATATAAATTATCCCTATGAAATAAAGAAATGCTTACCTTAAGAAAAAATATACCCATGGTAGTCTAATGACTTCATTTTACTTGGATTTAATAAATAAAGTATTCAAATTATTCTTTCATGGCGAAATTTTACAAAATCAAGATAATATGCATTCGACAAACTAAAAGCAGAGGTTTTGAATATTTATAATTCTGAAAGTCATTCATTTATTTTATTAAATTCAGACTATGACACTGATTGAAGATTTCTTTTAAACGTGACTCTTGAGGAAAATAAGCAGTTTCATATTCTCAGCATTATATATTCCGTTCTTGAAATCAAAATTTCTCCACAAATGAGAACTCATTTTCAATACTACTTCCTCATTTATGAGTATAATTTAATATATTATACAAAAAAATATCATTTGAACTTAATTATTCTCATTATTAATGCTAATGAAATCCCACTTTAATGAAACCTCAAAATACGAATTCATGTCATAAAAGTTCCCCATTAAAACCTTACCCACACAACAATCTTAGTACTTGTAATTACCACTTCTACAACACAAGCTACACTGCATAGTATCTTGAATTGCGTTTTAAGCCTTTTGTCAAAAGGTGCACATTTTACAAGTCATTAAAAAGGCATTTTCCTCAGAGTCATAGGGGCATAACTACGTAAATAATAGGTGATGAGAAGTTCAATTGGGTTTGTTGGTTGCTATTGTTATCTAGGTACACCGTGGATTCAGTCCTTTGCTGCATCATATTGCATTCTGATCTTGCAGATCAAAACAGTCAAAAAAAGACTCTTGACTGGTTCTCGTACACATTGCGAATGTTGTCTAGTGTCCTGGTTTATATTTCATATTGCGTTGATCAACTAATATATATATGCCTCATGCCTCATGATATAACCGCATGTAATGTACATTTGAGCTGTAACTATGTGCAACTTACAAGGCATACAAGGCGTAAAACATATGTGGCGTTTTTATGCGGTAAGCAGACCAAATTAAACACTACAACGGCGTGAATTAAATGTACATGGTTCTGAAGAGGTAGGTTAACTCTATCGTAGTCCCATGTCCTGACACTGATGTCGCTTTAGGTCATGCTGCCTATACGCTCAAATATTCTACTCTATTCTGTACTCCGTGAACCAACCTGTCACGAGAAACCCGAAAGAGTATCCCTAAAGTGCCGGTATTTTATCAACATATATATTACTTATTTATACACCTCTGAGGAATACGCAAATGGATCAAAATGTAAATTTATCTTCGCTACTTGAGTTTTAAATCTACATTTCCTACTCTCTCACACACTTTTACATTGTTTTCTTTGTAGTCAATTGTTGAAACACATATCAATATTTTTACAATTGTAAAATTAAGCAAATTTTTTAAATGCATGCGTTTTTAAAAAATATGTTGCAGGAAAGACTGACAGTACATAGACGAATTCATACGTCTGTATCCCTCATAGCGGATATAAATATCTAATTTCGCTTCTTTAATCTTATGCTTTGTGTATAATTAGAAGTAAAATACGTATTTACGTCCCTTTGACCCTGAGCCACAAATCACACATCGTGTTACGCGGCCAAAGGTTTGGAGTAATTTTAGAAACCCTTGTGAAGGGCGTCGGCCATTTACTAAGCCCATTTAACGAGTTATGCTTTTGTCGTGGCGTTTTATTGCTCGTAAATGTACTCACGCCATGGCTCGTGTTGAACAAGGAATTAGAAACACCATTCAAGACAAGAACCCCCGATTATAGCACCTGTTCTTTTGGATTGGAGGATGAAGTTCTTTATCGTCATTGAAAAAACGTTCTTTACAGACAAATTTAAAACAATTTGTCTCTATCATAACTCATTATTAAATGCTTTTCTAAAGATTTTATGACTTTTCGAATTGGAGATGATTCTATTTTGACTTATTAGTACAAAATTAATCGAATAAAAAAAAGTCGTGATAAAGTTTTGTTCCAAAATTACCCCTAAGGTGCACAGCTGTTGCATTTTACGCTGTTTAATTTTAAAACATTCTTAGTTTTGCTTGTCTTTGATCTTCAATGGTTCTTTTTCATAACAAAACAAATAAGGTAAGATGCATAATTTGATAATGTATAGAATCATTAGATTTTTTACATGATTCATGAAACACTTTAACTGACTACATTGAGAATATAATTTTAATTTGAACTAGATAAATTAACATAACCTGGAACTCAATCATGCTGTAAATGGATGCTATTTGAACCAGAAAAGAATAGTTCTACCAAAACACATATGTGTTTCATATATATCAATAAAAAATTAAATAAAAATCTATTTATAACATTTTAGTATTAGCACATTTCTATTCGATATGAATCTAAGTAAAATCTCCGTCGATCCATGATATTCAAATATCTTTTCAAACGAATTACTTGAATACATATTTAAAATCATTTTGGTTTGCAAAAATCTAAAAATATACTTTCTGAAATGTTTAACTATTTCAATGGACATGTTTCTACAACTCAAATGTTTCTTCTCAAACAATTGAAACTACACGTTAAAATTTTTTTTTGCTGCACCAGAATCGTAAAACTTTTAAGCTGCCACTACTTCTCGAAGATTTGATTTATCCCTTTTGAGATGTGTTATGGTTTGACCACAAAATTAGTAAATACATGCTCAAAATAGAGGTGACAGGTAGAAAAGTCTAGGAATCTGGAACATTTTTATACTAAACTTTTCACCAATGTAAGAAATAGCTGTTTTGTGAATAAAACTATAAAGGTCAAATCCATAAACGGAATAAAACGGGTGTTTATTACCAAGTAATGGGACTCGTTTAGGTCCCAGGAGTTAGCAATGGCTGATTTTTGTGTGTTGCACCCCACCGTCAATCAAGGCTGCTTATTAGGAGATTTTTAAAGAGTGAGACATTGAAGATTGAGATTACTGAGGTGGGGCACGTAATGCCTTTATCGTGTTTCTGAAGATGAATATCGTGTTTTAACTACATAATTGAGACAACTGTGACGCTAGGGAAAACACTCTATTTGATGATGGGTGTTTTTTTAATTAGATTTCATGTAGATGGTGATTAATTATATTCCATGCTAGATGTTTAAAAATTGATTATTAAAGTGTGTAGTGAATTTTTAGTGTCATTTTATAATTAAGAACAGTCAGGTTGCAAGGATGGTTATGTATTTTTAATTAAAAAATTAAGATACTACCCGCAGTAAATAATGAAAAAATATGAGAAACAAAATACGTTTATTTATTTGAAAGCTCTACTGTCTGTGTTTTGATGGAGCTAATCCGAATTGGCTTGAACGAAACTCCCAAATGGATATGAATATCTTTACCAAAATCCATATTAGAATATGTGGATTTATTTAATCAGCAACGTTGCGATGATAGGAAAGTATAAACTTAAAAGAATAATTATGGAAATATAGTTGGAAAGTCATCTCCATTCTCCGGCGTTGTTTAAATGCGACCCGTCGTAAGGAAATTTTAAATTCCAAAATTTTTTTGAATGAAAATAAAGAGTTGAAACACTTTTTCGGTATTGCTTTTGAAAATAGAATAACAACAAGCTGTTATACCCGACGTTGCACGGGTAGAGGTGGAAAAATAATTTAACAGTCAATTTAAGTATTTTTTTCTTTCATTTTAGTTACATAAGATATAAAGATTACCCAGTAATTTTCCATTTAATTACCTAACTTGGATATAGTAATGATTAATATTAATTTCAAAAATACCTTTGATAAGAAGCTCAAATTAAAAAGAATACATATTTAAGTAAAAAGTATTCAGTAAGAATTAAAAATGGAAAAACAGCTAGATCTTAAAAGGGTCTCAAACATTTATTTTAACGCAATTCAAGGGAGTTCTATAATAAATTAAGTAACTTTTTTTGACACTTTGTAGATATAAATACCATATAAGCAGTACAAATTTCTACCATAATTCAATGCAAATGATGAAAAGTTAAGAATTCAATGCAAATGTATACAGTACTAAATCAATACAGATATCTATATACATAAAAGGCATGGTCTGCGTGCAGAAAATAGAATATTCTTAATGAAAGCGAATTACATATCTAATTTTAGATGTTTAAGCTACTCAGCAAACAGCAAACGATTGCATTTTTATATTTATTTGTATTTTTTTTAACTGTGATAAAGATACTAAAGCAAACGATTTTTATTTTTAATATTAAATATTTTTCTAACTGCTAAAAAGCTAGCAAACGTTTTTTTTATTTTGGATGTTTATTTCTAATTTTTTAGATGTAATTAAACTAAATAACTTAAAAATCGTTTTAAAAAAAGGGGGGAATAAAACTAAATAAACAATCGTGAAAACGTGCTGTTGAAGGAGCAATAAACTTCCAAGGTCTCAATGCATTGAATGGAAACTTAAAAACGTTCGAAAACGATAGAAGGAATGGTCTGATTCGAAAAATTCTTAGCCTATATTTGTTCCGGACATGAGATGAATTTTTGTGCCAAATTTCGTGACGATCTGTTGCGTGGTTCTTTAGATCTCGTGTCGTATACAAACAAACAAACGGAAGTTGCCTTTTATGTATATAGATTTAACTTCAAACAGATACTTTAGCATACATTGCAAGAAAAATACATTTATTATGTTTTTAAATGATTACGTCTAAACTTAACAAAATTAGAGCTAGAAAGAATTACTTATTGATGAGGTCCAAATAAAATTAATGCTTTGAATATTTTGAAAGTTATTTTGTTATGTCTAATAAAATAATCTAAAACTTCTAGATTAAATTTGGAATGGAAGTAAAGTGATCAAAGCAAGCAATATTATCATAAAACCAATGTTTCTAAATTACTATATTGTCATTATGTTAGTTTTTATCAGTCGGTATATTAAAGTTTTCATTTATTGCTTATCGATAGCAACTTAATAAAACTTAGTGTGTAATAAAGCAATTATTTGCGTAACGCTCACTGTAATACTACATATTAAATTTCGATACATTTGTAAATACATGTAAGGGAGTAATTAAATTTAATAATAAATGAGCGTGCGTGTTTGAAAGAGAGAGCATTGCTGAACATTTGAAAGATAAAGCCCAAATCGATGAAATAATTACGTTTAAACTGAAACAATGATTTAAATTGCTTAAAACATGTCATTTTATTGACAAATAATGATGCATTCGCAGAATTTTTAATACAAAATTTTAGTCCTCAGATCAAACATTTTATCGATGCAAGTGACACTTCCCTAAGTCAGTTATGAAACTTCGATACGAATGAATAATGTCTCCACTATAAGCTCATTCTCTAAAGTAAAAAAGGAATATTTTTTTAAACCCAACATCAATGTTTGTTTACGAAATTTATAATTAAAGTTGCTTTCTATTTTTCGCAAGTTCAGTGACAAAACTTATAAAAATATTGCATACGTTTGCAATATTTTTCAAAGATCTTAAACTTTTAAAAATGTGTTACAAGAAGCTACGTCATAATTTAAAAAATAATAATACTACGCATACCAAAACTATATATTAATGGCAGTAAAAATACGTGATAAAACAGCCCATCCTTCTCCCTAATATCCCCCCCCCCCCCCCTCATATTTATTCACTACTAAATCTCACAGGATACATCCTTCATACAAAAACCGACGCCACTTAATGGAACAAAAAATACCCCAGATTTAAATTGCTATCTTCAGAAAAAATATACCCAGGTTTCTCAAAAAATGAGAAAAAATCAGAAGAATTTTTTTATGCCTATGAGATTTACAAAAAAAAAAGACACGTAGCTATTATCCATCCAAAAAGAGAGACAAAAAAAATGCTCCATGAACAACGGATAGAAGCAGATGAAACGAAGCAAAATAGAACCTTCCCGGACCGGAATATAAAACTTGAGTCTTTATCTTTGAAAAACGGCGCAGCAATTCCCTGAGTAACGGGGGCAGGTTTTAGACTCTTTTATACCTGAGATGTATTATTTGGAGATGGGTATAAATATAGGGGCTTAGCCTCGAAATGTATTAGGTGTCATACGGGCTGTTCTCGTAAACCACTTAGTGTAGGTCAAGGATTATATAGCTATAAATGGGTTTGGAGAGTGTCAAGTTTGGTAACTTGTCATATTTTATTTATAAATCACGATTGCTTCTTACGTAATGATATTTTTCAAATGTATCTGCACTAAAGTTATTTTGAGGTTTCACGATTTATATCTAACAATGTGATATAATTTCATGGATTGTTGATATTTGCAATGACAGGTGTTGTTGATGTTAGATACCTTTTTAAGATGAGTAGCTTCTATTTTTAAAAACGTCACTTGTTGTGTTCAAGCAAGCTAGTCAAAAACGATTGTATTGTTAAATGTGGGTCATAGTTTCCACAAGCTTTCATTTTACTCTTCCTTCGATCGGTTTCCCGATTCGTACTCCTTTCCCACGTGAAATAGAGTTACCAATCCAGGATGATGGACACAGAATTTATTTGCATTTAGCATTTCTGTTGCCACTCAAGACCTGAAACATGCATGTTGTGATTAAAAGTTGAGTGCACTTCGGCATCAGCCAAACAACCAACTGGTATTGTCACCCACGAATATGAACTGTGAGACTCTGTCAACGGGACTCTGCTGTTATATATTGTGAGAGCTGGGGCCCGGGTGGCCTAGTGGGTTTTATCGCAGCACATTAAGCTAACAGTATGCGCATTGTACTGGGTGCAGGTTCGATTCCTCTCTTTCTCTCGACTTTCTCTCTCTGTGTCATTAAAAATGCTGTCTGTGTCTGTCTTACTTGACGAATGTTTATAAGCGGGTATCTGATCAAGCACACAAACCGGAAAACATATGTACCAACCTCCCTGCCTACCTACCTACATATCTTGTGAGAGCTGTTGTTGTAATGCCTACTTGTTCCCTAATTCTATGTTTGTGTTAAATTAAAAAATCTGTTCCCCAAACCTTGGTATTTCCTTTTGTGACGATGCACACTCGAAATATAACAATGCCCAGACTTTCCTTATATTTCTTGTTTAAATTTGGTAAAAAAAATATTTGGATTATAGAATCTCAAATGTGTGTCAATAAATCACAAAAAAAAGAAATTATAACTCATTCATTTATTCTAACAGTCATAACTTGAACACACGTTTCTAAATTGCGAGTGTCGTTGGCCCGCGTAAAGCTGTAGTCCGCGTAAAGCTGTAGTGCGCTGCAAATTGAAACACCTCCTGACTGCTTGACTACTCAGCCGCCCAGTATGATTTGAACAATATAATTTTCTAAAATATATTGTAAAAGTTTATTTCACTTTTAATTGGTAAGATCAACGATAATCTATGGCTATATTTGCATTAACGTCCATTAAAACGGTATGTCTTTATGTGATGTCAAAATATCTGTTAAAATCATGAAAAAACTAATTTTTTTAGATGTGTCGAATTTTTCCAATTTTTAGTTTTTTACGAAATTTTTTCTTAAACAAAACAGAAAACAAAGCATGTGAATTACAATGAAATATGGCGAAAACATATCACCACCTTTTGCGTTTAATGTTTATTGTCGTTATTTAGATTTAAACGTTTATAAAGTAAATTTATCTTACCCCGTCAAATTATGCAATTAATTAATAAATTCAAATTTCCCTATTCTTCGTAATGTGGATTAAACAAAAAAAAATCTTATACACTAAAGAAGCGCTTTTTTCCCCTAGACTAAATCTTAATTTTCGTAGAACACAGTTGAGTGAATATGCAAATGAACTGCAAGACGCTTCGTTTCGGCATTTTATTGAAATAAACATAAATTAATATTCAACTCCAGCATAAAAGATTATAATTGCGCACGCAAAACCCAAATTAATTCACGCTAATTCCTATAATAGTAATTTTTCAAGGGGAAAATACTAATTAAAATGTAAATTATATCGCCCGCTGGCGTGGTGTTATTTTTATTTGGGTTTTAGTTTTTTATATGCGTTTAATGTATGAACATCACCTTTAATAGCGCTTCCTGAAGATTAAAGAGTGTAGAAATAGAATTAATTCTCAATTACCGCTTTATTGATCTACATAGAGTATCTCAAGTTTTGTTTCTGTACTTGTCTTTACCAGAAGCTAGATATTTGCTATTTGGCAGTTAAACAGAGATTTTTTTAAAATTCTATTTTAATAAAAAGCGGTGAATATCGTTTTTGAAAGTCATGCCTCTCTCTCTATATATATACTTATTTTTAAATTTAAGTTGCTTTTGTAAAATTGTTCAAATATGCCCTTAATTAAAAGTCAATAAATAAAACAAAAACCTTTGGTTTTACTATAAATAACAAAGCCCGTAATTATTTGGGTACATTAAAAAGCTATGGAGCATACACTGTAAAAAAATTGTTTTTTTCTCAGTTAAAAACTGTCAACTTTGACGCCATTTAATAATTGTTTATTTACAGTTTAAAACTGTAATTTTTTTTACAGGAAACCGGTAATTTTAACAGGGAGAAACTGTTAATTTAGCAGGGAAAAACTGTTAATTTAATAGTTTTCCCCCATTAATTTAACAGTTTTTCCCTGTTGAAATTTCAGATTTTCCCTGTTAATGTAACAGTTTCTCCCTGCTAAAATAAAATACCCAATACTAGCCCCTCGCGCCCTAGTAATTACTTTGTCGCAGACGGTTCAGTATTGGGCTTGCACGCAAGAGGTTTCTGGAAGAGGTATGGACCGGGCCCAGTTTTGATCCAGGAACCTCTTGCGTGCGAGCCCAATACTGTACCGTCTGCGACAAAGTGATTCCTCGTAGCGAGGGCTCTAGTATTGGGTATTTGTGCTGACCGCCACACGGTTACAAATACAGTTAATACAACTAAATCAATGTTATAGTTAATAAACATTAATGCAACAGGAGCCCAATGCGCGGGAACGAATCAGAACGATGATCTCAATCACGTGACTCTTTGCACGTCTTCAAATATCCCCGAAGGGCAGGTGCATTTGATGGGTTGTGAGGGTGACGTCATGTTAACGAAACTAAAAACTGTTATAAACTGTTTTCCTAAAGAACAATTTTTAACTGTAAAAATATGGTATTTAACTGTAAAAATATGTTTTTTTACAGTGTATAAGTAAAAAAAACATTTAACTAATTACAGTACTGATACATTTTTAAATTGCATTTTTGACGTCACAATAGACTAAAATATTGTAAAATACACTCATAATCATAAAACCAACGACAATACAAAATTAATAAATATTTCAAGATATTTTTTTAAATCGTATTTACAGTTCGCTTTATTAGTATTTCAAACATGTTACTGGAATATTTCTAAAGGTCTTTTTTAGGAAAGTGAAGTTAAAACTTAAAATAGTAATTGTTCCGAAGAAACTTGGCAATAGAGCAGAAATGAGATAGCTGCCAATATAGCGAAAACAGCTTTAATGTAGAGTGTATTTGGCGATAATCTGGCAACCTGTTCATTATGAGCGGCTTTCAGGTTGTCGCGAATGGACTATAGTACTAAACAGATGCGTGACAGTTTGTGGATAATAAATCTGGATTCTACCAAAATAGAAACCTGGTTTTATCATTAACAAGTGATTTATTAATGAGCTAATGAGACTAATTTAATGATATCCTTGTGTAGAATTATAATCAGCCCTAGAGTCAACTCTTTTATAATTTACCGATTATTTTGTGTGGGAGATAATTAATTTTATGAACTCGTCGGGGCTGGAATGGTGTACTTTCAAAACCACACATTTGACGTGTCATTAATTTGGCATTTAATTGGAAGTTTTTGTTCAATAGGTTTTGAAAATTAGGTTTAATAATTTCCAGAAACCTAATGTGTACAAAAGAAACGATGGGTTTTAATATTTTATGTTGGAAAAGTGTATGATTATATGCCTGAATAGATAATTTAAAAAAGAAAGCCACACGAGAAACTTAAGTTTTAATTTGAGATAAAATATATTTTTGTAAGTGCATTTATTTTGAATTCTACTTTAAATTGAATGAATCATTGCTTTATTCCGACAAAAGTATGTAATAAGCAGAATATAACTGGTTTTCATTTCATAAACGCTACCTATTGCTTTGATAAATATTTTTGTTTCCTTCATTCTAATATTTTTAGCCGTAAGTTTAATGCCATTAAAAAGGTTTAAATAAAAAAACTCGTGTACGTACTCAAAAAATGCATTTAATCTTATCGTAGCTTCTAAATTCTGGTAATCTTGAATTTTTTTTAGCAATATGCAAAGACAATGTTTTGATGACAATGTTTGTTTTGTGGATTGAAATTATAGTTTAAATTTAGGTAAACAACAAAGTTTACTTAAATTAAACACATTTTAATGGTGCCATAAAATAAAAAAGACGGAAATGAGCACATCGGGAAAAAGCCAAACAGTAAAACCTTAGTAATGTTTCGTACAATTAATTCGTGAAAAAGCGGTATTGATGCAATTTGCTCACAATTTTTCTCTGTTTTTTTACTGGATAAATTTCAGTTTACCTATTTTCAAACGAATCAAGAAGACAATGGATTGGAAAATTAAACAAATGATATTCCGCTTCAAAATAAATTTTATAAATATAAGACAATCGGATGATAAATTAATTGAAAGGATAAAATATATTTATTTTGTTTTGTTTTACATAAGTACGTTCGACGTAGAAATATTGAATTTCATGAAATAAAAAATATAGAAAGAAAATAAGGAAACAACAATCTCTAATCTAATGCAAAAAAAAATTTGGGGAGAATATAATTTTAAATAAGATTTTTCAGAAGTAGATTTAAATGTAAAATATTTTCGAATGAAAAACAAAATCATGCATTTTCAAAATTTTGCAACTATTTGTATAACCTGGTACATTTTAGAAACATGTTTGTCTAAAAGAGTTGTAATGCATAAAGCTATCAATATTTGATTTCATAACAAAATGTGGAATTAAATTAAGGTCTGCAGTACTAAAACTTTTTAGCTTCTATTTTTAATGACAATATGAGGTATATAATGTACCTTAACAAAATGTACAACACGTATGTAAGTATCGCGAGTAATCTCATCCCCCGAAAAACTTGTGCAGACACTAAAAATATTCTTTATAAGCTTCTGCCACATCGACGCCATTCGAAAGTTCAATACCTTTCCAAAACATTTGATTTGTATTCATAGAAGATTGATTTTTATTTTGTACAAGAACCAAAGTGTTTTAGAATTCCATTTTAAAGATATCTCTAAAAGTCTGCCGACAGTGCGAATGTACGATTTAATATTTTGTCGAATAGATTTAAAACATTCTAGATCTCGGAAACTGTTTAACCTTTCGAACTTGCACAAGTGAGATTTTTTTTATTTAATATTATTTACAGTCGTTTTGTTTAACCAAATTGGATATTTCTTTTTGTAATTAATAGTTTTTGGAACACATATATCAAGAATATCATATAACTCTGCGTAGAAATACTCTCAGGCCAACTTATTAAAAAAGCAAAGGTTAAGTAAAAAATAAAGTTAAATATGCTTTTCTAGAATTATAAGATTTGATTACAGGTTCTTTGGAAATCCTGATACAATTTAAGCCCTTATGAGTATTACATAAATTAACAATTGGTGGCCGAATAGTAATCATCTTGTAGATCTAGGAATACTTGGATTTGTTAAAGTTACTTTACAATAGACAAGGCTAACTAAAACTAAATCCAGCATTTAAAATTCACGTGATTTTCAATAAGATTACATTGCTTAAGGGAAGAACTAAAACCGTAACAAATGTGGCACGAAATTTTACGTTATGATGAGTCACTACAGGAAACAAGAAGTACTGAAAGAATAAACTAATATTTCTCTTTAATTCTCATTGAAAATGTTATTGTACCAGGCAGACAGATGAATAAAAGTATAAAAGTTAATATCTGAGGTCCAACCTTTCAAACAAGTTTTTGTTTTTGTAAATTGGTGTTAAAACTAAGTTTAAACAGATTAATGCATACATATTACAATCATCTTGATACATATTTGTTCAGTTTAAATTGACATAGTTAAAATGACTTAGAAATCTATATACATAAAAGGCAACTTCCGTTTGTTTGTTTGTTTGTATAAGACACGAGATCTAAAGAACCACGCAACAGATCGTCACGAAATTTGGCACAAAAATTCATCTCATCTCCGGAACAAACATAGGCTAAGAATTTTTTGAATCAGACCATTCCTTCTATCGTTTTCGAACGTTTTTATTCGAATTTTCTGAAAAAACTACACCACTTTGGCTCAAATCCGATCTTTTTTTACTTTCCTGATGCCATTGGCTGAAAAAATTAAATAAAACTTTTAACGAAAACATTTAAAATTGAAAATGTTTATTTTATTCTGTTGCCATTAGTTTCAGAAACTAATTTCATTATTTGAAAAATAATTGACATGTTTCAAGTGACGTAATTCCGCCAGTCTCCATTCCCGGATTTTATTGTGGGTTTATTTGATGATTTTTTTATTGATTTTTCTGTTGACTGCATGTATGCATATTTAAGCAATAAATGTATAGTTAAGCTATTACTGAACTGTGATGGTCAAAAAAGCCATCGCACTAGAGCTGCATATTACTGTATTATGTGTTTATTTTTTCGCCAAATACGTTGCCAAACTTGCCAAATTAATAACTAAAACTCGCCAAATTTGCAATTTCTTTTATAAATAATTTATAATCTGGTCGGTTGTTCGAAGGTCATTGTGTTAGAGCTGTATAATGGGCGTGTTTGTAGCTATATCTATTTTTTCGCCAAATTATTTCCAAAACGCGCCAAATGAGCTAAATGGTTTTATGTATTTATGAGGGAATTGTGATGACATTTATGAGTGCATTTTTTAAAATAAATGTTTAAGACCATTTAAAGATTTAGATGTTTTTCCATTTTTAATTCTTACTGATTATTTTTTACCTAAATGTGTAAGTGTAAAAGTAACCTACCTACCTTACCTAACCTTACCTAAATGTAAAAGTAATTAAAATTGAAATTGCTTTTATTTTCTTGCTATTACCTTCAGAAACTAAATTAATGATTTGAAAAATAATTGAACGTGCCAATGAGCTAAATGTTTTTTTAAAAAAAACCCAGAATGGAGGTTTTGACGTGAAATAACATTGTTATACAATTATGGTTAATTTTGAATTTATCAGGAAAATTGAGATGACAGTAAGTTCATATTGAGGAAGATTTTTGTGATATGAGGATGTGCATTTTATAGTGATGTATTTTTAATTTGGAATTTTAAAGCAATATAAGTAACCGAATTTTATTCTTTATAATGAACGGGAACAGAGGCAAAGCTTATTATCCTATAGCAAATTAAATGACACATATACTTAGAACGATTTGATATTCTTTTAGTCCGTGCGAAGAACGGGTATTTATTTGCTAGTCCCAATATATATAAATAACATCCAGAGATTTCAGCTTCTTTTTTTTCTTTTAACATAAAGAATACAACTTTATTGATTCAAAATGCTCATAACTCTTTTGTTACAATAAATATTTTAATTGGTTTTCTGTAAATTTTAGACCAATAACTATATTATATTTTAATACAATAAAACGAAAAAGTGCAATTTAGCAGAGGTATCGGGCCAATTTTTTTCGAATTTAAAAGAAAAGGAAAATATGCTAACAATATGAATACCAAAACTGGGTTACATTTCGTTTACTTCTGTTTTATAAAAAAATTAAAACAAAATTTAAGAACATTATCTTTATCCCTAAAAATGAAATTTTTTTATTTTGATTTCCCTCGATTCCCCCCCACTTATCGTGCATAGACCCTTTAAAGTTTTAAATAAAATTATTGTTTGTTTTAATAAAACTACTTAACTATTATAAAAAAACTTAAAATTAATTAAATTATTTGAAAAATTAAAAAAAATTAATTAAACCTTAAAATAAAAATTATTTAAACCTTTAAATAAAAATTATTTAAACCTTTAAATAAAAATTATTTAAACCTTTAAATAAAAATTATTTAAACATTTTGTAAGGTTTCTAATATAATTGTTCATAATTAATTTTGTCACGTGCTCCTACTTTGTAAGATTCCTTGCTCCGCAAGAGGGCGCCTTATCTTTGTGTACGCACGTGAATTAGTATTGTCTACGTTTTGGGATTTCATCTTGAGATTTTAATAAAAAATGGCGGCCTTATGCTCAAAGTTGCGTTTGTCATTCTTGTTATTATTTTAATATTTAAATTAAAGGCATCGACTGACACATTTAAATAAAAATTATTTAAACGAACTATTTGTTTTAAGTCAATAATTACCGGTACAAGTATACACAACTTCTTTTCATATTTTACCTATGCAAAAAGAATTGTATTCTTTCTTTTCTATTCAAGTAATTGAATGAATGACGATATTTTGGTAGCAATGGTAAATTAATCATAATATTTCCGGCAATACCGTCAATTAACAACGGATTGATAAAAGCACGAACTAGCTGAAAACATTGATGAAGCTCTCAACCCCTTGATTATTTTTCAACCCCAATTGGTTTCTTTTAAAAGAACAATCCCCTTTTGTCCTTACCGTAAAAGTGCTTTGGCGGGAGAGAAAGGTTCCGAACTGAAGTGAACGAGATAAAGATCCGTTTCCACTTGCAGAACACTCCCTTCCCTGGCTCTCGTAAGTCACGGGGTTTAGATGTCAACCCGACTACGGCAGCGAACTACATTTGGACCTTAAACAAACTAATACACCTGAAATTGCCTACTTTCATGTTAATTCAATACATACTGAAATTCTTATGAAAAAAATTAGGTTTGCAAAAGTAACCGTCGCCTAGAACCACTTTTACCCAAGATGTAGACACCTTAGAAAATTAAGTTGACCAACACATAACCCAATTGTAGTTTAAACTTTTAAAAGTTAAGATTAACGATTTTTATTAATTTATTTCGCAAATCGATATGCTAGTAAACAAATAATAAACAATAAAAATCACAATGTGATTCATTTTATGACGTAATTTCAAACTGATTTATATGATAAAAATTGTTGATGACACAACAATGTTTCAATGACTGAAACTAAAATTTCAATTCTTACTATTTTTTTTAATTCGATGGATAGAACCTATTTTGGAAAGGAGGGGCGAGTATGGCGGACATCTTCATCTTGTCAATAACTACTTTTCTAATTTTTGTCAATTCTTTCGAATTAAAAAAAAAGTTTAGCAAGCTAAAAAAAATAAATAATAACTTTTGGGGGTGACAGCACTAACGTTAAGGACTTCTGTGCCCATTTCAGCTTACGGGACCGGATGCAATGAGGTGCATTACTGCAGATGTTCTAGGAAGTTAGTCAGACTAACCCGAGACTCTTCGTTTAGTTCCCAAGCGACTTTGTCTTTAGTTTATGTAGTGTTATGAAGTTTTGAAGGCAATTTCTCTTTCAACCGAAATGCTAACACTCTCGTTTTGAACGTTCTCTACAGCACGCACTAAATAAGTCTTACAGTCTGATTGGCATTGGGCGACTCCGCCAACCCTTTCACTGACCCTCGTAAGTCAGCCGGAGTCGTTTAGTTCCAAGGAGGGAGAAGAAAAAGAAAACATTTTCACTGTCCGGGAGAAGAACCCATGAATCTTGGAAGAATTATTTTTGTTCTTTATTTTTCAGGAAAACCATTCTTTTGTCCCGATTTTAGTTCTATATATTTCTTACAATTTTTATCTGGACTGGAAGAAGAAGAAAAAAAAGTGTGGCAGATTCTTCTTTATTAGGATAGACTGCCCGGGGAGGGAATTGCGTAATGGTAGATAACAGCCCCCATGTCCGTGGCCGGGGCTATCTGAGCCCAGCGTGTACGTGATTTTTCTGGAGATTCGTGTTGTGACAGGAGATTCTGAAATGTGGATGAATGGTTATTGCGGGGGAAGACGCAGTTTTTGTGTCATTGAATTGTGGACTCAAGTTGATGATTTGTTGTGGGTGAGCTTGTAATGCGTTTTGGTGAAGACATCCATCCTAAACTTGACAATGTTTATTTTTTGTTATATCGTGAATAGTGTGTTGAGACTTACTTAAAGTATTTTCTTTTAATGATGTGCGCTTAGTATCGTAAATTGCTTCAAAGACTATTTTCGTTTCAAGCATTTTGTTAGGGTTTATTGAAGAAGTAATGGAATATTGTGTTTTTCTTGAATAGAGTTGCCGATGATATTTCGACAACCCGTATGCACCAAAATATAGAAGACTAAGTTGCTTCGACTCACATATTGCAATATTTTTTATACTCAAGATGGCTGGTTAAAACGCAGCAATGAATCAGCGCCATCAAGCGGGGATATATTTAAGATTGCGTTCCCAAGTGCGGCGGACCTTATATAAACTACTCTACTGCTTAATATTGCCACATACTTGAATAACAGTGACAATTGAAGAGCTTAGTGGAAGAACGTGCTAAGTGACATTGTTGAGAAAATTGAGATTTTTGTGCTGATGAACATGTTATTCCCTCCTTTAAAGACAAAAAGTTTAAACTTTTTCATAAACTCTAAGTTAAGTATATTTTGTTTGCCTTTTGTAAGTGCCCTTTTTAACGCACCCAAGTGCAAATGAAAATTTTCAAAGCTGATATTCTCGCTTTCACCTTTTTGACACTTAGCACGTTCTTCCACTAAGTTCTTCAATTGGGCTTGGAATTAGGATATCGTGTCGACATGCACACTCTTAAAACAAAAGAGTGAAATCCACTCCTATAGGGGAAGTGCATTTTCGGCACGGAAAGGAGTGGAAATTAACTCTGAGTTAAAACCGCTCGTTTGTTTTAAGAGTGCACACGGGATTAATTTTGATACCACATTGTGAAGGGAACTTTCAAGCTGTTGTTGATACCCGTTCGTTCTGGCTTTTGGTGCAAAACAGAAATACAAGTTGCTAAATTTGGAATCACCTAGCAATAGCTAAAATCCAGTTTAAATATCTATAAGTAAATTTCAATTGTGTAATATCATGATACCATACATCAGTAGAGTAGAATATTGATATTTTTAGAAGCGACTGAATAATTTGACTCGTTTATGTTTGAAACATAGGGTAACTGTGTTACAAATTAGCTTTCTGAAACAATGTTGCATTTTTGCAGTTCAGGTGGGATTTTTTTAATCATTCGCAAGTTTGGGAAATTGAATAAGGATTTGATATCTTGTATATTATTAGAATAATTATTTTAATTTAAATAACTGGAAAAATACATAGTTGTAATTGTTTTTTTATAGCATGGCTTGCTGGCACTTCATACGATAAAATATGTTGATGTTAACATTAAGGATTAAAATGTTGTTACCAATGTTTAATTAATTAAAATTAAATGTTTAACTATACTACTTTTGTAGGTTTACCAATTGTTTTTTTAATTTGTTCTTGAACATAAACGTTTGCCATGAAGTGAGGTGAGGAAAGATTTATGGGACATTTAAAAAATATATATATATCGTATTGTTACCCTAGTACTACAATATATCGTTAAATTATTTCGATGCTAATCCGATCCAATTTTTACGCTGTGGTGTCGGGACAACATCGAATCGGGATCATACGATATTATGTTTCTTTGTTTAAATATTTTTTTGCAAGTTTAGTGATTGTTTGTGCATTGCTTTCTTTTGACTTGGATATATACACTATTGGTAATACCGATAACGCAAACTTCCAACTGAATAATAATCCATTTGTACTTTAAAAACCCATTTTCAACCAAATAAACGTATACGCTCAATTCAGTCACTTAAATAACATCATCGTGAGAAAAGTACAGCTTCATCCCTTCACTCAATTGATTTGACACAAGGGTAACAAACATTTGACTAAATGTTTGAGAAAAAGGGACGGACAATTTCTGTAACTAACAAATGTTGCATGATAGATTAGCATATGGGACTTTTTCAAACAGGCAAAGCGTTCATCATAGCGAAATAGATTTTTTTCTTTTTAGCCTGCTTTCCTGGGTTTTTTTAATTTGAAAGAAGTAGAAAATTCTACTTAAAAAATTGGAAAGTAGGTAAAAATATCAGGGTGATTTTTGCCAGTGTGAATTCTCGTACTTCGATATCATTTCGTATGTCCAATTCTAAAAAAATATGTTTATATTATAAAGGTTTAAGTTTGGCTTCATATAATATCTCTTATAGTTCAGTTTGTTCATTCAAACTAAAAGAACCTCATTGAGTCCATTTGTCATTTAAAGAAAATTGTAATGACTATTTTTTATATATAAAAAAAGAAATAATTGGATTCCTTTCTGGAATTTCAAAAAAAAAAAAAATTATATTCTGAAGTCTTTTTGACTCAACCTGTTAGTAACAATTTTATCATACTTACACATCATCTTGTTTCCACCAACCAGAATCCTTAAATCCTATTAGATAGTTTTATGGGAACAAGTTTAGCTTTAAAATTTTTTTGACTGTAACCGTTCCAAAACAGTTCTAAATCCAATCACAGGGAAAGGAATTCCATTAAATCTTTTTACTCGAAGATCCCCCAAAACCAGAAGTGAGTAAGCAGGTGTTCAGAAAAAAAAAATGACCACCGAACTTCGAATGGAACAAAAACCCTTAAACGAATTCGAAAACGCTATTTTTGGTTGTGTTGCTTGGTATATCGGGAGGACAATTCTTCGATTTGTCTTTATGCTCTGGAAGTAAATAGAACACAGTTGTTGTTGTTCAATGTACTCTTGATGGAAGTTAAAAAATAATGAAGTTTCACTCTTTCTTTTTACCCCCCGTCGAAACAGAGCTATAGATTATGAATTCTTCCATCTGTCTTGTTACGAGAGGACTGAAAGTGGGCAAGAAATGAAGAATAAAGTGCTGTAGCTGGAGAATCGGGACGAAGCCAACATGCACGGTTAGTTTGAAATTTAATTTGATTTCTGTAAATAAAACAGAACAGTAAAAGTGCATAGTTTCAAACTTTCCTGAAGTTTAATTTGATTTTTGTTGACGTAAGAGAAGCATTCAAAATATATAGGGTTGGAATATTTACTGAAATTTAATCCAATTTTTATGTAACTCATTTTTATTGAGTTGGAAAGCATGTCTGCTCTGTCGTTGTTGAATTATATTTTAAACTAGGAAAAAGGTAGGAAATATTTTTCTTGGTGAATAGAAACAATGGCATGTTCAGTTCAGTGATTTAGAATTGAATTGTATTCGAAAACACCAAAGAGTTTCTGGTTTTAAGGCAATGTCATTTCCTATGGTTAGGGTGACATTCTATAAGAAAAAATAACTTCAAATGTTTAAATTTTCCACGTTTCCACAACATGAAAGAAAAGTCTATCCTACTTACTAAATTTGTGTTTACGGAAATATTTTATTCTGGTTGTTAATTAATGTGTTTATTAACCCTTTCACTCCCAATGATTCCATTTGGAATCATCAACTTGCTATTTTTTCTCACTAAGTTAAACTCCCACTTATTTTAAATAAATTTTATTAAATTCTGCATACATTTTTTTTTTATAAAAGTATTTTTTTCTTTTTGTATCGTTAGATGGAAGCATCATGTCGTCTGAAGAATTAAATAGTATTTGTTGTAGTTAAATGAAAATATGAAAAACATGGTAAAAATAAAATCGACTCTTACATAAGCTTAGCTTATGTTAATGTAAATATTTTTATTTTTATGTAAACTAATGTTTTTTTATGTAAATTATTTTAAGTTATTTACTTTTGAAACCTAAAGGTATAATTGTTTTTTATATATAAATTAACACATTTCAGCGCATAAAATATTTCAAATTTTCTAAATTAATTTCTGTCATTTTTACACCAACGAATAAATTTAATGTGACAATTTAATTAAAATTATGATTAGATTTCAATCAAATAAAATTGGAGTTAACATAAATAAATATTTCGACATGTTACACAACATGTCAAGAAAATTAAGATTGAAATTTAAAGTTTGAGGTGTGGAAATATAATTACATATCATTTTACCTTGTCAATAATTTTCTAATCAACTAAATTTTTGTTCAATAACGTTTCAGTTATTTGATGTTTTTAAAAATAGAATTTAATGTCTCCCTTATACGGCTTTTAGTTACTAACTTATTTTTTAAAAATGTCAGTTGCAATAATAATATTACACTTCAAGTGCCAAGTATTCAAAACATGTTCCAGAGAAACTTTTAATTTAATCAGAATTAAAGTGATTATTTTCTCATTGAATTGGTTTCAGCGCGAAATATGTTTAATTGAAAGCATTCGTAATGCAATTTGTTACCTTCAAATTTTTTCTTACAAATTCGTAAAAGCCATTTTCGAGTGTGATACACATTTTTAAATCCATTTAAGTGTTCGAAAGCAAATCTACCAATCCGAGAGTAGCAAACGATTTAACTCAACACATTAACCAGACTATTTTAAACAGATTATGGATACTTTTTGGAAAATGAAAAAAATTCTAAACTACGAATTCAAAAATATCCCGGTAACGGTGAATGCTACTTAATCTATCTACATGTCAGAAAGTTATTAAACGTGGGGAAAGGCCGAGTCTTGTTTAATACCTGGAGAACTGGAACATTAAAAACTAGAGATGTGAAAGTATTACTTAGTTCATTTTCCTATGTTCTCAGTTCCTTTTAAAGAAATGGTTTTTGTTCGTTTGAAAGAGAATGAGACCGCTGAGCCGCGGGTCTCCAAACCAAATATCTATAATCCCACTTTTCGTAATTAGATCGACTATTTTGTTGTCAAATTATTTTTTGAAAGTTTAAAAAAAAGTATTTGAACCAATTTCAAAAATTGGGATTATAGAGACTTGTAAGTCAATTACATTTACAATATAAAAATTCGTTTGTAAAAATATTCAATACAGCTGGAGAAATGTGACTTGACTTAGAACATATTTTCTTCCTATTGGATTACGCAGAGGTACTTTGGTTTAAAGACCAGCGGTCATTCGGGATTAACCTTAAAAATATTGCAAAAGATATAAGCATTTACAAAATAACAATAACTTCTTGTGGTGCACATAGTTGCTAAAATCTATAATATTTTTAAGAAATGAAAAAAAAACTTTTTTATTACTTAACATACTGATTTAAACGTTTTACACAAATTTTAAAGCAAACATTTTAGATCAAAAAAGAGTTATAAGTAGTTATAAGAATTGCTTTTTCCTACGATATACACATATATTTTGTTTAACTATTTACACAGTTTTATTTCACATTTTTGTGTTTAAATCATATGTAAACGGTTGTATCATAATCCATAATTTAGAAAGTACAGCTCTTTTAGCGTGTCATTTTTCAGTTTTGAAAAACTTAGAAGGGTTATAAAGAGGTCACAGTCCACAGAGTGAGCAGTTCACAAAATGTACCGAAAAGGCTACTGTTACTCTTTTAACAAAACACACCCATGATAAATGAGATTGCAAATGGGATTCTAGGGCGTAGTGCTCTTTAAATAAAACATTGTAAATTACTTTGAAAATTGACAAATTGACCATAATTCAATGTTTTATTTACACACATTATAGCACAAGTAATCATTCGATGACGTTTTTAACAATTGAATTAAAAATGCAGGGCTGTGTTTTTCTAAAATTTATTTTCATTGTTTCTAAAAAGCTGTAACGTTATTGAAAGAAGAAGTATAAAAAGCTTTAAAAGCAAAAAGTTAATCATCCGTTAGTGTTTAAAATATAAAAATATATTTGTGTGAAAATTTTCTTTTTCTTTTAATGAAGCATCAATTTTTACGCTGCAAAGTTGGCGTGAATCTAAATATTGTGTGCTGGATTCTTATATTGATATTAAGTAAATAGATTATTTTATCTCAAAAAAAATAATTTAAATAAAAAAATATTTTGAAGGAAAGATAAAACCTTTAAAAACTATTTATTTTAAAATTATCTACATTTTTTTTGGTATCAGAGTGCAATTTGCTATATCGCTTATGCACCCGGGAAAGGTCAGAAGTCACCATGTTACGTTAGATACCAATTTTTTCCCTATTACATAGATTAATGGAGTTTCCGACCTATGTGTATGGGTTAAGATACGAAAAAATACGCATAGTGTATTTGATTGCAACTTACGGTCATGTTATATTAACCTGACGATAGAACTATTCTTAGTATTACCAAACTAGATACTAAAAGAGTACGCGTCGGATATAAGCTATAACTGATCAAGTTCCAAAGTCCTGAGAACTATTTAGGTAGTATTAGGATGTCCATTTGTTTACTTTTCATCTATATACATAAAAGGCAACTTCCGTTTGTCTGTTTGTATAAGACACGAGATCTAAAGAACCACGCGACAGATCGTCACGAAATTTGGCACAAAAATTCATCTCATCTCCGGAACAAACATAGGCTAAGAATTTTTTGAATCAGACCATTCCTTCTATCGTTTTCGAACGTTTTTATGTTTCTCATTCAATGCATTGAAGACCTTGGAGGTTTATTGCTCCTTCAACAGCACGTTTTCACTGATTGTTTATTTAGTTTTATTTTACACATTTTTTTAAAACGATTTTTAAGTATATTTAGTTTAATTACAGCTAAAAAATTAGAAATAAACATCTAAAACAAAAATAGCTTTTTAGCAGTTAGAAAAACATTTAATATCAAAAATAAAAATCGTTTGCTTTAGTATCTTTATCTCAGTTAAAAAAAATACAAATAAATATAAAAAATGCAAATCGTTTGCTGTTTGCTGGAGTAGCTTTATAACATCTAAACAAGCATTGATTAGGTACTGTATACATTTGCATTGAATTCTTAATTTTTCAGCATTTGTATTGAATTATGGTAGAAATTTGTACTGCTTATATTGCATTTATATCTACAAAGTGTCCAAAAAAAGTTACTTAATTTATTATAGAACTCCCTTGAATTGCGTTAAAATAAAAATGTTTGAGAAGATTTTAAGATTTAGCTGTTTTTCCATTTTTAATTCTTACTGTTTTCTTTTAATTTTAGCTTCTTATCAAAGGTAGTTTTGAAATTAATATTAATCATTACTATATCCAAGTTGAGTAATTAAATGAAAAATTACTGGGTAATCTTCATATCTTATGTAACTAAAATGAAAGAAAAAATAGTTAAATTGACTGTTAAATTATTTTTCCACCTCTACCCGTGCAACGTCGGGTATAACAGCTAGTTAGACCATAAATTAAAAATTTTGAAGCTTATATTGGATATCGGATGTGTTTATCATGTATTTAAAACGCTTAAAATTTAGGCAGAAAATTATAGAGTAACCTATATTTTTTCACAAACAGGTGCAGGTGTAAGATTAGGGAAGAAATCGGGAATGATTTGTTTAATATAGTCTCCTACCTATATTTTATTATTACCATACTAAATATATTGTGCACATCGAAAACCAGTGAAAAATATAACGTGTAAAAAGAGGGGCGTTTTTTAGTCGCTGTATTAAAACATGTCTCAGCACACCAATAGGTTGAATTGAGTGCCAGCCCTTCTGTCACCATCTTTCAAGATAACCCAGTTCGGAGAGGGTGCAGTTTTCACCACACCAAAAAAGTTTCAAAAGCAAAAACTAAGCATTAGCAAAAAACAACTGTCCAGTAAAATAACTTGTTTCAAACTTCCAGTGAAAACTTTAATACTCGGGACAATTTAGTAAATTAATGGTAGGTCGAGAGTGGCGAACTCACATTTCCGACCTTGTCTGGGTTGGAGGGTAGGTATAGTATTTCGGGGGCGGTGTTTAATGTTTGCAAACTTTCGGGGAGAAGTCATTCGTTGGATTGATTGGCAAAAAAAATGCGAGCTGAGGGTTGAATTAAAATTCCATTTGCAAATAATTTTCTCATAAATCGTTTTCGGTCCGGGGTGCCTGAGGAACATTAACGCGTGATTGATGTTGTGAATTTGTTCATTTGCAAGAGTCAAAACTCAAAATTAACCTTCTGATCGGAGTCTGGAAATGCAATCAGTTGGTTACGTCATCAAAGAAATTTTTTGAATATTTCATTTTTTAAATTGCTTTTTTTTAAACGCAGTTTTTACTTTATTTTTGTAGCCCATTTCATTCAACTGAACTTCATCAAAACAAAATAGGACAAAGATAGAAAGCTTATAATTTAGAATAAGCTGACATATATCCATAATCTCTGATGTACATTTTTTCGGTCAATAGAAACTCTTTGAACTCAAAAACATTTGACAATTCTTAAATGGTCTTCAAATTCCATAAAGACAAAAGAAGTCGGCTCAGTGGATGAGTGGTTAAACGTATCCGTCTCATAAGCCCAAATTCACGGGTTTAAGGCCCGGTTGAGTCGTCAGATTTTCTGGATGGGAAAATCAAGGGCACGCATGTCATTTGATTATGTGACATGTAAAAGATCCCTGGAGTACCCATCTGGCTTATATTCTCTCGGCAAAATTAAATCTCGACATACTTGAACATCGACAGAGAAATCAGATTCATTGTAATCGGAGCGTCAAAATGGGTAGCGAGAGTCGCCTAGGTGGTGCCACCAAAAAATGGCCCTGAGTTCTGGGGAATATGAATAGTCTACAAAGGCTTGACGGCCAAAATTGCAGTCCCATTGGAGAGAAAGAATAAAGGCAAAAGAAAAGCTTTATACAAATGGAAATATCATAAAATAAAACAAGTTGTAAAATAATTGACCACTCCATTTTGTTTTGGAAAGCTTTTTGCTAAAAAATAGGCGTATTTAGACTATTAAACCTCTTTCACACGTGCGGCAGATCCCACACATTCCCCAATAAGTCTATTATTAAGCTGCCCTTCACACGAAGAGACTTTTTCTCATCTATTTCTTAAATAAAACGTTTTCCTGAGAGAATTTCGGGATTTTTTTAGTGTTTGTTATATTATTAGACGTTTATTTTCTAGCTTGCTCCCAAATGCAATTTGTAGAGATGGAAAGAAGGTTTCCTTTTTGTTGACTGTTTTGAAGGTTTTTGGTAATGCTTCAGATTTGTTGTTTGTATTTATTAACTCGCAAGAAATCGCTTTACATTCTCTTGCTTGTTATGACACGGTAGATTTTTAGTGCATCGATTCTAAAAATATCATTTTCTTATGTCACTGGATTTTATTATTTTAGAACACATCATCACATTAAAAGTATTATAACAATATATGCAATGCAACAAAACACTTGAAGCGCTTTACATTTATTTCTTTAGTAACCTGGTCTATACACATTTAAAGGAGTTAATAACCACCAACACAAAACTGTTACTTTTTATTTAATTTTTAGTTTTCGAACAACTTTTGACACCATTTTCTTTAGAACTTTATTTGTTCTCTTTTCGGCTAGATATAGATAACATTTTGTGGTTTAGCTATCTCTCTTCCTAATTTTTCCTCAAATATATATTCAATACATTTACAAAACTTTCCATACAAGCCCAGCGCTCCATTGTCAAAAAATAAGTTTAACTAAAGATGTGTGGCTTATCCAACAAATGTCAGTACTCTACCTTTATGGATTAACTTAACACCATATGTTTGCAGTAACATTACACTGTAAAATATGAGTAAACTCCTTATTTGTGTAACTAAACTCCTTATTTGTGTAACTTTACTTTATAAATGTAGTGACTTTACTCCATAATGTTGGATAGGCATCTAGGCTTTCACCAATGCTACAGAGTAACGTTTCCCAACACATTTTGACAATGTATACATAAACTAGTCAACAAGTACGAAAATATACGTTAAACTATCCCAACTATCCCTCACCGGATACCAAGACTGATCACTCGGCCTTGGCATGGTTATTATCGTTCCCCTTCTGAGAGTGCCAGCGAAATGACGCGATTTGCCTAACTACTCAGGACAACATCAAGAAAAGTTTCGCAAGATTGGAACCGAGGAAGAGAAATGACACGACTCACACAGGACCGCAGTCAAAAAGCATTTATATAATCGAATGGGATCAGTTGGGAAGCGTCTCCAAACTATATTTGGAAATAATTTGCTTAGATGGATCATTTTTGTCGCAGGGTTTTTTAATGTATGATCTGTAAAATATGTTTCCGTTTGATTATTAAAAAATGTCGGATGTTTGAAATAAAATAAAGCAAAGGCGAGCAGTTTTTTTAAAGTTTGATTTACAGTAAAACCTGCTGGGTATGATATGAAATGTGACAGAAGAAATTATGAAAAATTGAGGTTTTGTTTAGTGTTGTGAAATTGAGTAATGGAATTACGGAATGAGGTCAGAAATACGAATTGCAAATTGTATTTGAAAATGCCTTCTATCTGCATATAAAGGATCAATATGGGTGTTTCTGATTTGACTTTATCATACATTGGGTTGAATTTTACAAATAAGTGGGGACATTTTAAAAATTCGATTAAACTGATATTATAACTGAGTAATGTGTGTGTGCGCGCGCACTATTTTCTTGCCATTCATTCTAAAATATGGATTTTAAAATTATTTATTTCCAAAAATGCTAAAATGGATTCAAACAAAGAAGAAAAGTATTTTCAAAACAAAATATATATGCTTTATCAGAAAAAAGAGGCATATATTTCTTATGATCTAAAGTCGGACTTAGTCCCTTTTCCAGCTAAGGTATCTACATACTTATTGTTATTAATGCCAATAAAAATATTCGAGATCCAGTTCGCCACAAACACATTTATTCCAAACGACGACTCTCCATCGACGGAACTCTACAGAATATGGAATATTTTGGCAGGAGGCCCGGGCGCCCTCCACGCCAAATCGTCCGATTGCGAAGAAGGGAAAAACGACAACAAATACGAGTGCACTTCCACCCACGACATTAAAAGATACCAAGTAATAAACAACTTGTTGTAAAACACGTGTTCTCAGAAATGTTTAAAAGCCATTGATTCTGCGAAAAGGGTAAAGTGGATAGATTCTTCTTTCTAGAGTGTTGTCGACTGTTTAGGTCAGATTTATGTCAAAACAATATACAAATATAAAATCCTTTTAAAATTGTGCTACACTTACATAATTTTTTAGCTTAGTAGCAATTAATATGTTTATTATAATAGTTATTAGATGTTAAATAACTCACTATTTTTTTTATAAAACTTTAAGGAGCGATTACTGTATATGAAAATGACAATGAAAATGAAATAGTTATTTTGTCTCAAATACTTTAATCAAAATTGTTTTCTTCTAAAAAGTTCTTATTTGCAGAAAATCGTGGAGTACTTCTTGTTTTTACAATCCACTGTTACATTTCTAAATAAAAATAAGTTTGAAGTATTAATATTTGAGCTACTGAAACGATGGGAAGTACTTATTTGAAAGCAAGTACTAATTTTAAATTTTAAATTTAAATGTTAAGCAAGTTATGCAGTTTCGGATATCATGAATGTAATAGGGAATATTTTCAGAGTTTCCTAATATTTTTGTTTATAATCAGCCATACGTAAGAATTTTCTTTATGAATACTAGAGAATTATGATGATACCAGAATCTTCAATATATTAGAATAATGCAAAGTAAATATTCAGTGATGTTTTCGAAAACACCATCAAACGACACGTGTTCTCAAAATAAAATATTATGCTATGGTTCGACCCGACATATCTACCAAATAAAAATTGAGTTTTATTGTATCTTTTTTTTCGTATAGGGGAATTTCGGAATGAGACGTGAAATATGGAGCATTCACTCTGTTTGCAGTTCGCGTCACGGGTGCATGAGCTGATTGTATTTTGATGAACCGGGGAGTGTCGCTAATGCGCGGCGTCTGTTTCAGGCTCACTTCATGGGGATGCAGTAGATTTGTAGACGATATTTGTATACAGATGGAATTAAATTGGAAATGCATTAAAATATTTTTTGGTCTGGGATATGGATGTATTTTGACTGACTGATTGTGTGTGTAAATCAGAAGTGCCTCTGTTTCAGACTCACAGCATGGGGAACTGAAGTAGGTTTTTGCAAACAATGTTTGTATAGATATGGAATTAAATTGGAAATGCATTAAAATCTTTTTTTAAGTTGTTTTGCTTGGGATTTAGATGTATTTTGACTGAGTGAGTTTGATTGTAAGTTATTTTATTTGTTAAAGATAATGAGGGCGTGTTGCAAATATAATATCGAATAATAGTAGGCAGAGAATTTCATTTTGAGTAAATATACAAACACTCTTTCTACTAGTACAACTTGATTTGATGATTGAATAATAATGTGCTTATCATTGAATATCATTCTATTTAGATATTAACATAATGAAAAGCATCCCCCTGGAACAAACATCACTTCGGTACAAGCAAAAACGTCCATGTTCAAAGTTCGTTACTGGCATTTATTACAATTCAACCTCCTCCCCCCCCACCCTGTGACGTCAACCAACGTCACAACCTGTGCGTTTCTTCTTCCAACAGATAATATGTAGCCAAAAGCCTCTAATATGTACCAATTAAGTGAACTTACTATAGTACTACTAACTGTACCAATTACTACTATAACTAATTAACACTTTGCAACCACGCCTAAACTTATATGGCCAGATAAGCTTTCCGTGATGCCATGCTATTCATCCTGTTCGGTAAGGTACAGCTGGGGAAAATAAAACGATCCACCCTTCATATTTCAGCTGCTATTGGTCAAGGAATTTTGTGCAAGGTGTCATTTTTCAGGAAATAGCGTAAGGGATTAAGAACTGGTAACCAAAATTGTATAAGGGGTCGTCTACATATTAAAATGAGTAGCAACTTTGAAAATTCCAATGGCAACACCCAACTTTTTTTGCATAAAAATGTTCAGCAACTTCAAAATACCCCAGGTATAAAAAATAATTATTCATTTTGCATTATTTGCTGAGATATTAAAGCATTAATTTTCAATTCGTTTGGGGGGAAATCTCCAAATTGATAAAGGTAATATTTAGGGTGTTTTTTCGAAACGACAAGCTAGCAAAAGGCTTACCATAATCTCGCCAAAAGATGCTAGAATTAAACCTTATTCACTAATATTGTGATTTTTTTTATGTTTTTACCTTTTTTTTTTTAATTTTGGATTTTAAAATTCAGAAATAAAATAAAGGGTAGACGAGAAAAAGTTTTAATTTTAAATTAAGTCACATATACGATTATTTATAACGAACATATTTTCAAATGCGATTAGTTACAATCAGATAGACAAACATAATTATTACATTTAGGTGTTACATTTTATGCAAATTTTTGTTTCATTCATATTGCTACAAAAGGTTAGTTTAAAATTCGGCACACTGGGTCTGGGACATATCCCGACAGCCAAAATCCCGACAAACCAATATTCCGACAAGCCAAAATCCTGAATGAGTCAAAATCCCGAATGGGTCTAAATCCCGAAAATAGATTTTTGTCCATTTCTCGATTTTTTTTAAATATTAGAGATTATTTATTTATTTAGTTATTTAGTCAGTTAGTTAGTTAGTTAGCCAGTCAGTTAGTTAGTCAGTCAGTCAGTAAGTTAGTTAGTCAGTCAGTAAGTTAGTCAGTCAGTAAGTTAGTCAGTCAGTAAGTTAGTCAGTCAGTCAGTTAGTTAATCAGTCAGTTAGTTAATCAGTCAGTTAATCAGTCAGTTAATTAGTCAGTTAGTTAATCAGTCAGTTAGTTAGTCAGTCAGTCCGTTAGTTAGTCCGTTAGTCAGTCAGTTAGTTAGTCAGTCCGTTAGTTAGTAAGTCAGTCAGTCAGTTAGTTAGTCAGTCAGTCAATTAATCACTCCGTTAGTCAGTCACTCCTTTAGTTAGTCCAGACTGACTAACTTAGTCTAACTGACTGTCAATTAGTTAGTCAGTAAACTGACTGACTCACTGACTAACTAATTGACTGACTGGCTAACTAACGGACTAACTAACGGATTAACTGACTGTCTCACTGACTAACTAATTGACTGATTGACTGACTAACTGACTGACTAACTTACTGACTGACTAACTTGCTGACTGACTAACTTGCTGACTGACTAACTTACGGACTGACTAATTAACTGACCGACTAACTAACCGACTGACTAACTAACTAACCGACTGACTGACTAACTAACGGACTGACTAACTGACTAAATAACTAAATAAATAAGTAATCTCTAATAATTAAAAAAAATCGAGGAAATAACATATTATTGGAAATTTTATAATAAAATAATTATAAATAATATTGGAAATAACATACATTCAAAAACATAGTAATCGATATAATTTAATGTTAATTATACAAACAAAACACATTGTATGCACTTGAAACAAGAAAATATTTTTAGACATTTGACAGACATCAATAATTTGAATAAACATTTACCAAAAACGCTTTTCAACCACCAAACGATAATGCAAATTAGTGTCCAATTTGCTAAGTAATTTTTTACACGGTCCCTAAAATTCGTTTTTTTCAGTATTTTTACAATAACTCGGCAAATAATTGTTGTTGAATTAAAAAAAAATCGGGATTTTGGTTCTACTTGATCTACTTTATCGATTTATGTAAAAAAAATTTGGGGTTGCTATTCATAATTTATTTTTTCTTATTTAAATTTAAATAAAAAAAAAATAAAAATGAAAAATTGATGAAAAAACTTGTATGATTTGTTTTTGGAAGATTAAGAAGTATATAATGAAAAAAAAATGTTGGTTTAATTCATTTTATTTGTGGAGGTATAAATAAAAGTTTGTGAAACTTTTTTAACATTATGGGCCTTCAACTTCGAATGCTTATATCTCAACAAATAATGCAAATTAATACATTTTTTTTGGATCTAGGGTATTTTGAAGATGATAAACATTTTTATATAAAAAAAATTGAGTGTTGCCATTGGAATTTTCAAAGTTGGTACTCATTTTAATATGTAGACGACCCCTTATACAATTTGGGTTGCCAGATCTGAATTCCTTACGCTATTTCCTGAAAAATGACACCTTTCACAAAATTCCCTGATCAATAGCAGCCGAAAAACGAAGGGTGGATCGTTTTTTTTTCCCCAGCTGTACGTTTGCACTAGAGAGCGTGGGACTAGAGCTACACGAGGGCTATTGGCGACGGGCATCATAATTTAGAACCACTCATCCTATTTGGAGTATCGACTGTTCCAAAGAACACACAAGCTCTTCAACTTTTTCGGTACCCAAAAAACTACGGGCGCCAGGCGTAAAAGAAACGAAATAAAACGGAGTTTTATCAGAACATTCGTTATTGACTCACTCAATCACCGTGAGCCGAATCTAAAGCAATCATAATCACAATACAGATAACGATCATTTATATACAAGTCCATGCGTAACTTCTTCACTTCAATTATCAAAGAGTAGAGTCAGCCATGAGCGAGCATATTTATTTGTCTTCTATGAAACAGCCGAGTAGTATGACGTCACGGAGAACTTCATTGGCTTTGTAACTTGAGGCCGTGGTGCAACAACTGTTTTGGCCACCTTTAATAAAATTTTGTTTACTACCATATCAAAGAAACAAAATTATTAAAAATCAATGTATTCGGTCGTCTAGTAATGTATTTAAGGTTGCAAGATACATTACGATAGAAAAATATTAGTAAACATGTTATCGAAAATTTAAAATAGCGTCTGACTACACAACAATTAAATTGTTTAGTCTACTTGAATTGAAAATCGTCAAAGAAATGTATTTCTAGAAGTTAATTAACGTACATAGCTTTATTCTTGCAAAACCATCATAAAAGCAATGACATCATCTAAATAAATGATGTCATAACACATCATCTTCATAAACAAAAGTCGAGACTTCATTATCGAATCGACATTTTAATTTTTAACCTTACGTATTTTAAAGAAAGTAATTAGCTTTCGAATTTTATTACGAAATTAATTCCGTTGTTACTTTTCATTAAAAAAAAGCAACGGGGAAAAGGGTTGGGAGAATAATCCAAATAATTAATCAATTGACAACTTATCTAGAAAGTAATTAAAGTTAGTATGTAACTATTTGAATGAGTCTGGCATATCATCTTATTTTTGTTTCGAATATGGCTGCGTCTTAATTACGATATTGGATATGAACAACGTGATACAACTTCCGAGTTTCGGAATGAAAAAGTTTAATTATCTTTTTGAAAGGCAATGCGAGTTGAAAGAATGTACTGATTCAAACGTTTAAAAGTAATTTAAGCTTATCGTTATTCATATTTAGTTTTGTAAATGTAATATAAATTATTATTATCATTGAAAACAGATTCACGTAGGTAGATAATTTAAATAGTATATTAAACTCATTTAAGATTATATTAATTAGGAAAGTATTATTATTAGGATATATAATATTGTTTTGAAACATATTAAATTACTTTAATTTCAGTATTTATGAGTTTGTCAACCAAAAAAGTAATTATCTCATATTTACGACTCGATGTTTTTTTTTGTGACTTCTCTTTATTTGCTGTACAGCTCTTTCACATAGTACAACAAATGAAGTCACAACAAAACATTGAGTTTAAATATAAGATAATTACTTTAAAAAATTTTAAGTCTAAAAAAATTGCGTCCCTAAGTTAATCATTCTCTAATGCCAATTGAGTTCAATAACCAAACAGCAAATGACACTTTCATTCCCGTTCATTTTTCCTCAAAACACCAACTAGACAGTATCACAAGCAATGCTAGAATGTTTCAGTTTTTTCATACCGAGTCATATCGCATCTCGTATTGAATTCAATACATATTTCAACACTAAACCTTCCAAAAACCCAATTTCATCAAGAAAAACGACCACCGAAAACCAATGAAATTATGGAGAGTGTTGGAAAACAAGATATAGATATGAAAAATAAAACCATCTTTGCTCAGCAACAAGAAATGCTTTTATCCGCAGATCTTATCTCTAAAAGATCCCGGTCTTTCTACCTTCCCTACAAACAAGCTTCCATAACTTGCAGGGAGGGTCCAGGCAGAATTAATGGAGTATTGGGTTCATATACGCCATTTCCAACTACTTACACTGAGACGAGATTTAAATGGGTGATGCATCATTTTATTATTTTTGATACAAATCAATAAAAATTTATGTAATGTTATTTACAATTTTAATAAAGTAAAATTAAGTACTATTTAAATGTAATTAAAATTTTATTAAATTATTAACCAGAATAAGATCATGTATGATTTAAGTTAATCGATTTTCAATTTAGAAATATATTCAGCAATATTCAAGAGCAGTGGATTTCTTTGAAAATGTTTTGGTAGAACAGTAAACACGAATAGAATTATTCGTTTATCATAGATTTATTTAGTTCACGGTTAATTGAAATCGCGCTAGAAAATACACATGATATTGCTATCGAGTTTCGTCATTCGGAACTGGGGTCAAGTGACGAGGCTAAGCAGGCTCCTAACACTATTATTAGCCACAAGTATTTTGACTAACACAAATTTCACCTGCATAAAAATACACGCCATTGGATATTCGATATTCATAATTGGATATTCGGTTCCTTACGATCCCTTTATAAGGGAGCTGAACGAGGACCGAACCTGTAACGATAACCTGGGTGGCATGAGTCTACCACTCACAGGTAAGGTTCAAGACTATCTTGTAAGATTCTAACGAAATTGATCTGTAACAATATACGGATGGACGTTTTGGGACCAAACGCCAGTTAAATTTAAATACAAAGGTAAAGCACTTCGTAAAAATGAGACATATTGCATAAAGTCGATGACACAGTTGATTTCGGGGATAAAGGTATATTTCAACTAAAAAGGAAAACCCAATATGACTTAAAGAACAAGACAAAATTGATTCAAATAGGCTTTTTATTAATTTCATACGGGCTGGCGAACCCAGTCGGTAGTTTTCGTATGAAGGCGCCTTGCATGCGAAAGGTTCCAGGTTCGGGCCCGGACATTGGCAAAATAACGCCCCACTTATAAGCGGTCTCTGTGCTCAATTATATTCTTATATGTATCGTTCTAAATTATGTTATATCACCAGTAGCCCCCGTTGAGCTCTAGTGCGACGATAATTGAACTCAACTCAGTTAATTACAAACACTAAGGCAAAAGATTCCTGACTTGGGATCAGCCCGTATGCCGGGGCTACTCCTGCAGGGAATTAGTCCAGAAAGAGAGAGATAAGGGAGCCCCAACTGTGAGTCCGGGAGCATCCCCTAGGGAAAGTCCGCTAAAAGGAATGGACACCATTCCCAGTGATTAACAGTTAGTCTTGTGGCCGCATCCGGCAATGAGTCTAAAAATGAAAGTTGCTGACGTCTGGGACTAGGATTGAAGAAGAAACAACTTGTTTCTTCCCTCTCCCAGTAAATTAGTAGAAATGGGTCTTGGTTAATGCCCAAAAAAAAGTGTTATTTACTCATAGGTATAACGCAATAACTCTTGGACTAAGTCTATAGCAAGAAGAGCAGTTGAGCTTTGAAATACGGATATGGTTTTTGGAGTTTCACCAAGGAATAGAGTTGTAAGCAAGGTATTAGCTAGTGAAACATATATTTCTTAAAGCATGGCATAAATATTATTTCCACGTATTGGTACTTTGCTAATACATAAATAGTACTTTATCCTACTAGTGCGAAATATTGGACTTTTTTAAACGAGTGAAATAAACTACTGAGTTTAAAAAAGAAATTATGTACTACCGAGTTTAAAAGTATTATATTTTGAAGCAAAAATCGAAAATGTTTGTCACGTTTAAATAAAGAATTTTCCGGCAATCAGACGCTCTTATTTACTTTAACGCACTAGTGCGTAAAAAGTTATTTTTAAACAGTAATTCTTTAAAAAGCATCACTTTCTTAGATTATTGATTTGGAAAGTTAGTTTTTTTTTCTAGATAATATAAAAAATGTACGTAAGGAGTCATTTACATGAACATACAAAAGTTAGAACTAGTTACCAAAATGTTTAAAATAGCTGTTTTATAGGATCAATTTTGCCTAAAAAAATCATATTTTAGTCACCACTGGCAACCCAATGACAGGTTACATTGTGTGTATTTGTTCAAAAATAACTTGCGAATTTTACTTTTTGCCCTTTGAAATTTTGGGACCTAAATAATATTCAGTGCACTTGCTTGGAAAAATTCATTTCAACCCATCGATTACTCATATATTTATGCACAAAACTCACCACTAGAAGAATCGGAAACATTTTTCTTTCACTAAAACCATGAATTGAAAGGTTGGTTCTTGACCTTCATAACTTACCTAAAAAGAAAAAACAAAAACTTAAATAATCATAAATATATGACATATATTTATTTTCTCGTGTTACGTTTTATAAATCTTATCTCAAATCATTTATCCAGTCATGAAGTATAAAATAATATGAGGAGATTCTACAACTAACTTTTTAATCGGAACGTCGTATACAGCTAATGCATTGGTCCCAACTTCAGCAAATGTATTGTTTTTCTATGTTAGACCTTCTAATGGTTGTGAGAATATTCATAATCATCAAAATAAAATTTGAAAGGAAACTATTCTTCGTCAATCAAATTATTATTTGGCAAAGTTTAAAAATAGCGTCAGAATGTCAAGGAGCATTTTAAAACTTCAAGAACTTATAATAAATAAGCAGATGATATTTTCCCATCAAATTTGTTTTAGTTTGCTGTTGTGACAATTATCATACCTGGTAAAAAAAGTACTTTAACTAGGCAAAGCAATACTTCCGTAGAAGTTGGGAATTCAAAATTGATGAGTTAGCTCTATGGAACTGATCCATCCTCTTAATGTGTTTAAAGGGTATTTTAAAGAAAACATGCTTAAGTGAACCAACAAATAAGTTTTAATTAAATCCGGCCATCCTAACATACATATGTGGTTGTATGTCAGGTACAAACAAGTTGTTATTAGTCAATTTCAAAATAAATTTTACTATAATTTCCAAATTAATTAGCATTTAAATTATATAACTCGACTGAAACGAATAAAGTATTTTACAGTTGATTTATGATTCCAAAAATTAAAATAAGTTTAAACCATTTATTTAATCAACTTTCATACTTAATAATTAATTAGAAACAAAAATTAATTCATCAAGCACAACAGGATTAGGTGACAAATTGATGAATGATAGAGTATTAATCCATGTTGATCCCATAGCGACCTTCTCATAAAAATACCTCGTGACTTTTATTAACAAAGGAATGATTTCGGTCACTCGCATCTCCTTTGTCCCAATATCCTTCAGGAGGGTAGAGGAAAAAAACGTTTTCCTTTTTTTTTTGTTCACTGTTTGAATCACGAGATTCTTATAATACGAATCAATTCAGGAGATTCGCTCTTCCGTGAGGGCTCAAGGGAATCAAAAATTTGGTGCGTTTTTCCGACTATTTATTATTGGGTTCTGTTATTACTAATTTTAAAAACTGTTTTTAGGGTAACGAGTACAGTGATTGGCCCCCCTCACAGTGATTGGTGATTGGCCCCCTCATTCATTATTGAAAATAATAAGAGCCCAAATAATTAAAGGCCCAAAATGTTGTTGCCAACATGACAAACGTTAATGGCGGGAATTTTAAAAACATTTGTCACACCTATTTTGGGCTTTAACATCTTATTATTTTCAATAATGAATGAGGGGCCAATCACTGTGAGGGGGGCCAATCACTGTACTCGTTACCCTATGTACTGCGTCGCAATATCCTTCAGAAGGATGTGATTTTGTAGGATGATTTTATTTTTTATTTATTAGGATTTTATTTTTTAGGATGACTAGAGTTAGGTGATTTTTAAGATATGATTTTATCGAAGTTTACAATTTACTTTGAATTTACTTTGTTCAAAATTCTATTTAATAGTCATGAGACACCGTCAATAAACGTCATATAATTTTGTTTTCAATTTAGTTCACTAACCATATTTTTGTAAACCTACTGAATAAAAAAAACATTCGTTTGTTGTAAAAAAATATATAAAGCTTAAGAATGACAAACATCCTTACGCTAATACTTCAAGTACTGCATTAGTGGTATGTTTACTCTAAACTAAATAAAAAAAACCTACAACTGAGCACACAGTCGAGAAAAAGAGGATCCACTTTCTACTGCAATATTTCGAGAAAATATCTGGAAAGGTGCCTAGGAATTTCGGCATGCTGGGAAATGACAAAAATACACGAAGCAGGCAAAGAGGGGAAAGGTAAAATTCTACACTGAGTTTAGAGCGCCACTTCAAATATATAGTTTAGTGGGTATAGATAATGGATTAAAAAATGTATCACGTAATATCATTAGTCCTGCTACCCAAAAAGCAGGTTAACGTCGTACTAGATATACATGAAGTTTATTGTACAATTCAGGAATATGCATTATAACACTGCAGGGTAGGTCACATGAAAGTGGCCCGGCATGAAAGTAGGAATAAGGTAGAAATGCCGCTAATGCAAAAATAGGTTTGCTAAGTGATGCCATTAATCGCTTCAATAGTGAGCACAAACAAACGCTTGAGAAACTATTTGCCAGTTCATTTTTAGGTCTAGGTGGCGAATTTGTCGGCATGATAACATTGATATTCCGGTTTCTAACTTCAGGCATCGGGTCGATTTGCTAGGATTCTGAAGTGTTTTATGATTAACTGCATTATCAATTTTTGATGTTAGGACACATTTCGAATTGTTTTTAGACTTATTCAAAACCGATCCTGTCTGATGCCATTTTATAAGTAATCGTTGCATAGCATTCTTTTCTGGATATTTGACACTTTTAAATTCATTATCAAATAACTAGCCACAATCTTTTCCAAAATCCGTATATAATATGAACATAATTTTCTATAACAAATACCCTCTGTTGTACTGTGAGTGGCAAATTCACCAGTGCACTGATCAACTGCACAGCTCGCACTGACATCTGAACTCGCCAATAGTCCGTGTGTAGATATGGTACGAAGTTAAATCCAAACCAACCAATGCAATAACAGGTTTGCCAAGTTGAACCATTAACCACTTGAATAATTTATGAATTTTACTTGGAGGCTTTCAGGCGGCATCAATTTTTTTTCTCGCCAAGCGTCTCCATTGCATTCGTAGCTCCATAGCGGGCCACTTTTAATAGCACCACCCTGCATTTGCAAATACGATTGACACACGGAAATGACTGAATGTTTCTTTTCATGAGAAAAAACTTCTTTTTAAGGTCGATAAGATTAGATTAAATTCAAGGTCGATAAGATTAAATTCAAGTTAAAGACTTCATAACTATATGGTAGAGAATTATTTGAAGTATGGCACAATTGTTTTTCTTGTGTTTCAACTTAGTGGCTGGAATAAAATTTCGAATACATATTAAAAACTTAATGTTTAACTGTTAGATGAATGGTTACACTTTATGTTTAGTTTCAACACACTATTAAGTATACAAATAAGGCTGATCATTCAAAATACCTATTGAAAGTTGGCCTTCGTATTAAGTATAACTGAACATCAAGTTATTTCTACAACATGAGGCCACATGGGAATTCCAACTTTACGAATCTCTGCTCTGATTTCGATGCCTTTAATTCCTCTTCTTTTATATTTCAAGAGCTTTTCTCTATCTTTTAAGCTTGGTATAGTGAGAAAACTAAATTGATTGGATTTTTTTTCCGATTTCAAGTAAATGGAAGTTCGGCAGTTAAACAGTAATTGTAAAGTAAATACAATAGTACTACTGTTAGTTGCAAGATTTTAAATATATTTAAACTAGCTTGAATGTTTTATTTTCTGCCAACAAATTCGATTTTTTATTTGAATAATATAGATATATATATACACATATTTACTTAAGTAAAAAATATGAATCAGTTGTGTGCATATCTTTTTTCCCAAGAACAAATATATTTTATATAGATTAACAACTTTGTTTATCGAAAACACATTAGATCTACGAATAAAAAACATATTTTAGACATTCTTTCAAGTTTAAAAAAATGAATTTAATGTCAAGGGATGATTGGTATTATTTTTCGTTTTTTAATTGCAGTTTTTAAATCAGAAAGGTAAAAAAGCTTACTACGTAAGTTTTAGTATAACAAACTGACTCAGCATATCAGCAAAAAAGTTATCTCTTTTTTATAACGATAAGAAACCCTTTTTTTTACTAAAGTTAAATTATAACACGATAACTATTTTCTTTAAAAGACATTAAGTTACGATTCTGAAGTCCCTTTTGTAGAAAAAACGTGGCTTCTTCTTAAACGAATGCCACAGGCTAAAGGAAAGCAAAGAAAATGTTCGAAGTTTTTGCTCTTTCTGGAATGCAACCATTCTTCTTTGCCAGTGTGATGTTCCGCTTTTTTGTGCGCTCAAATATCTCCATATCGCGTGCCTTAAAATGTTCCATGGAACGTTCCTCATTCAAACCCTTTGTGGCTCAACCTCAAAAAGCAATGCCTTCACGCAAGCCGTTTTAAAAATGCAGAAAGCAAGAAAGCAGCAAATGACAAAGATGCGTCCAAAAAACTTTCTTCTTTATCTTTGAAAAATACAAAAAAAATCTTTGGATTATAAAACATCGCGAACAGAAGTTAACTCAAAAAAGGGGGAAAAAATGTTCGGAACAACAGTTTTTCAACAGCACGTGGACCACCGAGCTTAAGACAAAGAAAAATAATCAAATTGGCGGGGAAAAGGCTATAGAAAAAGAACAAAGAAAAGTTATAAAATGACTGTATTTTCTTCCTTAAAAATGGGAAAGGGACGTTGGGAAAAAGTTGTAATAAAGAGTCGCCGATTTTGTATAAAACGACAAGGCTTTGGGCAATTTGCTGTTTCCTAGCACTGCAAACGTAGCTCGCTCAAGTATTTTAAATATAGAAGACTTTGATTCTGAATTTGTTCAGCAGTTGATTTTACTTAAAAGTTAAAAATATTTGGAAAGCTTACATGAAAAGTTTTTCTTCACTAACAAAATACTTCAAAAAGAATCTCAGCTAAATATAAATATTAAATTATTGTTATTTCGTCATTTTCTATTGGAAAAGTTGCTTAATACTGCTCAATTTTTATTTCAATTGATTAAAAACAGGCATTACACAATGATCTTAAGGTTTTGAATATTTTAGTAATTTTACCTTAAAATAATAAAGTGTAAACATTTCTCAGATAAACATTTTAAACAAACTGTTAAACGTACAATCGATATATCAGAGTTCTTTATGGCAACAAAACTTTAATACTCATGGAATGCGTACCTCTTTATAGTCGGTATTTTATTCTCATAAAATCTTGATGCTTATTTCTATCTTTATGTAGTTAACATATCAACGCATACCATTCCCATGTGAGTAGTCCGTTACAATCTTAATTAGCCGTGCCCAAGAGATTCGCGAACTGTTTCCAGCTAGCAGAGAATAATTGCAACTTCCCTTTAAAATGCACAATGACTATTCAGTTAAATGACCTGATTAGAATGCATTCCTCTTTTCCCGGTGCATATCTCAAATCCTTGCATCCTCTCGGAACATTTTAACAACTGTGTTAAATTATGCTTAAGGGGTATTAATTGTAATGTTACATTGGATAATGGGCTTAATCAGGATATGCGTAAACTAAGCACTTGAAGACCATTAGTTATGTGTCATTTTTAAATTATTCAATGGGCATCTGTAATATGTATGTATTCTAACATTACTTACATTTCCCAAAACGCCACGGAATTAAAACGAGTTTTGAGAATCTTTAAATAAATCGAAAAGCATTGTTAGCTCTTAAATCCGTGTAAAATTACCACGCAAATATATGCTAATGTTACAACGTTAAAACGGCGTTTAAGTACGGGGATACAGAGACTAGTTTTCCAATGAGGCAGGTTTTCCACCCACCTTCATTTAAAAGAAAATATAGCTAAATGATGCCAACGGTTGAACTGCTCTAAGTAGAAACTCAGCATCCATTATCTGACGAAGAGAGTCTATTTAATCGATGCTATACCGTCGAAAGATCTGATGTTATCACGTTTTTTTTTTTAACTTTGAGTAAATTTCTGTGTCTTATTATAATTTAACAAGCAAATAAATACCCGTTCTTCGCACGGACTAAAAGACTATCAAATCGATCCAAGTATATGTGTCATTTAATTTGCTATAGGATAATAAGCTTTGCCTTTGTTCCCGTTCATTATAAAGACTAAAATCCCGTTACATATATTGCTTTAAAATTCCAATATAAAAATACATCACTATAAAATGCACATCCTCATATCGCAAAAATCTTCCTCAATATGAACTTACTGTCATCGCAATTTTCCTAATAAATTCAAAATTAACCATAATTGTATAACAATGTTATTTCACGTCAAAACCTCCATTCTGGGTTTAAAAAAAAAAAAAAAACATTTAGCGCATTGGCACGTTCAATTATTTTCCAAATCATTAATTTAGTTTCTGAAGGTAATGGTAAGAAAATAAAAGCAATTTCAATTTTAATTAATTTTTGTGTTCATTTTAATTTCTTCTGTCGAATGGCAACACGAAAGGGAAAAAATGATCGGATTTGAGCGAAAGTGGTGTATTTTTTTCAGAAAATTAGAATTTTCTCTAAAAATGGAACAAATATGATAAAACTAAGCCTCAGGTGCACACATTGGTATTAAAGGAAATCTATCTTAAAAATTTCGAATTTCTGAGGGCAATACAAGTAGGTCTTTTACGATCCACAGACATACAGACACACAGACAGACTCTTTCTTTTATTAGTATAGATTACTCATCATTTTCCAGCATTGCATATACTAAAGTTTGTGTTCTTCCTTGTAATTTAGACATACATTTATTACTTTCAATTGCCTAATAAAATATAAGGTAATGAAAGCATCGCAATAAGACCAAAACCCGAAATGGAGATTTTATGTGTAAGGGGTCGATTCCGAAACAGTGAACATTGGTCCGTCTTAAGCACAGTTTGAACTAAAAGAGCTAAACACGTCACATTTGGTACCTGTCAGATCTGTCATAAAAGGTTTTTGAGAAAATCGCACATGCGCAAAGGGTAGCTGCGATAGAATGTTTTAGGTTTGAAAGTTATTAAAATAACCGTTATTATAAAAAACCGGGTTTCCCTATTTGTTCATACAAAAAACACTATGTTTAGATTTGGAAAATATTTTGTTTTAAATTCAGAAAAAAAACTATTTTTAAAAAGTAACAGTTGTAATACAGTCCAACTCATTTATAAACCATTGAAATATATATTTCATTTCAACGAAACATTTATATGCTTTAAATTCCAGAAAATACCTGTCTACCAAAAAAATGGCATTAAAAAAGTTTTTAAGTTTAGTTTAAGTTTGTTGCGATACATTTATTTCCTGTGTACTTTTTTCAACACGAGATGGCTCATACTACGCTTAATACATTATGAACATTATTTACATACATATCCACCTCACTAGGATATGCCAGAGTTATAGCTTGGTATTAAAATTTCCATTTGAACGGTTTCGGGCACAAAAAATATGCAAAGACTTCGGGACAAATCGTCAACGTGCCAAATCCTTTCGGAAGACAGCGCCCATACATTGTGCAGGCGATATCTCGGGAAACGAATATCACACGTCCATGGTGGTCCCGACAGTGTGGCTGGGCGGTTAGAGCATATGGAAAGGAATCATCGGAGGTTCATTTTTTGGTTCTATTTTTGCTTGCCTCGTTTCGACGAACCTGCTGAGTTGGACACTTCAGCAGAAGAAAGGCTGGCGATAATAAAATGTGTTCTATGAGATATCGAATGAGTGAAGCTTTTTTTATGTGCGTCTAGATGGAAGTCAGTTTTTGAGGCCATTTTTTATTTATGGTCTTTTTTTTTCTGTGGAGGCTTCATTTTCCGTATTGCTGAGATGGGAAGAAATGCGTTCCGCTGCTTTCATGAAATATTGATATAAAACCTCGGTGAGCAGAAGAAATAAAACTAGAGTTGGATTTTCGTTTATAGCTGTCCTTAGACTATAGTTGAACATGCAAAACTACTTGTACGCATTTTACCTTCGGCATTCTTTTAAGAACGATAAAAATAGACGAACTAAAATATCTACTTTATTTTATCAATCCCCAATCCGCAATATCCAATATCCATTCATATCAATTAAATATACATTTATTTATAGCAATAGTCGATTTTTATATTAAGTTACTTTCCAAATTTTGTTTTGAAAATTTGGAGAAGAGAGGTTTAATAATGAAAATGAAGCTACGATATTTAATATCCATTAAAACATTTCCAATTTCAAATCATTATTTTTCATTTCATTTAAGTAGAACAAAATGTTTTTACAATTACATAAATATATTTCCAACAAAAAAAGCGCAGTCATTTCCTTGCAGCCTGAATTATTTTTATATTTTAATAATGATGTATTGATGTGTATAAATGAAAAGTTTAACGAAAGAACAATAAGGAATATAAGCTAGTTTAAATTTGTTTTTATTTCTTCTATAAGTAATTATCAAGAACTAGGGGTCGTAAAACTAAACGACTCTCAATTTCCACTCAAAATATCAATACATTTAAAGGTAATTATATACATACCATGAAATCTAATTCAATATATTTAAAACTAAAAAACAAAAAAATAGCAATAGTAACATCGTACTTTAAAAGTGTTAGCAAACTTTTTAATAATTATGCATTCAAAAATCATACACAACGTTTGCTCTTAAAAAAGTTCTAAATCTCAACGAACACTTTGATTAGCTAATCGCATTCTTCAAAAACTTCCATCCAAACTTTTCCCATACACTCCCATCCACAAATAAATTCGCAAAGACGTCGTAACTCTATCCAACCGTAATTAAAGACGAGTTGGGAACGCGTCAAAATCCTCGTCCTGTGTTCCCCTAATCCTTTACCGGGGCATCCGAGGACATTACACTAGAAGAGCTGGCTTAATCTTGTCCTCCAACTCCGTCCCGAAGTATGCCAGTATATATTGGATCATATTAGTTTGGCGAGAGAAGTATGCTGGAAATGATGTTTCTCCTATACTCGGTGTAGTTGCGTTTGGCGGCGGGATCTTTGTGTGACGGGCATTGTGCATAGTTGGATTGTGTAATAGGAGTGTGATTACGGCTGCCATTTGCGATATTATACGGAATTATTAAAGCAGTATTTCTAAATAGCTGGGTAGATATTGTGCTTTGGGTTGGTTCGTTTGAGGGGTGGTGACGGACTCTTTGTGTGAGGTGTTTACTGTTGAGGTGGAGGGGTATTGTGCACGGTTAGATTGTGTAATAAGAATGCGATGCTGGATGTCATATTAAATATTATACGAAATTCCAGACAAATTTTTAAGAGTTGTTACTGGAGATCTTTTTGACCCTTTGCGATATAGTTTTTGTTGTACACAATCCAACTATGCTCAATACCCATCACTCGAATGAGTAATGAGTATTGAGCTGAGTTGTAATGTGTAATATAAGTGTTTATATGTTTGTGATATGCAATATTATGTAAAATTATACAAATCAAACAAAGTTGTATAAAATAGTACCAACTCAGTTGGCACCTTTAATGTTTTTCTAATTCAAAATTAATGTAATAAGTTATTCGAATTCTTACTCAATTTAATAAACTAGGGGGCTACGTCCCCGGCTCGCTATCGCTTGCCAACCCCAATCGCTCGCCAATATTTGATGTCGTATTCCACTTTCTTAGTTTAATTACCCGCTTTCTAAATGTTATGGAAATCATAATTCTGCTTCTCTAGCTATATTTCTCATGGAAATATTTTAGGAAATCAGTTTTATTGAAGAAAAACATATGTTATATGCAAAAATATAAGTGAGTAACTGATTAAATTCATATTTTGGATGCTGATAATTTTGGTTAAGCTTAACTTGGAGGCCGTGCTGCCAAATCCGTAATGCCGTTGCCATTCCGACCATAGAAATTTCCCTTTAAATTTGACCACGTAAGAAGATTATATATATAGATATCATTTTAATTTAATATTAATCTAATTAATGCTATTCTAATTCAATATTAAATCAAAATGTAAAATGTCAACTTGCATTCGCAGCATACACCAAATGTTAAAACTCTTGATGAGTCAAGATTTATACTTTATTAAAAAGTTCTAGAGCCACTATAAAAAAGAAGATAACTTAAAGCTGTTTATTACTAGACCACCTTAACTATAGTTAGGAAACTTTAGGTATATTTTTCTTAAATAAATATTACCTCAACTATTTGATAAAATTCATTTCTATAAAACCATTGCATCATAGATCTTAAATCCAATGTCTTCATCTCTCGACTCACTTAGTCCCACAGAACACTCACTTGGGCTCGACAAAATAAGATCTTGGGGAAACCCAAAAAAAACAAGAAGTTCATAAAGAACTAAAATAGCCTACTTTCATGTTACTTAAATACTTACTGAAGTTCTAATCGGGAAAAAAACTAGGTTCCTAAAGTAAATATCATCAACAGCCGTTTCTACACTAGATTTATACACATTAGAAAAAAAAATCGAAACACAGCACCCAGCTATAATTTAAACTTTTAAAAGCCAAAATCAACTATTTTCCTTAATATTCTTTATTCGCAAATTAATTAAATATTATTTATCATCTGCTCGTGATTTATTTGTAGTTCGAAGAATAATTAAATATTTATTAATAACAAAAGTAATGAAACTACTCCGAACTGCATTAAAAAATAAGAAATGTAAATTAAAACTAAGCATAATTGCATGCAAAAGTATGCCTTGCCGCTTTCTTGGTAGATAAATAATGAATAATCAAAGAATCAAATTGTTCTACATTTTATGACGTCATTCCAAACTGATTCATGAAAATATTATTTTGCTTCAAATATGTTTAAATAAATAAAGTTTCTCATGCCATTGTTGATTTGGCAACAGTGATTTAAATGACTCAAAATTGAATTTCAATGCTAATTCAATGGGAAATTCGCCGACAGATAGTAGATTTATGTTCGTCCGGACGTACAGACAGACGGACAAAAAGTATGAAAGTTGAGTATCTGAGGTCATAGCTTTCTAACAAAAAAAGAATTTTTAAGATCCGATGGATAGGACCGATTTTGGAAGGGGGGGGGTACGGACGGACAGACAGACAGACAGACGGACAGACGAACAGACAGACAGACGGAAAGACTGACAGACATCAAAACAGAAATGTCAACTGCATTCCAATACCCACAGTGATTAAAACTCTGAATTTGATTCAATGCTTTAATTATTGAAAGTTCTAGACCAATAGAAGATTTATGCTGTCTGATACAGACACACAACATATAGTTAGGTAACTGAGGTATATCTTTCTAAAATAAAATTAAACCATGAAAACTATTTGATAAAATCGTTTACAGACAGACATCATAGACTTAAATCCAAGTCGTCACTCGACCATTTGTCCAAACCACTCATTTGTTTCTCGAATAATAAAGGAACAAAAAAAATAAACACCTCTAAAAGAAAGACGTAAGAGGAACGGTGCCGCAGTAAGGGGGAAAAAAAGGAAAAAACTGCCGTATTCAGGAAAAAAGCAATGAATGGGAAGTTAACCGCTTCCTGTGGGTCCCTTTCCTCATTATTCCTGGACACGCTTGCCCGGATAACAAGCAGAGGCAACCGAAGAAGTTATCTCTCCAAATGAGTCCTGCCACATTTGGCGAAGAGTTTTTTTGGTTGGCGAGGGTAGATGCATTTCTTTAATTGAATGATTTCAAAAGGTTGTGCTTTGGCTACTCAAGTAAGCGCTAGAAAAACTAATATGAAAATTTAATTAAAAAGACAATTTTTTAAGAATTAATATTATTTTATTAACGTAATAAAAATTAGTTTTATGGTTGGTTTAATATTTTTAAAAATGACATTTTTTTAAAAATTTTAACTATCAGATATGATTTTCTAAATTATAAGCAGAAATATAATAGATTGTTACAGAAGAAATTGGTTTATCTGGGATATTTTTCAAAAGGTTAAGAGGAACAAAATGATACTTGAACTAATTAAAATTACAAGATTGATAATTTCACTACAGTTAAAATGAGAATAGCTTCCAGGTAGGTAACTAGCAATTGAAGTCATGACACGATTGTGTTAATGAATTTATTTCTATATTTTATAAATAATTTAATTTACAACATGATAATTTGTATAATTTCGCTAACAAATTTTGTAGCTAAAAATATTTCAATAAAATCATTAGTTAATAAGCATTAGTTAAATTAATTTATAAAAATAAGATTAATCATTTTTTGCACTTGAAATACCCACAAATATTTAATTATTTTTATAAGTAATTTTTTGCGAAAAAATTTTTATGGGTACTTATAAAATTTATTTACACTTTCATAGTCCGATTTAATCACACCATATGGAAGAGTTAGCATGTTTTTAAAATATATTTCTATTAAAAAAGTAATTTAATACAGATATGTAGAACCTTTTAACAACATATCAACATCCAAATATAATTATTTTAAATTTGGCGAGGTTTTTTTTTAACCACTGACAATTTTTACTCCTTTCTCAAAGCAACCTTTCCTGCGTGATGTCAGGGGCAGGGAGAAAAAAGGGGAAAAATCTCTCGCCGCAATTCCCTTATTTCCAACAGAGAGTTTTCTCTGGGCAGAACCCAACCAATTTTCGATTGTATTCCAGCCATTAAAGTTTGACACCGTTTTTTAACGACTTTTCTCCGTCTCTCTTCGATAGTTCTGATAGCATATTTACTTGAGTTTACTTACTCCTGTGCGTTGGAACGTAATACCAAAATGTGGTGTATAGGTACCAAGGGAATTAATATAAATACATTAACGCAAGATAGGGTACACTTTGAAGGGTAGAGCTGAATCTTGTGTGGTTTTTTTAAACTAAGGTGAGTAGTTCGAGTAGTAAATAATATTTAATAAAGTTGAAATTCGAATTTTCACTTTATTCAAAATGTTTTGCTCAGTCTCGATAAAATTGTGCCTTATTTAAAAGTTGCAGAATATTCTTAATATAGGAAAAAAATTAATTATTGGTCCGATGAAAGAAAACCCGACTAATTAAGGTAGTAAAAAATTATTAAAATATGAACGGGAAAAGAAAAGAGTATTAAACCATGGCCTCACAAAAAGGGAAAGCACATATTTTTTTTTAAACTTTATTGTGATCCAGATGATAATTATCTTTAACGAAATTTTTTAAGCAAAAGTTTATGTATAATAAACTGGCACTTTTTTACAATATATTTCTATTACTTTGGTTCATTTTCCTCGACTAGTATTATAATATACAAAAATAAACACATAGATAATAACAAACAAGTTTTTACGTTTATTAAATAATTTTAAAAATAGTTGAAAAATTTGCACCATGCATGTTTGGCTAAATAGGAAAATGTACTCCTAAAGCGGGAGACGTTTTTCGACCAGCATGTTTGCATTTTACCACTTGTTTCCAATTTGTACTAGCTGTCCCATATTGTAACAGTATTATGCAAGTCTCATAAAGTCACGCTTCTCTTATTTAAAAAACAGCGGTAAAAATGTCAAGGAAATTAAAACATAATATTGTCCACTTGCTTACATGTATTTCGGTTTTTGCATTCTCTAATAATGTATTTAAGTAAAAAACCTTATAATAAATTTTGCTATATTTTTAATTTCAAAATTCAACATTGCTGCAGAAAGCATTGCAATACATTCCCAATAATGGGTTTCATTTTAAAAATTAAATATTTTAATAAATGACCTTAATGAATAAAAGTTAACCATCGTTATTTGTGTATACTCAATATTCAAACTATCAAGTTTTCGTAAGCAAAACAAACTAATAACCACATAACATTATACTAAGCACATGAATCCCCTGAAAAAAAATCTTACACCTTTATTTATAAATTCCACAGAACACTTCCCATAACTTCATCATCCCACCAAACAAAAGAAGACACAAAAAAGGACTTATTTATTCCACACACTTGCCCTCACAAAAGATTGCAACCTGTTGCGCACAAAAGGATCCACATTCAAAACGAGCTCCTAGAAACTCGGCGGCTCCTCACGCTAATTGGAAGAAGGGATCGGCCTTTGTCCAACCTCCTTTGACGGAGTCTTCCTCTCTCTTTTTTTCTTTTCTTTGCCTAGTTACAGGAGACAGCGCTTAAAAGGGAAAAGGTTAACCACAGGTTCATTACGGCGGCAGATATGCTCGGCTGACTTCTTCAGCCAACGTGGTTTGCTGAGAGGAGAGACTCGATGAGTAACTTTGGCTGAGATGCTTCTGAATACTCCAGCCAATGGATATGTCATTACTGTATCTGAGTCAACTGAAAGCTCAATAATAGCAGGATGATGGCTTTGCGATTGAGTTAGTCAAAGTTTGGATAGAAATAGTATAATAAGGAATGGCCATTTAATGTAAGGGAAGATAGGGTAAGATGAAGAAAGTGGAAAAACAACAAAAATGGAATTTATCCTCACTATTTATAGATACTTGGAAATTAACAAATATATTTTAAGACCAGGGTAACTAATAACAAGGCTCACTGCAAATTATTCCAACACAGACGTCTTTGATAAATTGCGAACGTGATGGTGGAAAATGGCTAAAATTCGAGGAAGGAAAAACTAAAAAGCGAAAGGAAAAAATGCGTGAATTCCAGAAATTATTATTAGTCCAAACATTTTATTTCGTATATTTATTTTTCTAAATAATAAGTTGTAATAATAAGTAAAATAATAATGTAAATAAGCAAATAATCAAATAGTATATAGTTACGTAATACGCCGACTATAATTATATGTATTACTAGTATCTGTATGTAAGAGGATCATCAAAGAAAAATAATAACAGAACATTCCAGCATGCTATTCAGGAAAACACTTATCAGTCTTCTACAAGAAGCCATATTCTAGCTTGCATATAACATTATTTACTGGTCAGTAAATAATATGTTACAAAAGCATAGGATAGATTAATATATTTAAATATTATATTAGTTGATGTAGAATTATTTTATTAAAACGAAAATAATGCCTTTAAAACTTTTTTGAATGATATATTAATGAAATGAACCAATAATTACTTAGGAAAATGTATACTTAATATTTCAATTTTAAGATACAAGTCGACTTGAAAAAGTATTAACTTTTTTCACTTCGATACACAATTGTTTACGAATTATCTCATCCAAATTTTAAAAACAAGTGACTATTTCTAAAGACTTTCACCTCTGACGTTTTGTGTGTTAAACTAGGCAAATAAGAAATGTTTACGTTCCAGGATCTTTTTTCCAAGTTTTCCTTCTTAATAGAACACATCAAACAAAACCCAAGAATACTTCAAAATATTTTTTTTTTTGAATACGACAGTTTGTATCCCAGAGGAATAGCTGACAAGTCCTTCCTGCAAATATTTATTCGATGGTTTGTTTACCCCGATTTGTTTCACCCACCCCCAAATTCGAACGTTTCCCCTTACCAGAAAAAGAATCTCTTTTCATGTGATGTGGATTCATGTTGACTCGACTTGCCGATTCTTTATGAGAATGATACGCTTCTGTAATGTCCTACTTTCTCGGTATAATTTCTGGCCATTGCTGACGTTTTCTTGAAATATACTTCCGCAACATTTGTCCACAAAGATTCAGCTTTGCACGGCTATTAGTCACCGCTTTGACATCTCGTGTTGACAGAGATTTGACAAATCTTTTTTTTTTGCCCGGGACCGTTTGTCAAAGTGTGGCAAACATTGTGTGGTTTTATTTTAGGGATAAGTTTGACGTCTTTTTTTTAAAAACTTTACTAAACCAAATAACGATTGAATGCTTGTGGGAAATGTGTAAACGTTGCAGAAAGGCTGTATTTTGTTTGAAGAAAATTGGAATTTTCGCTAAATTTTTCATTGAATTCACAAAAAATGTATCTCACAAGTTTGGCTATTCTGTCAATTCTAGATATAAAATTAAAGTTGAAGTAAAACTAAGTATAAATATAGTACAATGTGATGTTAAATACGTAACTAAACTGTTTCATTTCCGGAAGGGATACGGATATAAAATTAGAAAAGCTGAAAACAATTAAATAAACACAGATAAATGAACCTCCTAAAAACTGACGTCCATTTAAATGGATGTCTTCTTTTAAATTTCTGTAACGGCACGATTTATTTTAAACGTGAAGCACTAAAAATGTCCATAAAAGAAGATATTTGATTATAGAAAATAGCATTTTTCTTTTCATGAAAAAATGGAGTTGTACGAGGGGCAACACGATTTCAGAGATCTTGCAAATCTCTATTTTTCAACGGTAAAACTGAAAGAGCAGTGTTAGAGTAAACTATTAATGTTAGAAAATGTACTGCAGCATGTTTTTGCATTCATAGCAACATTTTTTTTTTAGACCTAATGGGCTCAAGACGTCAAATTTTATGAAATTGACGTGAATCTCAGCAAAATATTTTTTTTTTCAAAATTACTTTCAAAACTTTTTTTTTTCAATATAAATGGTATACAAAACCCCCTTAAAATATAAAGACTTTAACCCCTTATTTGTGAAACATATTTGTTTAAAAATATGTTTAGATGAAGAATATTTGCGCAGCATATTGCGGGGGGGTTTCAGGAAGTTATATAAATTTTCAAGTCAACCTGCGTAGAAATACAGAGTGGATTATCCTGCTTTTGAGGATACTGTTAACCTTAAATATGCAAATAAACTTGCTCTACATAGTTACAATTTTTTTTACAGTTTAATTAACAAACTAGGCTTAGAATATATAGATGTTTCTTTTTAAAATTGTGATTTTTCTTATCTACAAAAGCTCTATTTTTAATTAATAAATACTTTATTCAAAGCCAATAACTCATTGCTACTTTTAACTGAAAATTTCAAACATTTCATGAAAGGTATAAATATATATGTCCTCCCATGTAAATAAATATACGAAAACAATATATATAGCAAATTCCTATTTTTTTTAAAATACATTGTAGAAATTAAATGCTAACAAATGCGAATCTTTTACGTTCTTCATTTTCAATAATTATAATCTCCTATTTATCAAATGATACCTTTCAAAATTAATATATAGGGAGATTGTGTTACTAACCAAACGGTGAAAGAACGTAAATAGTAAGTCAGTGATTTTTTCTGTTCTTATCCACGTTAAGAGTGATAAACTACAACCGAATATTGTAACTGTTTGTTGTAATTTAGTGTGCCGAAATAGCTCAGTTGGAAGAGCTTTGAACTGAAGATCTAAAGATCCGTGGTTCAAGTCCGGTTGGCAGTTTATATTTCCTCTATAATTTTAAAGTCATATCCCCGCCAGTTCAGGATTCTAGCTAGTTCCTGCAAGGCGAGTCAGAATTTTGTTTTTCCTCACAATTTGCCTGTTAAGCTTTCATTTTAAAATTGCAAATTTTCGTATAAAATAAATAGAATTTCTCCGTAAATTATATAGCATTTTTCTGACACGCCAGCCAACAGTTTTTTTTATGTAAAAACAATAGTATTTTTACAGTGTATTCCACCATTGACGTGCGATACTTGTTTCCAAAGATATCAAATGGCTTTTTACTTGTGTAATTTATGGGCGCCTCCTTCCAAAAAGATTTGTCACGGTGACGATTTGTCTCAAAGTCTTTGCGTATATTTATGCCGGAATCTATTGAAATAGAAATTTTAATGCCCGTCCATAACTCCAGTACGCCCAAGTGAGGTGCTTATGTATGTAAATAATGCCCAGAATGCCTTTAATATAAGTACAGACTGGCTCCGGTTGAAAATAAAATTGATACTTGAGAATAAATCTGGAAGAAATTTATGACTTGGAACTTCAACCAATTTTATAGTTTTATATGTTGTTTTTATTGTTTCGTGTTTCGGAGATCTCTCATGGCCTCTCCAAGGTCTCTTTTGGATTTTAAGTGGATGTTGTTTTTATAGTTTAATATTGAATATGGATTTTATTGTACAAGATTGAATGTCGATACTCGGGCTTTAAGAAATGTTTACTTTCATAAAAATCTGGATTTTAGTTTGGATATAAAATGATAATACATTCTTTAATCTATTTTTTTTAAATTAAACCAACTGAATTGAACTCACGTATAACAAGTTTGAAAACGCGTATTTTATTTTAAACTTAAATTTTCAAATACTTTAGTTACATTAGATAGAGATGATGAAAATAGGTTTGTACCAGGATACAATGTATATTAGAATGTAAAGGGAATGAGGCAACTTGGTCCTATACGAGTTTTATCTTTTATTTTAAGCAGTGGTTTTGGTGAAAATGTTACATATTTTTTTTCAATAGCCGGATGTGTCTAGGGAGCTCATGCATAATAAATCAGACGTAGTTTGAAACTTTTTAAAAACTGATATCGATACTTGGATCGATTTGTACTTTTTTAGTAAGTGCGAAAAACGGGTATTTATTTCCTAGTTGTAAATAAAAAGAATGTTAGTAACAGAAATTAAACTGTCAATTGAATTACTTCCGCACAAAATTCGTACGTTTAAAAAACACGCTAAACTCAATATTCAGTTCTATATTGAACTTTTAAACATCAAAAGTAAATCTATTTTCTTGGAAAATTCAATAACTATTACTTACATCTCTATATATATAATTCTCTTATACGGCTCCCAAATTTCATCATATTTCTAACTCTGCAATGACAACAATCGAGTTTGTTTTTACTTTATATTTTAAAATAAAAATCAGAACGATGAAGGAAAATGGACAGGATCAACTTATAAACAAAGTCGCTCAAGTAAATTCTCTAATGCAAAAAAATATGTATACAAATACTGAACTATTTGAAAATTATTAAAATGGCTGTTTTGGAAAATTAAAAAGATAAAAAAAAACTTTTACGTACCAGGAAAAGAAAGTTAGTTAAATTTCATACCAGATTTTTAAAAAAGTGAAAAATTAAAAATTTCAAATAATTGATTTGAAAAAGTAAATAATTATTTAAAATCGTTAAGCATATAAATAATAAAAGATTAGTATAAAAAAACTTCAGAATAAATTATATACATTTAAGATTTAAATGGGGTTTTAAGAAATGGCAGGTTTGTAATATTTGTCGAATTTCGCAGAAAATGTTATCTGTGGCAATTTAGCCCGATTTTCATCGCCAAGGTTGCCATAATATCAATTTGGCGGGATTACAAGATTTGGCGGGAAAATGTCGGACATGCTCCTTTAGGTTTACCTAACATGCATAATATTAGGGACGTAGTAACGTATGAAAAATTAAATTATAATTTCGATCGACTGAACTACTAAACACTATTGTTAATAAAAAACACGTGGAATTCACGTTGTTTGCTGAAATCCAGTTACGTCAATATATTTGTTAACGTTATTTCATAAGTTGAAAAAGAAAAAAATTAAATTGTCTTTAAACATAGTTTCTAAGCGTTGACGGCTACCACAGTTTCCAATTCAGTTACAAATGTATCGTAGTCAAGCAGCGAAATATTTTCACAATTATCTTAGCAGGAGAATCGCAAGAAGAAGTGAAACTCCGGAGCAAGCAAACATAAATTTCAATAACTTAATATACATATATGTCATTCCATGTAAAATCAACCAAAAAAAGTTGGATATATCACATTAAACAAAACATTTATAAGCATTAATTTGTAATTTTATTTTAAAAGGAAACTAAAGGCTAGACTAAAATATTTCAATGAACGGTTAGTGAGCGAAGCGAGCATGGATCGCAAAGCGATCCAAAGGGAACTGCGCAAGCATTTTCCGGGGGTTGGCGAGCGATAGAGAGCAGGGGGAGCGCCCCTAGTTTTCTAAAGTTATTTCTATTTTGTAGAATATGTGTGTAATATTGTCCTTATTTAAAAAGAAGTAAAACCAATTGATACATACTATTGTCCATTGAAACTATAACCTTCAAAACATAACTAAACGAATTTATTTTTAAATGCCATTTAAATGTAAATGAAAAATTGCATTTGCTTCTTAAAATAAAAAAAATAGAAAGTCGTCTTAAAACAATAGAAAGTTCCCATTTTAAACAAACAATATGAACATCAAGGAATCTCATGATTAAATATATAATGACGTCATTACAAACCGATTCTTATCACAGAAACAATCGCCTTTAAATTTGTATTTATTATAAATAAAGTCTCTTGGGAAATTGTTGTGAGCGGCAATAAGTGATTTAATTACTTTGAAATGTCTTCCTTATATGTTTTGAATGAGCATTAAATTTTGACTTCTCGTTTCAATGAGGTGAATTTTTTTGACGTATCACACGTACATGTAGTTTAGGCTATAAAAGTAGGTTATGGACAGAGTCTTCATAAAAGCTACCACTTTTTTCGGTATAAACATTGTGTTAAAGCTAAAATATTCATAAGCATAAGGTTTTCTTCAAATAACTTTAAATTATCATACAATATATTCTACTCTAATATTCTTTTATTGTAATCTTATTCCTTGGTAGAAAAAACCATTTCCCAAGTGCAGAAAGGCTTTTAACACAATTTCGCCCAAAGGCAATTCTTTCTCGTTTCCCAAACCACAACTTCCCTGCTTCGTAATAAGAATTTGTTTACAGGGAATGGCAACAGTTCTTAATGATGATAATTCTTTTGTTGCGGCGCTCTAATGCTCGAAAAAGATTTTAAAAAATACATTTTAAATTCGTTTCCATGTCGCAAAATATTGCGTATTCCTTTTTCATGTGGGGAACATTGTACGTTATTTTAGTCAAAAACATTATTTATTTTATTATTCATCAGTTGCATGCATTCTACTTTGGGTTAACTTGTAATCCGATCTTTTTGCTACGACGAACCATTGATTCAGAACAGCTATGTTCATGTTTTATGGATTCGCTTGTATATATACATTCCAAACTTTCATGGAATGATTACAGTATTTTTTTTACAGCCGCCGAATAACTGTATTTTTTGTGTTTTAAAAGCAATAAGATCGGTTTCCAGAATATCGAATACATATAAAAGAATATCATTGGTTAAAAAGCATTTGCTCTGTGTAAGGAAATATCGATTCAATAACCGATATCGTTTTTATAATCAGACGATTTTGTTTCTACCATCGGCAAAAACAAACTTTGAAAAAACAAGACATAAAACGCACCATTAATACAGCTACGATGGCAGCATCTATTAATATGCAAGAAGGCTTCATTTACGAAAGCGAATGAATGTGGGACACAATTATTCGATACTTAGTTATTTTATTCTTTTAATTTTTTTTTATTCTGACATTCATGAATTTTTCAACACAGAAAAGTAGTTCTAAACCATTTGAAAATAAAAACGGTTTTTAAGAATATATTATGTGGGGCTTTGTTGATTCAATTAATACATTGCCAGTTTCGAGATTTAAAAAACATCCATTGCTTGTATATAATTTAAAATTTTCAGTTTATTTATAAGAACGAAAACATTAAATTCTAAAGTTAATCAGTAGTTAAACTGTATTACAGTGCTCGCACTTTTACTCATAAGTTTGTTTTTCAGAGGACTTATAACAAAACAATTTGAACAAAATTGTTCCACGAGTTTTTAGAAATCGTTTAAGACTTCGTTCTGTATATTTCCAGAATTGAAGCAATATTTACATAATTGAGTTATGGGAACGGAACAGGTGTAGTACCATTTCTGAAAATGAATTTTTACTTTAGATTACATTGAATGTAATGGTAAATGTAACGTTTGAATTCTAGATTTTTACACAATTATATTTTTAACCATTTGTGGAAAAAAGGGTCAATGTCCTGTTTACCTAAAAGAGTTTATCTCTTTATAGCTGCAAAAGAAACGCTAGAACACTGTAAAAATAATGTGGAGCAATGTTACTGACTCATCCTTTCATCCCTTAAGTGGGTCGATAAAATGAGGACCAAGCATGCTTGGGAACTAAACACTGGGGTTTCCGCTTGAGGTTGACCACCTAACCGGGACATATGCCTAGCACCCCAGAGGCCTTGGTCACGTAACCTGAAATGGGCATGACAGGCATTTGCCTACTAACGGGCTGTTGCACCGATGAGTTTAGTTAATGTTACTACAGCTTTATTGAGTTGCCTTATACTAAGTTAATGGGAATTATTTAACGAATAAGAAGTTCGCTCCCTAAAACTCGCGACCGCAAGTGCTTCCCCAGTTGTATGCAGTATTACGCCAATTTGTTAAGTAACTTTATACTGTTAAATGGGAGTAAAGCTCTTTATTTGTGAAGCATTACTTTATAAATGTGTGTAACATCGTTTCCTAAAGGTATCATACTGCTACCAGTTTTACCCAGTAACGTTACACCATACATTTTAAAGTGCAAATTCACAAAAGAAAAAGTGATTAAGAGAAATACAAAGATCCGAGGCTTTTATTTTAAAATCCTAATATTTGGTAAGTATTCATTTAAATTGTATTCACTCTTTCAGTCTTTTCATTCTTTCAAAAAAACACTATAAAAATGAAACATTATGGAAGTGAATGGTTATTTAGTTATTATATTTTAAAGTTTTAAAATGGTGTCATTACTTGTCAAAAAAAAGCTGCTTTAATTTTTTTTAATTACTGATTTTATAACATGATGGCATCTTTCCTTTACATTTGTTTTGTGTTGCTGTTATTTTTATTTTCATACCTAGCGAAAATATGCTTAAATTTTGTGGCAAAACTTAGACAAACATCGTGATTTTCAAAATAAAGAATGGGTCTGTGAAACTGAGCATCCCTCTTAAATTTATCCTCGTATTGATTTGTTTTTACTGAGAAATTTATTTTCAAATAAGTTAAATAACGTAAATTAATGTATAAATATTAACATTTTCTAACTTAATTTTACCAATAAATACGTTTCAGAAATAGTTTCTTCAATTCAACAGTCTAGAAACTATTCTAGAATTATAGTTTTGTTTATTAGTGAATTATAAAATTTTATTTTACAGAATTTATATTCTCTACTTATCTTTTGAACGTACAAACCAAAATGTAACCAAAATAGTTGCCTCATTTGCTACAATTCAAAAACAATTTCGAACATTCAAATCAAATTTACATTACCGCAAAAGTATCATTATCTATCTATATTTTACCTTACCTTTCATATTGCATTCTATTCTAGGCTTGGAATCAGATATCTTTTTTTTTAAAAATACATGAAAGTACGATAGATTTAAAAGTAGATTTGAGTTTCATACCGAAAAACCTTTTACGATATTGGAGAAGATCTGAAAATCTTTTTACTTTATAAAGTATCAGATGTCGTGGATAGCGAATGACTTTTGCATTTGCATATGTTTTAAAAGAGTTTATCATACCATGTGCTTTATGGGTATTTTTCAATTATTCTGATGAAAAAAGTGTTTTTAGTAGGATGCAAGCGTTTTAATAAATATAACTTTAAATATTATAAGTGTATAGTTCTGAAAAACAATTAAGACTAAGGAATTATTTTCATCCCATAAATCAACGGTTCTAATCTATAATAATAAAATGAAGTTATGTATGTATGTATATTACTTATAGACTCTTAATCTAGACATCTGTTTGACTCGTAACTTGGCACAAATGCGTAGTTCATACTTAGATTATGATTTTTGAACTTTCAGGTTTCAAAATGTTCTATTTTTAGAGAAAATTCGAATTTTCTGAAAAAACTACACCACTTTGGCTCAAATCCGATCATTTTTTTACTTTCCTGATGCCATCTGCTGAAAAAATTAAATAAAACTTTTAACGAAAATAATTAAAATTGAAAATGTTTATTTTATTCTCTTGCCATTATCTTCAGAAGCTAAATTCATTATTTGAAAAATTATTGACATGTTCTCGTATTTTATTGTGGGTTTATTTGATGATTTTTTCATAGATTTTTCTGTTGACTGCATGTATGCATGTTTAAGCAATAAATGTATAGTTAAGCTATTACTGAACTATGATGGTTAATAAAGGCCATCGCACTAGAGCTGTATATTAGGGTTTTATTTCTTAATTTTTCCGCCAAATACGTTGCCAAACTCGCCAAATTATTAACTAAAACTCGCCAAATGGGCAAAATGGTTTTTTTAAATAAATAATTTATAAGCTGGTTGGTTGTTCCAAGGTCAATGTGTTAGAGCTGTATAATGGGTGTGTTTGTAGTAACTATATCTATTTTCCTTCTACATTATTTCCCAAAACGCGCAAAATGAGCAAAAAGGTTTTATGTATTTATGAGGAAATTGTGAGGGCATTTATGAGTGCATTTTATAGCGTTTTTTTAATTTTGGAATTTTAAGGCAATGAAACGGGATTTTATAATTTATAACGAGTGGGAACAATAACATAAGTTTATGATCCTATAACAGGTTATATGGTACAAATACTTGGATCGATTTGATATTTTTTAATCCGTGCGAAGAACGGGTATAAATTTGTTAGTTGATTAATATAAGGCATGAATAAACTAGCAGTAGACCATCAAAATAGTAAAACTAATTAAGAATTTTCAATTTTGTTTCTCTTTTATTTCGTCCAGCCATAAACGAAAAGTGTGGGGGAAAATTCCAAACAAATAAATAACAGCTTATGCATTGTATTTGTACACATTAGACATGTCGTAATCCAAAGTCCGTCACCTTATTCCATGTCGCTACTGGATAACGCTGAATTGGTATCCACTCCGTAACTTGACCACGGTTCAAAACACATCTTGTTCATTGTCTGGGTTTATTCGAGTCTTTCGGATAACCTTGCTGTGACTCGCTCCTTTGTCACGCTGAGACAAACAATGCAAGACCTAAGAATTGATTCCAACGACATCTGTTTAGGAAGGTGAGACAGAGAACATACTTCTCTTTGTAATGTACTCTTGTCTGGATAAAAAAAGCCACTGGATATCGAAATTCGGCAAATAAACTCGTTTTAAAATTTAACGCAAAGAAGTTTGGAAGGTAATATTTCAGGGATAAACTAATAATAATATGAATATTTATCTACACTGTTAAAAATTGTGTGCTTGGTTTCACCATGATATTGGTATAGCTGCAACGGCTGTGTGGTAAAACTTTAAACCATATTTTTTGTATTCGGTTGAACCATTTCTCAGGTTTTTGTTTCCAAATCCAGAAAAATGGTTCAACCAAACACCGAAAAAAAGGTGAAACATTTCACCACACAGCTGTTGCAGCTACTAGGAACCAATATCATGGTGAAACCAAGCATACAATTTTTAACAGTGTAGTAAATGCAGGAATTTGATGATTTTTGAGAAAAAATCGATTAAAAAAGGTTCGAGATGGATAGATTCTATTGTCTGTTGATAGTCAAAATGGTATTTAAAGATCATTCCCAACTGTGGTTCACCAGCTATTATTAAAAAGAAATTTTAATCTTTCTAAAATCATCGCTGAGAATCCATATGGAAACCAGTATTTCGGAAAGGCGAAACAGAATTCAAAATTCGAACGTAAAAACAGTGCATGCCTCTTTTGTATGTCCCTTTTTACGAATAGAAATGTGGAGGAAATCCTATATATATATATTCGGAATGTAATCTTTTTTTCTCGTGGTAAGTGTTGCCCCGTAGGCTGTGTATCAACAACTTGGGAGAATCGATGGCCAGGAATTCTATTCAAATATTCTGGGCTCTTGGAACAAAAGAAATTGAATATTTTGGGGAATCTTTTGATCTTTTGTGGATTTCAGTGCCCAGTACAATGTTTTTGTGTGTATGCCATTGTGTAAGTACATAAACTACATGGACGAATAAACATATATTCCATGTAGCTGTGACGTCATTTCTTAGCATTTTATCATCCTGTGCCTTAATGATATATGTATGGATTTGTGTATGTACAAAAACTAAAAGAAAGGATAAACAAGTTTTCTGTAAAGGTGAGAGGTCAATTTGATGATATTAACGTTGGAAGTTTAAAGGTTAAACATATAACAGTGAAATATTGTTATGCTATGTAAAATTAAGCCTTTGAAGCATAAATATCAGAAAAAATATTGTAAATTATTTAAAATTTAACCATATTCGTAATAGTGTACAATACAACGAAATGCACTGTTTTTTATTATCTACTTTTTAAATATAACTGAAATATAATACGTTCCATTATAGTAAACTAACCAGCATAAATTAGATATCGAAAGATAAAATTTGTAAAATATCGCTACAAAATAATTTTGAAACTGCTATCGATACGGTATTCCAAAATTTATTTGTAGTTTAGAAGTCGACTATGTTTGTTACAAATATATCATTTATCATTTTGTTTGTTTTATGAATAAGAAACCGCCATCTGTTTTTTTTATGTAATCATTTTAATTTTGTACATAATAACGTTTATTTACATTTGAATAGTGGTTTTATGTCGACCGTTTACTGAAGTAGTATAGTAAAATGATAACAAAAATAACAATGCAAGTGTGTTTTTAATTATTTTTCTAGGTGACTTTCTTGTAATACACAGAAAAACTTGAATTATTTTGCCATTTTCCTAAAAGTTAACTCGCACTAAATACATATATATTCAGTGATTTCATCAGTAGACGAACATTTCTTTATTTATATATGCATGTAAATTTAAATATGTTTATATATCCCACACATGAAATTGATAAGCCAGAATAAACTTTGCGAAAAGCTTATTCGGCAAGCTTTTGTGATGCATTAAATTAACTATGCATCAACACATAACGGCAAATCCTGGAAAGGCTCGCTAGTCGTTGTTTGTTGGCGCTGCTCGAAACTTATATGTCTTCCTCGGAGAATCCTTACTATACAAGGAAGAACTCGGCTTGTTTCTAACAGTTTGAATAAATTTAGTAGAAATTTAGTATGTTTGGTGTTTGTCAATCACCAAATGTGATAATGTACGCCTGCTAATGTCAAAAATATATGGCTTCTCTGTTAGAGAAACAAAAAGAAATGAAAATTAGGAATTCAGTTCAAAACAGACGTTATAAAGAATTTGACTATCTTAACTCGAAAGAGAAAATGTAAGGCTTATAATAAGTTTTATATAAAGTAAGTCTATAAGTAAGGCTTATATAAAGCTTATAATAATTGATATTATTATACAGTTTTATTGAAAAATCGGTCCTGCTTTGTATTTAAAAAAAATTCAACGTTATTAGGGGAGAAAAACAACACGTTTCAAAATAACATGGGAATGGAATTTTTTAAGAAGCTTAAAGAAGGCATCAGACATACTTAAGAGATATTGCAAAATGTGCTTCTTATTTGAAATTTTATGACTTGAAAAGTAGTTCGAATTTAGAAACGAGAGTTGTAAAATTTTATTGTAATAAAGCATCCATTTTTAAGTCTTTTAAAACTGAAAAATTACGCTAAACGTGAGAAATTTGTAAATCAAGCGAAGTGAAAATTAGTTTTACGCCTGATTTCGTGCGCTTCGGCTTTAAAAACAATCCACAACATTTTGAATTCATTTGGGGCAGTTTGGATACTTACTGATGGAAGGAAACACGACAATGGTAACACAGGCAGTGGTGTAGTAATTGTAACCTCCGATGGCATTACAAAATTAAAAATTGAAAACTAAACTTTTGTTCGGTCTTTAGACCTGAACTGATAGAAATTGACGAAGCTCTACCTTATATAATTTCCAATAACAGCTCTTGTGACTTCTGGATTTACTCATCCAGTAAGAGCTCTTTACAATTTTTAAGTAAATGGCGAAACTTAAGTGACAAACTCAGCATGGACACTTTTGGAAAACCCTGCGCTGGCTCGAGACTTTTCGTGAGCGAACGGTTTTTTACAATTGTTCTAGACTTGATCTAGATAAAGTTGAATAAGAAACAGTAACATCTTTTCCAATGCCACATTACACCAGGTCTCATAAAATAATATGCGCACAGCAGTTTTAAGCTTTGTCCCTCTGTACTCTACCATAAGCTAGTACGTTAAATTGTTATTTTGGAAAGACGCTTTAAAAATCAGTAAGTTACTCCAAATTTGCGGTGTTAAGTTACTCCAGAGATCTGTCGGGAGCACTTGCTGTCACCCATTTTATGGAGCAAACTTATCGATGGACCGAAATTCCACAATTTAGTTGTACAGATACACCATAAGGCTAAAGCGATTACTTTTTACAATGTATGCTGTTATATGCTACCTAGTACAGTTGAGTTTCTAAATGAATACCCCACATATTTAGCCCACTCCTTCCAAATCTTCCCATCAACTCCCCTTTCAGATAATTTCTCCCAAAGACTTTCCCGAGAAGATGAAATGCACTTCTTCGTGTCGGGCGATTTGTGCGGCCCGAGGAATTCTGAGATCCCGCAGAGCGATAATGAGGAATTTCCATCACTGCCACGGTCCGTTACTACGGACAACGGCCACGGCCAGGTATGCGAGGAACGCGGCTCAAAGGGGTCTTCGACTTGAGCAAGTCTTTTAAATTGTTGCAACCGGAAAGGGCAGAGGGGCACAAAAGGGAGTGCTTGGGGTGTCTAAAATGAGAAACTCAGATGCTTTCGTTTGCCAAACCCAGACATGAAAATATTTATTAAAAGATATGTAACACTACGCGACTTCCACTTACCACTCAATAAAACAATTCACATTTAAAGGTAATTATGTAACCCACAAAGTAATTTCAATAACTTTAAAACCTAAAACGCTATATGTCAGCTACCATTTGCGGATGCGCGATTTTCTCAAAAACCTAATTATGACATTCGACAGGTACTGGGAGCTTGTGAAGCAAGTTTGAGGTCCGTATCTTCTTTGGTTTTTCAGCAATGGTCATTTGGGAACAGGCCACCCATTGGATCACCGATCTAAGAAAGTTCAAGAATTGAAGTTGGAAAGAGCTATGGAACTTTAAATAAGCTAAAAAAATATTTTCAATAATTTCTTTCAAACACAAAATGCATAAAAGTTACAAAATATCTCTCTAAAAGATTAACATCTTTATTTCCCCTCAGATAGCAAATATTTGAATAAATTTATTTCTATTTCAAATCCATAAAACTTGATGAGTCTGCATATCGTCGTAAAATAAAATGACGCACGTTTTCCTTTAAGTCTTGTCATAAACAAAAAGATAAAAACTGTTCCATGCTTAAGATATTTCTTAACTACCCATCTCACCATTTAAAACAAGTGTATGGATATTAGATAGCTATATTAATTATGCATCAGTCATAGAAATGTTTTGAAGCACCCATAAAATTTTGAGTAACTTTGTATTACTTTCTAAACTGCAGAGAAGGAAAAATCATAAATATGCTTACAATTTTTGTCCTTTAAACAATTATAATTTTTTGGTTAACAATTTGCGAATATTTTCCACAGAGTCAACCATTAAAAATAGCTGCATAGGAACAAGGTGAAACAACCGTCAAATCAAAGTGTCACGCTTTCTTTAAATATCACTTTAAAAAAATTTCATTGTTTTATAAAGAAATTTAAAACATTTTTTTGTATAACATATAGATCATATAAAGCATCAGTCTGCGTGTAATTTTTTTAATCTATTATTATCAAATTTATTAAGCGCGATGTTTTTAATTTATAGATAAACTGCTGTTAAAACATGCTTGAAAAATCAAGATCTTCATTTAAAAAATAATTTTAGTGTTTCTCCACTACCTTTAAATAATAATGATACAAAACTATTTATCAGCATCGATTTAACTCATTCCAAATAACCAAATGTTTATCTGATACTTCTAAATTTAACCGAAACCCCAAAATCCATAATCCACAAACTGGTTGTACACATTTCCCCTTAATTTAACCCTCTAGCGCTCCTATCTCATAAAAGTCCCAACATATTGACGCACCGCATTTGAAACAAGAGACTTCAAGTCCGAAAGATTATTTAACCCGAGACCTCTTTTGAGACACAACTTAATGAGAACTTGAGCAAAAGTCTCCTTTTCCAAACTGTTCGGAAATGTCTCCCCTTGAAGGTATTTTGATCACTGGCCTCCATTTTAGGCGATTATGTTGGACCAGGAAGGTCGGGGTTGTTTTAATATGTAGGAAAATGGGGAGATGGAACTTCATAATATCAAGGGGTTGTTTTACAAATTGTTTAACTCCACTCGTTATTTGAATTGAGTTGTTTCCTTTTTAAAATGTGCATGATATCAATTTTGGCAAAAGGCTTGGGCTTATAATTTAATAAAATACTGGCGAAACAATTTAAGACAAGTTTTAAGTAACTAGTACATGACAGAAATTTATAAGTATTTTGTTTTTATATACTTAATTTTTATCTAATTACAGGCATAATAAAACAAAAAACAGCTTTTTTTATAATGACGTGATAAACGCACTACCGAGTATATAAAAATTTATTTTATCTGTGCAAATAAATGAATAAAATAGTCAAACAAAATCAGATCAGACATCACTAAAACAGATATATACTTAATTAGAACTTAATAGTTCGTGATTTGTGTGTAAACAATTTAGCCATTTCAATTTTAGAAAAATGGCAAAGATTGTAGCTCTATTTTGTTTATTTTACGTCCGTTAATTGTCCTTTTTGTGTCTAAAAAAGCATTTACACAAATAAGTAATAAAGCGTAGAACGAAATATTTTTATATTTATGGGTGATGAACTTTAATACACGGTGGACCTAGGAATAAGCCCAGCTCATCAACATTTAACAAGAAGTTCATAAAGAACTAAAATAGCCTACTTTCCTGTTACTCAAATACTTACTGAAGTTCTAATCGGGAAAAAACTAGGTTTCTAACAGTAAATATCATCAACAGCCGTTTCTACTCTAGATTTATACATATTAGAAAAAAAAATCGAAACACAGAATCCAGCTAATAATTTTAACTTCTAAAAGCCAAAATCAACTATTTTCCTTAATATTATTTCGCAAATTAATTAAATATTATTTATCGTCTGCTCGCGATTTATTTGTAGTTCGAAGAATAATTAAATATTTATTAATAACAAAAGTAATGAAACTCCAAACTGCATTAAAAAAATAAGAAATTTAAATTAAAACTAAGCATAATTTTATGCAAAAGTATGCCTTGCCGCTTTCTTGGTAGATAATTAATGAATAATCAAAGAATCAAATTGTGCTACATTTTATGACGTCATTCCAAACTGATTCATGAAAATATTATTTTGCTTCAAATATGTTTAAATAAATAAAGTTTCTCATGCCATTGTTGATTTGGCAACAGTAATTTAAATGACTCAAAATTAAATTTCAATGCTAATTCAATGGGAAATTCGCCGACAGATAGTAGATTTATGTCCGTCCGGACGTACAGACAGGCGGACAAAAAGTATGAAAGTTGGGTATCTGAGGTCATAGCTTTCTAACAAAAAAAGAATTTTTAAGATCCGATGGATAGAACCGATTTTGGAAGGGGGGTACAGACAGACAGACAGACAGACGGACATCGACCGCATGTCAATACCTACTTTTTCATTTTTTTAATTCTTTCGAATTAAAAAAAGAAAAGTAGACTAAAAATGTGTAAATAAGGGGCGATGGAAAATCACTGACTTGTAGAAAGCTACTGTACTATTTTGTGTTTGAAGAACTGCTCTTAGGACGGACGTTTTTATTTAAGACAAACACAAATGTACAAGTCAAAACGGTAGAATTATGTAAGATCCAGCACAAAACGATGTTAAACAGTCACAATTTTGTGTGTAATTCCACATCTCTAAAATTTAAAATAAAAAGCATTTTCTCGATTTATAAAACATTGGAAAATGGGAGATGGAACTTGATAATATCAAGGGGGTTGTTTTACACATTGTTTAATTCCACTCGTTATTTGAATTTAGTTGTTTCCTTTTTAAAATGTGCATGATATCAATTTTGGCAAAAGGCTTGGGCTTATAATTTAATAAAATACTGACGAAACAATTTGAGACAAGTTTTAAAATACCAGTACATGACAGAAATGTATAAATATTTTGTTATTCTATACTTAATTTTTATCTAATTACGGGCATAATAAAACAAAATAAACTTTTTTTTTATAATGACGTGATAAACGCACTACCGAGTATGTACAAATTTATTTTATCTGTGCAAACAAATGAATAAAACAGTCAAACAAAAACATATCAGACATCATTAAAACATATATATACTTAATTAGAACTTCCTAGTTCCTGATTTGTGTGTAAACCATTTAGCCATTTCAATTTTAAAAAAATGGGAAAGATTGGAGCTCTATTTGTTTATTTTACGTCCGTAAATTGTCCCTTTTGTGTCCTATAGTCGTTAAGACGTCTATCTTAAGATTGAAAAAAAGCATTTGCACAAATAAATAATAACGCGTAGAACGAAATTTTTTTATATTTATGGGTGATGAACTTTAATAAACGGTGGACCAAGGAATAAGCCCAGCTCATCAACATTTAAAAATTTTATTCACGCCAAAAGCATAAAGTGTTTTCATATTCTTTCATGTGTACTCAGACTTAAAAATTCGTATACCACCCACAAACCATTCAAAACAGGAAAGGACGCCTTTATCCACCACAACCAAGCAAACATAAATATTTTCATATTCAACAAACCTCCTTAACACTTCCCATTTGAATCCCATACAAAAACACGCAATACTAACGCGAGTTTATTTATATTTTACTTAAATATAAAATAAAAACATGGAATACAAACAGCCGACCGGAATAATACGTATCTATCCATTTGCCATCGGCCAAACCTTCCCTTTAAAAAAAGAGGGCTTTTTGTTCTTTTAAAAAGTCAAAAAATAAACCTACTTTGCGAGTTAAGCCACAACTCCTTCCTCCTCCCCCCCCCCCCTCCCCCCTACTTTTTTTTTTATGTTGAAGAAAACTCTTTGGATCTGCACCAACTCTTCAGGAGTTATTTTTAGTTTCGGAGCTGAGTCCGGAGTTGCTCCGTCCTTGGAGGTGAGAAGATCTTGGAGATGCTTGGCGAGAAAATAAATGGAGTTGTCCGCCCTAAGTCATGAAAGTGATACGCCCAAGCAAATCGATGCGCTCACAAGTACACCGGGAAGTCTGGTTTACGAAAAAAAAGGAAATAAAACATACGAGGGAAAAATAATCAATCAATATGAGATCGTAACCACCAAAAGGCTAAATACAATTAAACCGTCACTGGCATCCGTCTACAACACTAGTACTTTAAAAATCCATTTATTTGGAAATTTTATTTTACTTAAGAATTAAAAAAAATTTTGATGTAAACTATTTATTGTTTTTTTTATCTACTACACCACAAAAATAAAATTTTAAAAATAGCGTAACAAATTGAAATCAAGTGTCAAATTAAAGTTTAAACCTCTCACAGTAAAAAAAGGTTTTAGCCCTGGAAAAACACCTTAACTCACAGACGTTTAATGCAAAATGCATAGTTTCAAAATTTAGAAGTTGTTTGTTAAAATTCGAATAATAACAATTTGTGCAGTTTTAGATTGTAGAGAAAGATCTGAATTAGTTGAGATTTCTAATATTTTCTTCCTAAAAAACATTTAATTTGTAATTTACTAACTTTATTAAAGGAATTTTAGAGTCAAAAATTTAAGCATTTTTTGGGCCTATCGCTAGATACCATTGCTTCACTTCACTAACCAGTTTTCGCATTTGTTTTAACCCGACACCATCGCAATCTAACCTCCGTGTGATCACCGTATTTTTTTTAATAGTCGATTTCAGTTCCTCTACCAAAGAGTATGTGTATACATTATTAAGTCACTCATTTTTAAAATGCCAGCAGCCACGTTTTGTGATTAATTTTTGCTCATTTCATGTATGAAAGATTTAAATTGGAATATTTTCTATTAAATAATCGCAAAACTCTTACCGCTTTTTTTCATATTTACAAACTTTTCTATTACCGTCAAATGGAGACACTTGTGCCTTTAAGGGGACGCATTACTCAAAATTTAGGGCTGCCCAGAAAATAATTAAACATGCTCGAATGTTGTTAGCTAAGGATATTGCAAAAAAAAAAGAAGGAATCCTTTATAATGGTGGAGGTTTATTTAAAATGATACAGTGGTTTGGTAATATGGTTTTGGAAATGTTATGTTGATTTTTTAAATTTTTAATATTTTCATCTTGTGAATGGTTAAATCCCTAAGGCTTTTAGGTAAATAATTGTAGAGCTCCAAACTTTTTTTCCTGTGATGAAACGTATACGTTTAACAAAAGTTGGTATGGGATAAGGTCTAGTGTGAATATTTTTTTTAAAAAATTATGAAGTCGAAAATTTACCCAAATCCTAATTTTTGGCTATTTTTATACATAAAGCAACATAACTATTTTTGTTTAACTGATAGCTCAGTATCCATACCAACTTTTATTAATAGATGTTGTGGGAACATTTTGAAAAAAATTCATTAAAAAATTCTTTAAATTGTAGGAGGAGTAGCATTTTGAAAAAACATTAAAATTTTTAATTATTTAAAACAATTTACGTTTCAATATTTATCATTTTTCGTATATGTTTATTGAATGTTAGTTCTTTGTAAAAATAGTTTAATTGGAATGCTAGCGATAAAAATTCTGGATTCAATTTTTTTGGGTACCGCGCCTCCCCTAAATGTATTTATTTTGACCAAGATTTGCTCTTTAATAACTTTACAATAGATTAATTTTTTGTAATATTTTTTATAAAACAAGTAATACCAAATTAGCAAGAAATTTCATTGGTAAAACTATATTGATTTAAAAAACAAATTAATTTAAAGTCATATACTCATCAAAGAAACTTAAGGACAAACTAAAAGGCAGGACAATACATTTTAATCGTGACTATGGAGTTGGCGCACGTCTGTGATTCGGGTGCATCAAAACAAAGCTGAACCGTACTTTTTTTGCAGCGCAACGGTTAGAGAGCTAGCCTTTGGAGCCTATGGGTTCGAATCCCGGTAAGGCATGGATGTTTGTGTTTGTCGAGTATATGCGGAGTACGTGCTCGTTAAATCTGTTGGGTCCTATTTCCCGCCCATTCAGGGACATGTCTAAATTGTGGAGGTGGCGATAGATGGCAGCATCTGTCATATATGTGTGTGTATGTCGTGTCCGACCTTCTTGACGATGTTTTATAAGCGGGTCTTTGTGACCAAGCACACAAGCCTGAAAATATATGTCTGTCTACCAACCAACCAACCGTACTTTTCTCATAAAAGGTTTTTTTTAAGGAATAAAGATCTACAAAAAGCTTTAAGCAATCCGAAACGTTTGTAAACTCTTAAAGAAAAATATATCCTTCATATATATTTCCCCGAAACAGTACAAACATTCACCAAAGACCCATATATAGTACCCGAAGGGGTGAATTATGACGCTCGCCTTTGCAACTTTAAATCTGCATTTACAGAGGAAGGCCGATGTCGATCCTTAAAAAACGCTTCGGAGACAGGTTTCCGAAATTTCCATAACTCAGGGCACAAAAGCACACCTGGAAAAAATATTATTCCGGATATTCCTCCGAAGAATTATTCCGCAGATCTGTGAAATGCGATGAAAAATTTAAATGCCGCTGCCACCGAGAGAAAAAGAAATAAAGTAATATAATGCCACCGCTGCTGTCTTTCTCGGGGAGAAAGGTTTTAAATTTAACTTTTATTGACGTGTCGTTGAGGGAGTGACGTCAGGGTGTGGTAGTGAATCAGTTGGGTTTTCGGTGTGCTTTTAGGATGGCAGAAGTGGGCTCTGGTCCAGCTTTGCTGTGCTGAAGAAGTCAAAGAAATAAAATATTGTGCAATAATTATGAGTTTATTTTCCCTTCTGTCAAGAGTACGAGAGATCCAAAGAAAGATAATACGTTCATAAACTTTTATTGTACCATTTAATACAAAATATAAAACTCTTAAGTGTTTTATTCTTACTTATTGCTTATATTTAACGATGTTTTTTTATTCTGAATCTTTAATATTTTTTAGGGGAAGATGTACGACTAAATGAGGCTACGACTAAATAATTGAACCACGTCAATTTTTCATATTTTATTTGAGAACATTATTTTTATCGGCCATTGTTGTCCTCGGTATTTACATATACCAGCACACAAATAATATACATAAAAAATAAAATCGTATACTTCTGGACACATTTTTTAAAAACAATCGTTACATATAAGTTATGCAATAGCAAAAAATAAATTTAAATACCGACTCGTTAAATGAAATTTCTAAGAAAGAAGGAATAACATCCAGAATAAAAATTCAATTCTATTGCCGAGATACTTTGTGCAAAACATCTGTCCTTCAGAACCGAACAATAGAATTTTTTTAAAAATGAAACCTTTGATGCAAGCTAAAACCTCATTAAAAAGTTGAAAAGAATTCCGAAGTCTTAAGAAGTAAGAATTATAAATTTTTGAAAACCAAAAGATAATGCAAAAAGCAATGTACTAACTTTTCTTATTTAGTGAATGGCATTAATTTTTTCTGAAATTTATAATGAAAACAGAAAATAAAATACTGTCTTTTGTTGTATTCAAAAAGTTTGTTTACATATTAAAATTTTAGTTTAGGGGATAATCAATATGTTTTGAAAATAGCTATGATTTAAGTAGTTTTTGGTATGCTAAAGAACCTATTGAAGTTGTTTTAAAAGTTGAAATTATTATTTTATAGGCCCAATAATATGATAAACAAATTTATATTTTATTCAACTGTATATTTTAAACGTTAATTAATTTCGAAGGCATTGTTGTAGGTATTACTGGCTGTTGAAAGGCTCATTGTTATAGATTTCGTAAACAACTCGGCCAAAATATTTAAAACATTTACAGATATTTTTACTTGAAAACTACTATTTGGAACACAACTTAAAACAGTTAAGTTTTGTCGTAAAATATATAAATTCCATTAAACATTTTAATGAATGTTTTAACGAATATTCTTACTGTACTTCAAACAATCGCACTCCAAAAGATAAATATGTACTACGTGTTTCTGATTTAGATGCCACTGAATGACACTGAGAAAGCCATAATCTCTTTTCAAATCGAGCAATTCTCAAAAGTCCTCGTGAATTCTACAAAGGCCCACATATGTGTACCTCTGGAGATAATATGTTAAGACTCTTTTAGAAACTATTAGAAATATTTTTTTAAAAAATCAGCTCATGAAATTTCTCTTCCGAAAGAATAAGAAAAGGAATAACTCCCGAGTGCAACGTGTTGATTAATCAACATTACCATCCCACGCATACTTTTTCCCCTTGACATTTCTGCCGTGGAACTATGTTCTTAATTATGCAGTTATCTTGGTAGCAAAAAAGGCCCACCTTCAATATTAGGACATCCATCTTTGTTCTAGTAAGAAAAAAAATTTCATACAGGAAATGAAAGCGGAGTAGTGTGCAAAGGAGCGGTGCCAAAGGGGTGACGAGACATGTCACAAGGCGAGAGCAGACACCTAACATAACAAAACTCGCTTCCTTCCCAAAATATGACTCATTAGCATTTCCTTAGAATTTTTGTGTCTGGATTTACTTCAATTTGAGTAGCATTTGAGCTACACAAGGGCTTTTGGTACATCGTATCTTTGAACCGACCAACGTCAAGTGACGTGGCTGTACCATAAGCTGATACCCGGAGCAACCTCATATAAATAATCAAAAAAGGGATGTGACCTATTTTGATTATCCTTGTTTATTATTGATTCCCCGCACTTTTACCGAATTCTAAATAAGCATCTTCCAAATTATTTTAATGTGTAAATAAAAAGAAAATTACTTAACCATTCGACGTCAGGCAGTTAGCCCGCTTTTATTTGTATTCTATTCACAAGCCTCTTCGAATGTATTTCTGTGGCTGTTTCAGCCCGTATTGCACAACCTTAAATACTGCCGTGGACACTGCAGTATCTAGACAGATAACTTGTGGTAAGATAACTCAACTCTAGCTGTTGTAATAGTTGTAAGAACCAACAACAAAGTATACTAAATGACTGATTATTACAGGGCAAAAACGGTCCATTGTTGTGGTTACTGCAGTTTACTCGCCCACGGCAGAATAGAATGCGATGCAAACAATTACTTGCGTTTTAAATATTACTAACACTATTTTTTCAAAGATTGATTTCTATTACATAAAAGGCGTAGTCAAATCAAAACCTTACCAATAAAAAATCACCATGTAAAGTTAACAAATTCCATATTCCATTTTAATAATGTACAGTCCCTGGACAAATTATTAGACGCACCGTAATTTTTTTAGTAATTTTATGTTTCTTAAGAGTTTTTATGCAATAATAGTATATTTAAACTACAATATTATTGATTTTTATTTAAAAGAATTGTTGTAGACTAAAAAACTAAAAAAATTTCCTCAGCGCAACAGCCCATTACTGGGCCAAGGCCTGCCGTGCACAATTCAGCTTTCGTGACCTAGGGTGCTAGGCATATGTCCCGATAAGGTAGTCAGCCTCACGCGGAACCTCCAGTGTTTAGTTCCCAATCATGCTTGGTACCCATTTTATCGACCTACTCAAGGGATGAAAGGATGGGTCAACCTCGCCCAATCCGGGGTTCGATCCCGGACCTGTGGCGTGGCAATGCGAAGCACTACCACTAAGCCACTGGGCCTCCCTACATAGACTACATATTTGTATTTATACAAATATGTCGGCACAATATCACCCGGTAATTAATATTTACATGAAATCTTGCAGTGCTTCTAATAATTTGTTACCATGTGTATGCATGTACTCTTCGATGGCTATCACTTTTGCCAATAATCCAAAATGACAAACATTTCTCTTATTTAAACGTACTAATGACTTGGACATTCCCCCAAAACAATGATATCCACGAAATTCGAAAAGTCCTTTCTCATTCCAAACAATCATTATTTGTTTCTCGATATTCGAATAGCCCCAACCGTGACCCACTTTCACTTCCAGGCCGATTTCGATGGGTTCACGGCTCTTGTGCAGACGACTTTTATTGGGGGAAATGAATTGAACGGGGGGACAGCCCCGCTTTTTAGAACAAAAGGAATGGTTGAAGTGATAGTGCGGAATCGTTAACTGATAACAAGTGCGGGGAGAAAATTCGATTTGTTCATGGAATTAGGATCAGAAATTCTAAATTAGGGAAGGCGTTCAAGGAAATTGAATTGACAACGGTTATGAATCTAATTGTTAATCGTTGCAAATTATTATAAAACTAATAGATTTTGTTCCCATTATTAATGGTCACTATTTTGGTACTTTTATTCACTGTGCATATTATTTATTTTCACTAACTTAATCATTCATCTCTCATTTATTATCTAAAGACTTAATTAAAAACACACAGTGTTAAAATAAAAATATATATTAATTTTTTTTAAATGTACACGCCGGAGAGATGTAGCCTAATGGTTGATTAAGAATGAAAAATTAGAAGAGTAAAAAGCTTTTGTATTAATGGCGTGAAGAGAATCTCATTTGAAGGTATTTTCAAGAAAAAAAATCTTAATAAATTAGTTTTTCAAAATTTGTATGCGTCAAAGTTGTAAGAATAAACATCAAAATTACGAAATTTATGAAAAATTAGTCGACCAGTCATCAAAAGAATAAGCTCCTTATAATATTACGATAAATAAAAAATAAAAAAAATTTTTTGATAAAGCGATTACAATACGAAGTGATAGCCGATAATGGTAATTGGCTAAAAATAAAATTTGTAATGGAAGAAGCAAAAAATATTCATTATTGTATTTAACGTACTCGGTAAAAGGTTATGCATAATTAGTATCCGGCAATATTCCAAGTACGTCATGCGATAAAGAGTTTAGACAAGGAACTAGTTAACAGTTTATTTCGGTTTACCCAGGTTTTATAACCTAATACAGTTTTGAGGCATTTCTAAGTTTTTCTGCGTTTTTGCAAAGCGTAAACTTTTCTTATAAATCCTGAATATTGAAAATAATGGTAGTTAATGCGTCTCCAACGCTTCGGATAATCTACGAAACAAACTAATATAATCAAACTTCATTAAATAACTTTCATGAGATAAATAAGCATTGTTCGAATTTATCTTTCATTCCGCACACAATGTGATTACCCCAATCCGAATCACGTAGAACAAAAAGCGAACCTCAAATGCGATAAAAATCCACCAAATCCCGTTTCAGGAATATAAAAAAGTCCCTTTTTCCTGGGAAAGAAGGGAACTGGAGAAATCAGCTTTGTTCCCAATGCATATCTCATGAAAAATGCATACTGGGAAAAGTAATTCAGTGGAAATTAAGGGCAAAGCCTTCTTCCACCCCCCCAACAGACAGAAAGGGCATAAAAATGACCAGTGGGGTTCGGGCTTGGATGATGTCGTCCTCCAAAACTCTCAGTTGGTTGAACAGAGTTGTATTCGAAACACAAATGTTGTTAGGTTGTAAGCTTTCCGACTGTCTGTTTCTATCCTTCATGGAGCTTTAACACAGCCCATTACGCCTCGTAATTTAACACGACTGATAGTAAGGTAAGGTAATCGTTTCCGGCTGCCTATTTCTAGCCTCCTTCAGGAGCTTTAACACAGCCAATAACGCCTCGTAATTTAGAACCCTGGTCAAGTGACGAGGTCGACACCTGAGCGGGCACCCAACGGAACTTCGAGCGACATCGTACGCTAACGCCGTCGGGACTTTGTACTCCACAGATTTAACGAGCACGTCTGTCCCTGTGTACTCGGGCCCATCCGTGATGAGGATTTTTCTACTATTTCCAGCATGGATCCGATTTATAGGATGACTGGCAGTAGGTGGGATTCGAACCCCCGCACTCCTGAGAAGGTTGAATCTCTAGGCTGATGCCCTAACCACTCGGTCACGGACGGGAAACGACTGATTTGATTGTACTGAATTGTTGTTTAGTTTAGAGTAGCCGTAAGGCCACTACTTGCGTCCAGTAATTTTGAATTGTCTTCAAGTGACGAGACCGACATCAGAGTGTGAACCTAACGCAACTTCTCTGTCACTTTCAGATTTCAAACTCCACTTATTTACCGAGTAATTCTATTTCAGTGTGCTTGGGAATACTCAGAAATAAAGTGTGAATGGAATTAATACACAAATTTATTTGTAAAATGACTTTATCAGGGCTTGATGTCAGAAAATATCAGCCACTAGGACGTCTTAAGCCACTCGACTATGGGAGCTGCTACAAAATTTAAGTTGACTGTGTATAGCCCTTTACTGCGCAGTCTCTCAGAACAGCATCAACTTTGGTCCATTACTATTTTCTGAGTCGATAACTTGGCATCATCAAGAAAGATGGATTGGGTTCAATTTTTTGAGCTATTTTGAAACAGGGTTGAGCGTGTTTGTGTACTGATGTTGATCACATACCTCTTCACAGTAGTAAAAAATATCATGGTGATTTTATCATTTATTAACTTTTTCAGTTTTAAACCAATTTTTTAATAAATTTGCAATTTTTTGCAAATAAACAAACTGACACTATCATTTTTACAAAAATAGAAGGCGAAAGGACATACTCAACTATTTTTATATACACATAAAAAGGAGTTAGGACCTTATGCCACTTTGACACACGATCAGAACCAATAGTCAAAAAATATTATAGAAAGAGGTTGAATCTATGCGATATTATTTTTTTACGGTCAAATGGTAGTATGAATATGCGAGAACATTTGGTTTCAGCTGCTTGAATGCACAAAACACCAGATGTAGTTTTTGAGTTCTGTCCAACGAATATTTGGGAGTAATGGCGGTCATTTGGATAAAGCACGCCTAAGATGGCGAATGCCTTAGTGCTTATGAGGTCTATTTTATTGATATTCAAACCATTACACACACAAAATATTATACTTAGATCTGCAGTTTTTTCGGATATTCATATGTTTTTTACTGTTAAAAATTGTTATTTTAAAACTAAATTTAAATTTAAGTTCAAGTTAATGTCTTCTCGAGCCCACATGAGGCGGTGCCTATCTGTAGACTTAATTGTTCCTCAGGTGCTACTTTATGCCATTGTCCATGCCGAGTGGATAGTTCGACCATGAACCCTCCAGTTAACTTCACAGCAAGATTGGTACTTATTTATCGACACCCGAAAAGATAAAGACTGGGTGATTCCATGGCCTATATAAACAGTTTACGAACCCAGGTCGAAGGCACAACTACAAAATCGAGAGATCCGCAATTCAAAAATAGGTGTTAGACTTGATTCGCAAACACGAGAAGATAATCGAAATTTAGCTTTTTCTTGTTGATTTGATTTTTTTTTCAGATATAGCCAATTTTGTTTTTTAATTCAAAATTCTTGCAAAGACAATTACTTTGCAATACATTTGCTTTCATAATTACTTAACACTACAGCCATAGAAAAGAAAACAGCCGATATCTGTTCTTATCAAACGAAATATGCTTGGGAACTAAACACTGAGGTTTCCTCGTGAGCTCGACTTCATAGCAGGGATCCATGCTTCGCACCCTGGAGCCATTTGTCAAGAGACTTGAGATGGACACAGCAAACCTTGGCCCACAATAGGACTGCCGTGCCACTTGGTTTGTTTTTTTAAACTTTTTTTTTTGGCAGGCATGGTTATTTGATTGCGCATCAGCAAAAGTTGGTTATGCTAGTATTATAAGAGATAATTTTTTAATATTTTAATAAATACGTTGATTAATACATTGTAACGTTGTACGGCCGTAATACGTTGATGCGTATTACGTGACAGGCCTTATGAATTTTAGTCAATTGATACCTAAATTATTTAATAAATAAACAATAACAAATAGTTTTTAAAACACCATTCCCAGAAAAGAGCGTAAATGCTTCATTTATCAATTATTATGAAATTCCTTAAAATTAAAAATATATATTTGCATTTAAAACGTATCTAAAAAATCTTAACAATCAGATAAAAATATAGTTCTTTTAAATACATATTATTTAATAATAAATTGAAAAATTGTCTTGAAAAACAAAATATCGATACTCCAATCTTACCGAATTATTTAGCTAAATAATGAGCATATTCTGACAATCCAAATGCATTTTTAAATGGAAAAAATAAAATACGGTTCATCAAATCCAAGCTTTTTTTTTTGTTTTAGAGAAAAAGGTACAAAAGAAAAGAAATTTCAATTAAGAAAAAACTTTTATTTCCATACCTCAATTCTCGATTTTCTTTTTCGATGGATTTTTAAACTTTATATATTTTTATCAGAAAAGAAATTGATTCGTCGAAAACATTCTTAAGTAATTATGACCGACTTGCCTAGCCAAAAACTGAATTTTACCGCATTTAATTAAGCAAGACGGTCAATTTGCATTTTTAATTTGATTTTCAAGGTTAAAATATGTTAAAGGTGGGTTTTGTGGACAGACAAAAAACTGGTATTAGAAAGCGTACTAGATTTTTATTCTGCACAGTTATACCTAAAAATTTATTATAAAGACGTAAATAAGTAACAGACAACAGTAGATAAAAACCCATTTTATTTATTTTGCAATGGCCAAGCAATATCAATTTGGTTTATATCACTATAAAGAAACACAACCACTCATCTTTTATCATTTCTATCACTTTCGAAAAATACTAACTCACCCAAATTGGCCCATAACTGCGGGAACACCACCCAACCTACACCCATAACAGAGAAAAAATCCCCACAATTTATCGTCCTGCAGCATCACAACAATGCAATTGAAGAAAAGCAATGGTAAAACAAGACATCAATAACCCCCGGATAACAATCCGAAGAGAAAACAGTCAGGGTCCATTCGTATTGTCAGGTAACATCTATCCGGCAGTTATGGCCGGAGTAATTTGGCCGGATTACGATGTATATTTCATGAGGAAACCAGATACAGATGCAGGGATGACGTAGTACCACTACTCTTACTCTACCGATGACACGATACACCAAAAAAAACACCCCGGAAGCTATTTACTCCATGAAATAGGATTTTGGTGTAGAAATTGGCGAGTTTTGGAGTTATTAGTTTATTACATTTGAATGAATAAATGAATTAGAATTAATAAAAGCATGTATTTGTGGATATTTATTTGTGTTATTGTCTTATTTATTATGCTTCAGTTTATTTTATAATGATGTTGTTAATGCATGCAGTTTTAATCTTACCATTTATTGTTAAAATCAGGATTAAAAAAAATAAGTTTTTACAAAATTCATATCAAATTCATAAACACTAGATGTTGAACTTTCGTTTACAGTAAATACTAATGTGGAAGTATTTTTTCTGACTAATTATTTTTTTTTAACTTTCAACGGGGGTGAACATTTTCTTTCATGTAAATTATTTTACAGTAGGATTGGTTTTGTTATGTTGTGCATATGAAATGTAACGTACATAATTTAAAGTCAGAATAACATTTCATCACCCATATCATCAAACATTTATATTTACACTTAAAAAAAGGAAATTTTAATATATTGCTAGTTTTAATTGCGATGTATTTTCAATAAGTAATATTTCTTAAATTTTGAAACGCAGAACTTTTTAACAGATAGGACACGAAGAAAATGAAAAATTAGGCTGCCATTACGGAATTAAAATTTAACATGTTGTGAAGAAAGAAAAAAGAAGATAAAGAAAACATATTTTAATTTGCTGTTGTGAAGTTCCAAACTTTTTTTTTCAAATATAGTATCTCTTTCGATTTATCACAGGTACTACTATATTTTACAAAAATATTGTGGGTTGTATCAATTAATGCACTCTTTCAAAACGCAAAAATAAAATTTTTAAGGATATCATTATTTTCGTAATAAAATTTATCCAACTAAAAATACATTTTTGCCGTTAATAATCGTTAATTGAAAAAATTACATATGAATAACTGAAAAAATCACGAGTTAATTTACACAACCCACATCGAATTCGCTTATCAGAAATTTGTTATATAAAAATTTAAAAAACTAATTCCTCGTGACTTTATTAATTTAATTGATAATTGAAAAACAATTATTCATGCAATTTCAGTTAGTATTGTTTCAATAACAGATTTTCAAAAAAAAAATTAAAATGCCTTAAACTGCAAATTATTAAATACGTACAATGTCATGCCAATTCAGTCGAATCGTGGAAACTGAGCGTGATTAAGCTGAAAGTTTATTCCTTCAGCTACATATTTTTTAAATAATGATAGTTTAATCCACTTTCATCAATGATTTCCCGATTTCAAAGAAGAAAACTTTGAATTCAGCATACCGTGTGACATTAACATATCACAGACTTATTTCTTTTCTTTGAAAAGTATCTCAACATTTTAATCTTCTCTGAATTAAAAAAAAAACAGCGAAAAGCTTCAGCTCGTGTCTTGATACAAATTCGAAATGACTACTTAATCTGATGAAAAAAAATAAACTTGCAAACTCACGAATACAATGCTTTAGAAAGGTTTTATTCAATTTTCAAGAATGTTTTATTTTTAGTTTAAAGAACGGATTCAGACTTCTAAGCCCTTTCCCGGAATTTAGTTCCAGACGACTCCTTTTAAAAGAATTCTCCTTTTCAATATATATTTATCGAAACTTTAATTCTAATGCGTAAAATATCAAGCGTGTAAAAATAATGTGTTTTATCCAGTTTTTGATTACATTTGTGAGCACTAAGGGAATGTTATAATAAAAGGGTAATGAAATTATCATTTGGAAAAATGGATTCAATAATTACAATAATATATTTTGAATTATTAATTTGTTTATTGTAAAAATGCAAATGAAAATTATTATTTTGCTTAGCTTACCGCCAAGCACAAAAAAGTGGAAATTGTCTTCTGACTAAAGGTCATATTTCATATATAAAAGTTTCTGAAACCTTTCAGACGCCATTTTAAGTCTGAATATAGCCATGGTGTTATTTGTTTCACCCACAATTTTGTCACAAAATTAAGACCATTGGATATGTACAAAAAGAAAAAAATAGATTTAATTGTCAATTACAATATCTCTTCTAAGAGCCTTTACTTTATAGATAAAATCGTCAAGACTAATGAACTACAAATACTAGGTAATTGATTTTTAGTTTAAAGAAATACTACAAAGCAAATTACAAAAAAAAAAATCGCAGTCTACGAGATTGAAAAATTGGATGTATAAACCTCCATTGAGGCATAACCCTATTGATATTTCTCATCTAAATGTGTGAAAAGTCAACGTAAAAGGTTAACTAAATTCATGCGCACTCCTGTACTATAAAAATGTACTTAAAAAAACATTGAAAACATAATAACTAACCTTCATATTCTACTTTTCATTACTAACTAATCTATCACCTTTAGCTCATTAGCGACTAAGCTTTCTGTTTACATTTATCTATCTGAACAAGATATAAGACAAAGGAAGATAATAGTATAAACAAGTTATATATAAGGCAAACTAAGTTAGAGGAAAAACGATTTAGAAAACTTAAAAACTTAGTTTTTATTAGGAAATGAAAGTTTTCATGGAGTTCATAAAGCCGTCGTTAATAGGTAATACCAATAAAAATCTAATTCCATTGAAAAGGCGAATGAGCACAAATAAGTTAGTTTCCAAGGTTGACATTTATTGAGCATAGTCATATTTCCATAAACGATTTGTTAAAATAAACACATGCAAAAAGTCAACGTAAAAAAACTAGCAACGGTCACAGTATCTACGCAGATACAACAATTAGTAGGTTAATTCACTTCAGTTAAGTATGAAGCTTATAGTTGCTAAACTAACATTATTCAAAGTAAAACGAAGATGTAGGGTCCGGCCTGTTCGAAGGCGACTTTGTCCAATTAAATTTACTTTCGTCCCATGTCGCTAATGAACGGTCCGGATCCTATACCTATGTTATACTTTAGGGAAAGTGAGTTTTGCAATTACACCCTTCGCATAAGTAAAAAAGATAGTTATTTTCAAAAGTTACGTTGTTGAACAGAACCCGTACAACATCCACTAAAGAGCATATGGGAATACGTCCATCTCATCCATCGTTCAACGTCAAAAACTTTATCTAATAAAAAAGAAAGAATATTTTCCTCCGATTATCCTCCCGACCTTGGAGAAATCAACAATGCGGCCCATCCCGACGTCATCAAGAACTCTTTGCATACCAAAGCTTGACAAGTGCCGAAAATTTTGAGGCCGATCCCCTTTATAAAGGAGAGGGACTCGTAATTTATGTGCCAATATCGGCGGGCTTTTAGTTCCGATTTAGCGCCCTTTAATTCACCGGCGCATCAATAGAATGCCCCTCATGAATTATCAATCAGCGGGTGATTGGAAAAGAAGTAATGCACCTTTATTTTATACTTGTTAATTTTTCTTGAGTGTACGATTTTGAAACACAATAATAGTTATGGTTTTAAAAAAAAAATTAATGTTTTTTAAACATTAGCTAGTTTTGTTTTTAAACTCTTCTAATCGAAAAGATTAATTATGTAGCAGCTTTATAGTTAGTAAGGTTTCAATATAGAATATGTATTGATGGTAAATTGCGAAGTTGGTACTTCCGGAAAAGCTCTTGGTACATTAGAATTTGCAATAAAATCATAAAACACTCACTACAGCAATTGAATAAAATATTTTTTCATGAAGACCTCATTTCTATATATGTTTCGTCTTACTTAGCATTTTTAATAAGGACTACCTTGATTATCTTAAATTTTAAATTATACATTGAAATAAATATCTTATTAATATTTATTTCAATATAAATTTACATTGCTCCCGAAAACTTTCTACACCTTGTAAAGTAATGATTACAGGAAGATAAATAAAAGAAAAACTTAGGTAAAAGATCCTAACAAAAATTAACAGTTTAACAAATTAAACACAAATGCCGCATTCCCAAATCAACTCGCGCCTAAACAACGCCTTAATTAAATTTCTGAACCGCGAGTGCGTGAACACGTAGGCGAAAACCGTGCTGAAGGGACTATTTTCTTCCGCGCTGGGGCATGCGGCGCAGGGATTCATTAGGCAAATTTTACTAATCCAAAACTTTGCAATCGCGAAAATATTTAAGGGGTAATTCGGGCAGGTAAAGGTCGATTTGAAGGAAGGGGGCGGCTGTTATTGTGGAATAAATGAAGCTAGTTGGGCTAAAATTGCTCAAAATGGACAACCTGCAAAGTTTATTTGAAACGAACTGATGATTGCTTTAAACATGCGTGCTAATTTTAAATTTTATTAACATTTAGTGGAACCAGAGTATTTTCGTAATTAAGTACACGAGTGATAATGATTCCTTCTATTAACAGAAATATTAAGGGAAGTTTTGATAGCTGAATATTTCTATTAATTGACACCATTTCAGTTCAATTTGTCTCTGCTTAGGAAAAAAAATACCTCCATTATTGTTATTACCAGCATAAATACTTTTTTATAACAACGTGCAAAAAAATTTACTTTTTTATACCATATTCATTCATAAATTGTTGCGAAAATGACACTTTACGTGCTTACGTCACAGACAGTGCCGAAAGTAGTACTTTCGGCACTAATGCGGTAAAGTTAATAAGAGTATCTGATTGGTAGAAAAACAAAATGATGTGATGAATATCTCCATGGAAAATAAATGATGTCATGAAACTCACTTATTTCTATTGGTTCAGTACTTTGCATTTTCTAATATCTCCATGGAAACTACAAGTACTACAAAAATTATTAAAGGAAATTAAATAAGACATAAGTAAGAACACAAATTTCACGCCAAACAATACTTTTATTTAACATGCATATTTATAGTAACACTTAACACGTATATATTTTTGCACGTTAATATAAAAAATATTGTAAGCAAGCACGTGCCAAATAATACTTTATTAACCCCTTGTCATTATTTCACTCGACCTACGGTCTCGTGAAATAAAAGCCACTCGCTTGATAAAGTATTATTTTCGGCACTAGTTGCTTAAATAACTATTTAGGATTGCATTGCTTCGAACCCGTTAATTCTCGATGATAGGCCAACTCAACAAGAGCATTGTTGGGCAACAGAAAGCAAACAAAAACTTGTTTTGGAAATAACGACTGAGCATGAGAAGTGAAAGGATCCCTACAAAACCACGAACAATTCCTAAATTTATTAAGATAATAATAAAATAATGTCTAGGATAAAAAAGAAAATTATGAAAAATACGAGATAAGTGCAAAATGACGAGTTTTTTTGTGACAGTAAATTATAGTACGTTACCAAGTAACTGAATTCTTTCAAAAAATAACAAATATTTCGGCTTTTCCATATTCACTTTAATGACATTCAATATTCATAACTTAAACTTGTGTAACATGCTTAAAACATAAGCTAAATTCTTTAAGGTGTTATGAAACGTAACTTATTTTTCTCGATCTTTAATCTTTAATAATAATATTTAAATTCGCTTAGAATAAAAATTTCGCTTTTCCTATAAAACTCATTTATTTCCCCTTTTTTCAGAGTAGATTTATTTGTTCCCATTAGTTATTATAATAAAAAGAACTACTTCTGCGTAGCCCACGCTTTTTAAACTACATATTTTCTTAAATTACATATTAGAAATTACCTTAATAATGCCAAATGGTCTTTGTTATATCCGCCACAAATCAAATTCAATATAATCTTACCTAAAAGGAAAAGAAAACAATATTATTACTTTAATAAGTTGCAAAAACATTTTTCAATAACAGTGGATTAAATACAAAAAACAATGATAGTTATATTTGATGGGTTGGAAAATCAGTCAGTAATTTATTAACTGAAGAAAAACAACTCTAATGACTTTTGATCAAATGGACAATTCGATCGGAGCGGAGCGTGGTTAGTTTATGGGAAAGAAAACAATGCTGGATGCAACTGTGGCGTCACTGCAAGTGTACCCGTTCTATTTTAGACGTATTAGCTACCGGGTGGTTTGTTTGTGGGTTTTAATATAACAATAGTCGTAACTATGAGGTCAATGTATGCGTGGTCGTTCCAGTTGGCCATTCATGACACACGACTATCAAAGCAAGTACTACTTTATAACTCACTCATCCCGAAAAATTGGCTTTTTTGGAAAAATGGCTATCATTCAGGTTTTAGGAATCGTCCTGTCATTGCATTTATTCTTTGGAAAGCGATGGATATTTTCACAGCAGTACAAAGGGTTTTATGATTACTTTAAATAATTAACACTTAAACATTTTAGTAATTATAACTAAAGAAAAGTTTAATTTATTTACACCATCCCACCTTGTTGAGTTTAATTTAATGAAAAGGAAATGGTATAACTACACAGCCCGACCCGTTTAGAGTTATGATATTTAAAAAAAATTAAATATCATCTGACTATAAAGAGGGTGGAAAGTGAGGAATATTTTTACAATAACACAAGTGTTTTTTTCTAATCACTTTAAATACTCAACATTTACAAATTTTAGTATTTATAACTAAAAAAGATTTTCTTTTGTTAGTTCCAACCCACTTGTTAAGTCAATTTTAATAAAAAACAAGAAGTTCATAAAGAACTAAAATAGCCTACTTTCCTGTAACTTAAATACTTACTAAAGTTCTAATCGGGAAAAAACTAGGTTCTTACAGTAAATATCATCAACAGCCGTTTCTACACTAGATTTATACAGATTAGAAAAAAAATCGAAAACACAGCATCCAGCTAATAATTTAAACTTCTAAAAGCCAAAATCAACTATTTTCCTTAATATTATTTCGCAAATTAATTAAATATTATTTATCGTCTGCTCGCGATTTATTTGTAGTTCGAAGAATAATTAAATATTTATTAATAACAAAAGTAATGAAACTCCAAACTGCATTTAAAAAAATAAGAAATGTAAATTAAAACTAAGCATAATTGTATGCAAAAGTATGCCTTGCCGCTTTCTTGTTAGATAATTAATGAACAATCAAAGAATCAAATTGTGCTACATTTTATGACGTCATTCCAAACTGATTCATGAAAATATTATTTTGCTTCAAATATATTTAAATAAATAAAGTTTCTCATGTCATTGTTGATTTGGCAACAGTGATTTAAATGACTCAAAATTGAATTTCAATGCTAATTCAATGGGAAATTCGCCGACAGATAGTAGATTTATGTCCGTCCGAACGTACAGACAGACGGACAAAAAGTATGAAAGTTGGGTATCTGAGGTCATAGCTTTCTAACAAAAAAAGAATTTTTAAGATCCGATGATTAGAACCGATTTTGGAAGGGGGGTACAGACAGACAGACAAACGGACAGACAGACAGGCGGACAGACATACGAACAGACAGACATACGAACAGACAGACAAATGGACAGACAGACAGATGGACATCAATCGCATTTCAATACCTACAGTGATTTAAATGACTCAAAATTGAATTTCAATGCTAATTCAATGGGAAATTCGCCGACAGATAGTAGATTTATGTCCGTCCGGACGTACAGACAGACGGACAAAAAGTATGAAAGTTGGGTATCTGAGGTCATAGCTTTCTAACAAAAAAAGAATTTTTAAGATCCGATGATTAGAACCGATTTTGGAAGGGGGGTACAGACAGACAGACAAACGGACAGACAGGCGGACAGACAGACGGACAGACATACGAACAGACAGATGGACAGACAGACAGTTGGACATCAACCGCATTTCAATAGCTACAGTGATTTAAATGACTCAAAATTGAATTTCAATACTAATTCAATGGGAAATTCGCCGACAGATAGTAGATTTATGTCCGTCCGGACGTACAGACAGACGGACAAAAAGTATGAAAGTTGGGTATCTGAGGTTATAGCTTTCTAACAAAAAAAGAATTTTTAAGATCCGATGATTAGAACCGATTTTGGAAGGGGGGTACGGACAGACGGACAGACGGACAGACGGACAGACGGACAGACGGACATCGACCGCATGTCAATACCTACTTTTTCATTTTTTTAATTCTTTCGAATTAAAAAAGAAAAGTAGGCTAAAAATGCAACTAGGCGACCCAACCGGTATAGAGTTCTGATGCATATAAAAGAAACCCTTAAAAAAAGGCCATATGTCAGTAAAGAATGTGGAAAGCGATGAATCTTTTTACAGCACACACATATTTTTATGATCACTTTAAATACTCAACAATTACAAATTTTAGTAACCATAACTAAATGAAAGCTTATATCAGTTACGCCAGCTCACCTTGTAAAGCCTAATTTAATAAAAAGGAAACGGCAACGAAGACAACACAATCGGTTTAGAATTGTGATATTAAAAAACTGTCCGACAATAAAAGATGGTACTAAAACTAAACAGACGTCCTCTGTTGACAGTGCTAATTAAAAAGATTCCATCAGGCCGGGGGAGTCAAGTGGTGTCTGGCTTTTATCGGATAACAATGCCAACGCATAATGAATTTTAGGAAATCAGCGTCATAATTAACGTGCTTTTAAATGAGAACGCGGCTGAGCTTGTTATAAACTAAAAATCCAGGACTTTTAACCCTGGAAAGCTAATTGAATGCTCTTCAAAGTTTAGTGTTTTGCAGGGTAAAGATATATAATTAAAAGAGCCACCGCCGGATCTTTAAGATAGTTCTTTCAGAAGTTTTAGTAGAATGTTCATTTTCTTAGAGATTTTTTTTGTTTGATTTACGTTGTGTGTTATCTTTGTATCTAATTTGTTTAAGAGCGCAGGAGCAATTTATATTGTGAAATTAATTTGCGGATGTAGCATATTTTGTTTTCTCTTGAAAATGTTGCTTTTTGTATTTTTGTTCTAGCGAAAGAATTTTCTTACTTGGCCCGTGATGAAAAAATTCACTTAAAGTTGTAATCAAAATGTACCAATTTGCTGTGTAGTAACACTTTCAGAATTTCTTCTCATGATACAATTAAAACTACCGCCTAAAACTTATTTTTTAAAACATCGACAATTTTATAAATGTCTTTTTTTACACACTTTTTTAGCGCATTGTAAAAAAAAATTAGTAAGAAAGAGAATATTTTTTCTGTTTTTCGTTTTCTAAGACTAGTTAAATGTTCTGCAAAAATTGCACTTTGATTTGTCAAAAGACTCGTTTTATCTTTAAACCGATCAAAAGTATTACCACTTATACAGATGAAACCTTTTGAGAACAGATCTTATTTATTTGATTATGAAAAGAAATATTGAAATATACCGCTGTGATGTCATGTGTAGACCATTTGAATATTTTTAAATCAACAATACCCAACAGCAGCTGTGGTTGAAATTGAGTGCTTTCAGTTGAAAAATGATATGTATTTCTAAAAATAAAACTTACTGTAACATTTTTTATCATACCGTAGATATCAATATCTGAAATTCAAATCAAACTTTTACAAAAAAAATAGTATCCAGTTTAAAAGTCATACAGTACATCCCGCAGAGACACTATTCCATGAAATATCGTTGCGTTGAACGATCCTTGGCTGCAGAAGAACAAGATCCACGAGCGGGAGTATGTCAATATGTAAACAAAAAAATGTCGAATTATGCACAGCTGCTGTTGCGAGTGCGGCCCCATTCATCTGCGGACTACAGTAGACGGGAGGAATGAGAAATGGCCGCGATGGATGGCCGAGATAAGATGCAAGTGACGCGCCTTATTGCATCTTCTTTTTGTTTTGGAGGGTGTCATATTTCAGTCGGTGTTGCATTGAATAGGATCGTGATGAGGTTAGGGTTGTATGGGAGTAGAGCAATACGTCGTTTTTTTCCTTACAACACCATATAACTGTCAACAAAAAATTATGCTTAAAAAATATTTAATGTCCTTTTCAAAGTAGGAAGAGGTTTTGATGGTACATAAAAATATATATTCACTTGATGAGTTGTGCATTCAAATCTCATGCAGTGAAGACAATAATGCTTGATTATGCTCTTGTGATTCATGTTGCAATTAAACTAACAATTGATTCCTTAAAACTACATAGTTAAACAAGCTTTAAACTTTTTTTAAAATAACTGTATATCTGGATCAGATAAGATGAACTATCACATTTTTATGTCATTTGTGCGGAGTGTCTTCTTTTTGTTTTAGAGAGTGTCATGTTTCAGTCGGTGTTGCATTGAAAATAAACGCGATGAGGTTATGGCTGTACGAGACCACATATGAGTCGTTTTTATAACAACATCATATAACTTTTTTTTAAAAAGTGGGCTCAGTGGCTGTGAGGTATTACGTAGCCTCATTTTAAAACCAATACAACGGGTTCAAACCCCGACTTAGTAGGCACATTGTAAGAATTGGGGAAAATCGTAGGCACACATGTCATATGATTATGTAGCATGTAGAGGATTCCTTGAGTGCCTATTTGGCTAAGATTAGATACCCCAAATATGCGAATCAAGCTAAAAATGTCTAAAAATTTATATATTTAAAATATTTAATTAAATTCCATGTTCAAGGTAGTGAAGAACTTTTGAAAACGACTCAGAAAAAAATGCGCTTAATGAGTAGCGAATTGAAATCTTCTGCAGTGAAAACAAGTTAACACTCTTGCTCATTTGACTATCTTTCCAGAAGACTAACGTATGCAAGTAGTTTTGTTTTCAAATAAAAAAAACAGAGCTTTCTCTTTTTAAACATATTTGCAATTCACTTTCATTTATTTCACACACGTCTTGTACAAAGAACTCTATTCGTCAAAAATGCTTCCATCGCTTAAAAAATTTCTTCTAGACAGGTATAGTGTTTGTTCAGTCTGTTGTGTTCAGTCTTTTTCACCAATTTGTGTTTCCAAATAATAATCTCATAAAAGATATAACTTCTTGATGTATGGTTTGGATTACACCCCAAGCTTCTACAAAATTATAGAGTGAATTGGTTAACTAATTTTTTCAAAAAAAAAATTACAACTATCAAATGTTATTATACTTAGTACCTGAAGCCCAATGGCTGAGGATACTCCTTTGAGCTACCATACTACAAGTTCGGGGCTCGAATACCGGATTGGGCAGTGCTCATTCATAGCTTCAATGAGAGATGAAATGATTGTCAAGCAAGCTTAGAAATAATAAATATATGGATTTCACTGCAGGCTGGTCTGAAGCACATCTTACGACTTACTCCATGGCTCCGGTGTCTTAAAGGGTGAAAAGAGCAAATCACGCTTTGGCACGCTATGGGCTGTGGTTGCGTTCAGCTTTACTACATACATCATTTAAATTCAACACTATGTAAGACAATATCTCAAGTACGAACATACAAATTATTGAAGGTTAACGTGTTTTAAGGTTTCGCACATGAATGAATTTCTATAGAAAATGAACAAGCGAGTGGTTTCTAGAGTTTACCAAAATGTTGCGGATGTGTGGTTTCAGATGAAAAATACTTTTTTTTACTACCCAAGAAAACTTGGAAACGGTTGTTGATTCTCACAAAATGACTCATTTGACATTACACTCAGAAAAACTTGTGGTGACTCAATAAAAAAAAATTGTGTTTTTCTCAGTTATTACAAGTTGTGTTGAAACAATACAAAAACTGTTGCGGCCAAATAATAATGCACATGTTAGCACAAAAGTCATTTTGAAGGCGCAGCACTTATGTTTTCTTCCAAAATGTAGTTCAGAATCTGCTCTTTAATGTTCAGCAAAAGAAAAAATAGATAAATCGAGAGATAATATAACTAATAGGTAGATAATCTTAGTTGTATTTCTGATTATATTTTAAAGTTTGGTCTAGTGATTTTAAATAATTATTAAATAAATTATATATCCTAAAGCATAATGGTTTCCGTACCTATATTATTAAAATATTTTCGATTCGCTAATATGAATTTGAACTTATAATTGAACTAACTTTTCCTTAGAAATAGTTTTATAACTATTTCTATTCATAGCATTTCGTTGCAATTTTAACACAGACATCACACTTTCCGCAAAAAGGCATTCGGAATAATTCCCATTCATCAAGACCATTAGAGGCCCTCCCATCCAATCAAAAAACAACACACACATTTAAGCATCCAATCAAAACTCTACATTTGCCATCTGCCCCGTTCCCAGCAAATCCGTTAAGAGGGTCGTCCAATGAGTGTTCTTGTATAAATCGGGAAAAATCCCTCGAAACTTTTTCTCCCGTTTTTCACGAAAGTGCTGCGGTGGCATGTCGTGCAGGTTTTTTTATTATTTTTTTATAGATAGACGGCGGAGTTAAATAAATGCATAAGGATGCACGATTTCGGATTGATAAAATTAGATAGAAACGATCACGGCTGAATTCGGAAATTTGAATCAGCTTCTAACTTCATGTATTGTATTAAGTTAGTATTCTCTATAATAAAACAGTTTTTAAATTATAGTATAAACACGCTCAGGCAAGGTAGCTTTCATGATTTTTATTAATAGTTACTTTAAAAATAATCAAATCCATTTAAGATCTTTTTAAAATTTATAAATTTGATAGTCGAATATATATCAACCCCATCGTTAAAGGAAATATAAGCCCAAGAACTGACGTGTTTGAAGTAGTCTGATCTAACCAATCACAAAAGCGAAAAGCAATACCAAGATATAATTCGCCAACTTTTTTTCTGTAAGTGATCTGTCAGAGCAGACTAATGTTATTACGTCACAAGTAAAATGGTAATTCATGCAGAGTCCTTGTTTACAGAAGGTGTTGACATAATATATTACGTAAAATCGAGTAGAATAGATTGATTGCAAATTCGTCACCAAAAAAAGGTTTGCCATGAAAACGTTGGAAACCAACGTTTCTCATTCGGAATAATAACAAAACCACGTCAGCTCTATAGCTCTACGAGGGGCTGGGAAGCCCAGTCGGTTAGGCACTCGCCTAGCATGCGAAAGGTCCCAGGTTCGGGTCCGGGCATCGCCAAAATAACTGCCGACCTATAAACGGCCCGTGCAGACAAAAATGTCCGACGAATAATACCCCGTGTAAGGGAGTGCACGTTAAATATCATTCAAAGTCCTAACGCTGCGTACGATGTCGACCTTAACGGTTGCATTGGGTGCCTATTCAGTTGTTGGCTCGTCACTTGACTGTGGTTCTAAAATACGACGCCCGTCGCCAATAGCCCTCGTGTAGCTCTAGTGCGACGATAATTCGAACCTAAACTAAACTATAGCTCTACTGAAGAACAGAAAATAATCCACTTTACGAAAACCGGCTCTCATCGATCTAACATTATTTACTGCCCGAAATTCCTACCGCAAAAACATACCCCTTCCTCATTATCCGTACTCAAGAACTACTTTCTCATCCTGTAGCCATAATTGAATAAAAACTCGTCCACAATGCGGTTCTGCTTGACAGACCCTTACTCCCTTTTGTCTCGAGTCTTATCAAAGAAGGCACAAAAGAAATCGTAAAAATTCTACCACTTTCATATCTTTTGTCCCCGTTGGAGACTCGCCCTTTCACACGTGGCTGTATGTAAACGGGGATTGCAAACAAGTTGTTTTTAAATAACTGTTGGGATCACTTTCATCTCATAAGAACAAAAGCGACGAAGCCTTATTTTAATCTTCCAAGGAATGGATTAGAACCACAAAGGTTACAATTTTACACGCGATGTAATCCGTAAGAGTTTATTCCGCGAACTAATCTGTATGTAAAGGAAAGAGTTTAATCTACACATACATCAAAAACAGTTTGGCAGTGGTACCCACTATTGTTATTCTTTAAGACAAACTACTATTGCCACGTCACTATTGGAATGCAGGCGTACAGACCTTCTCTAAAAGAGGTACTGAATATATACGTAAAGTGTCACATTTAGCAGCAAATATTTCCTAATTTTACAAAAAACATTTAACATGTATAAAGACAAGAATTATATATATTACGGATACGCTATGCTGTCCACCTATCGATATGGAGGAATTCCACCTCAAAAACTGCCCTGAATTTTTCAAACTTTTTCCTCGACTCTAACGAGGCTAATTTAAAACATTTTTACACGGATTTATCTCTCTTTCGGGCAACTCGTGAACTGATGGCAGAGATACCGTGGACGCGCGTAGGTCCCGGATATATTTCGGCAGAAAACTTACCAGTAAACGTTTGTTCATTGGAGGACGGATATTTGAAAGAGCATATTTCCGGGTAAATAATGTTTTTTTTTCTCTAAAAAAACATGAAATTGAATAGTTGACACAATCATTATTTAAATTTTTCATTAAAATACTTAAGAACTCCTTTAAAAGCATTTGCTACGTAAGTATAATTTATCTCAGACTGTTAAATCAGGAAAATAGTTTGCTTTAACTTGCAGTCTAGTCAGAAATGCCCAATATTTTAAATATCAAAAATAGCTTATTATAAGTAAAATTTATTTACAATATAATATTTAAAAAATATTAAATAAATTAAAAAAAATTATCCTAAAACATTTTTAAATATAAAATGCTGGAGCTAAGAAAAAAAAACTTACATATGAATAATTCGGTTAGAAGATTAAAACAAATATTTTTAATAAATGAAGTAAATTAATATTGAAATATCTAATTAAGTGATAACAAATTAAAATAACACAATGAATTTCCTTCCGATAATATCCAATTAATAACTTTTTCAAATAAATTATGGAGATTCAAAATATTGTAATAAAAGCTCAATAAGGATTTTTTTAATTACCTTATTCATTAGATATTACACACAAAACTTAAGGCAAATGGATATGCAAGACCAAATATTTCATTAAATTAACTAGTTTAATAATTAAACCAACTAGTTTAATGATTAACAGAAAACAGTACAAAAAATATCAAAAATGTTTTTTTAAGGGGAACTTGGTAATTGTTTAAAATAAGCATAAAAGCTTGATCTTTTAAAATTTAACTTTTGGATTGTAAGGAGAGTATACGAGTTGTAAAAATAAAAATAATAATTAACGTACATTTTTATAACGCATTAATTACTTTAAGTTGAAACAGTCACATTTGTGCAAAGCACAATTTAACCTATATTAGTCGAACTTCAACAATGTTTTTATTAATCTTTAAATCAAATAACATTTAAAAATGTACACAAATTGACTCTTTATCAGATTACCTTAAAACAGAAAAAAGCTTTTATTCAAAAAATACTAAAAACTTGAATAACAACTTCGAATGACATTAAACTTTTTTTATATGAAAATTTGAAACTATAAATAAAGATGTTCAATTATTCCTTAATGTATTCATTTTCTAGTGTTTATATTTACGTAAAGATTATAAGTTTGCGGGTCTGAGCCTTTGGAGCAGTCAGATTTTCTGGATGGGAAAATAATAGGCACACATATGATTAAGTGACATGTAAAAGATCCCTTGCGTCCCCATTTGGCTTGGGTTCTCTCGGCAAAATTATATATCGTGCCATACTTTAACATCCACAGAGAGCGCAGATTCATTGCAACCTGAGCGTCGAAATGGGTAGCGAAAGTCGCCTACATGGTGCCACAGAAAAATGGCTCGCAGTTTTGGGGAATATACCGAGTCTGCAAAGGCTTAACCGCCAATAATGCAGCCCCGTTGGAAAAAGATATTTACGTCAAGAACAAGTGAAGCCCACCAATGCGGTCTTCTCTCCCCCATCTTATGAGGGTGCCCCATGCGTGTCGTTTGGTCTTCCATTGTTGCCACTTTTGTCTTGGGTAAGTTGAGCGTACAACAGGAAGATGCAACCCCTCTTTCTCTACTCGTAGAACGCGTGCCCCACCGAGTGTGAAACAGTTGAGAAATATTAAGATTGGGGTGGAGGCTTTTTTTACATACATCGGGGCAGCACGCAAGACACGCGTAAGGGGGAAAGGATATGCCTAAGGTGTGTTTTTTATTTATGACTAGAAAAATAACTCAAAGTCTGTTTGATTCACTATAAAAAATGTGGTGTTACGTTACTGTTGCTTTATGGAGTAAAGTTCCACAAAATATATAGATTATAAAATAGTGGGAAAGGTTATTCCATTAGGGAGTAAAACCTTGAAGCCACTAGAAAACAATAAACTTTTCTGTATAAGGGATAGATAAAAGTCAAAATGAGTATCCCAATTTACCCCAAAGTGTTTTGTGGAATACCCAAAAGAATAATAGCAACAAAAAAAGCAGGAGAAATAACGAGCCTGAAAGTTAGAAAACAACCGTCATTTAAAAATACTCAAAACAAAAGCTAAAATTAAAATAAAAACTGCTGACACAGTTACAGCCCAAACACACACAATATAAAAGACAAAACCCTTAATAAAATTTAAAAAAAGAGAGACGTCCCCAAAATATTATTGTAGGTATTTATTTAAAAGTTTTGGAGGGAAATTATTATTGATAAGTGCATGAAAGACGTCACCTGATGAATTTTTTTGTGTAATTTATTGAAGTTGCATTTTCACAAAACTTTATGACCGCACTAAATAATTTACAGAGTTAAAAGGTATCAAATTCAGTGTCGAGAAAGTTAACACAAATTATTTAGATTTAAACGTGATGAAACCTCGAAATTTTATGAATAAACAAAAACCAGAGGCATATGAAAACCATCTCACGTCAAACAAATAAATATATCTAAACACTGTATAAAATGAAAACATTAAGGGCACTGAAATCCCTTTTGCCCATTAACCTAAGGATTTCAAAAGTGTCAAGGAAACTCCGGAATGGAGCCACGTTCACTGACTCCATTATCCCTGTCGGAAATTCCCTTTTAATGCGAATCCGGGGAATTTCGATTAAAAGTACCTCCGAATAAATCGAGAAATCGAAAACCGTTTTCTTTTTTACGAAGGTCACTGAATTCGTAGAATTCTTTCCTCCCTAGAAACAAAAGAAATTGTATTTTTTTATAAAGAAATATGGAGTGCAGTTTCAGAATATTTATTATTTTGGAAGTTGAAATACTTGGATGGAGAAAAATTTTACAAAGTTATAATTTTCAGTTTATTATTTTATTACTATTCATGGATTTCTAAATCTATATATATAAAAGAAAGTCGTGTTAGTTGGACCATTTATAACTCAAGAACGGCTGAACTGATTTAGATGAAAATTTTTGGGGAGGTAGCTTAGAACCAGGAATAGGCTATAGGATACTTTTTATTCGAACCCAAAGGGTGTAGGAGTGCAAAACGTGAGCTGATTTCCCCATAGGAATAGCATTGTAAGATTAGAATTTATACTTTTTAATTCAATTTAAAGAAATTTCAGCGCGTTCAGCGTGAACGAAAATTAAAAAAGAAAAAAAAGAGCACGTCGGTTTAATTTGCTGGATTGTTATTTGAATATCAGTATTTTATTTGTTGATTTTAAATCTCTTTATTTTTTATGGTGGATCAGATTTCCCCAACTAGATTTTAATTACGTTTCCGAATTTAATTTAATTGATGTTTACAAATGGTAAGAAATGATGATATGGAGGAATATAGGTTAACCTAAAGAATCGTGGCCGGATTTGGCGAATTTTCAAAAATGTCGCCAAGTCGAAATGATAACAAACCCCGGTACTTGCCGAGATGGTTACCATCTCGAAATGACCAAAAATACTACCTAATTTCAAAATGGCCGACTTAAAACAGCGGAAAGATTCATTAAATTGCAGACCAGATTTATAAAAAAAAGTGAATTTTTAAAATGACGAAGAATTGATTTTAAAAAAAAGTAAATAATTATTTAAAATCAGTAAGCATCTAATTAATAAAATATTAATATAAGAAAACTTCAGAATAAATTATATGCGTTTAAGATTTAAATAGATTAACATTTAGAAACTAGGTGGCACGCCCCCTGCTCGCTATCGCTCGCCAACCCCCGGGAACTGCTTGCGCAGTTCCCTTTGGATCGCTTCGCTCGCTCACCGTTCATTGAAATATTTTAGTCTAGCCTTTGGTATCCTTTTAAAATAAAATAATAACAAATTAATGCTTATAAAATTATACGCCTGTGTTTTTTTATTAACAATAGTGTTTAGTAGTTCAGTCAATCAAAATTATATGGTAAACCTAAAGAAGCATGGGTTAACCTAAAGAATCGTGCCCGGCAGTTTTACGCCAAATCTGGTAGCCCCGAAAATCGGTATTATGTTAATCCATTTAAATCTTAAATGTATATAATTTATTCTGAAGTTTTTTTCACCAACCTTCTATCAATTATATGCTTAACGATTTCAAATAATTATTTACTTTTTAAAAATAAATTCTTCGGCATTTCGTTCCACGTTTTCTATAAATCTGGTCTGCAATTTAATGAATTTTTCCTGTTACATAAAAGTTTATTTTCTTTTAAATTTTTCAAAAATTAAAAAGAAAATAAACATTTCATTTTCATTTTTGAAATTTCATTGGAGATGGCAACCATCTCGGCAATTGCCGGCCGGAGTTTGTTGTCATTTCGACTTGGCGAGATTTTCTAATGGTCGCCAAATCCGGGAACGATTCTTTAGGCTAACCGAAGCATGTCCAGCAATGCTTTGCCAAATCTGGTAACCCCGCCAAATCCATTTTATGGCAACCCTTGGCGACAAATTTTGGGGCAATCGCCAAGTATCGCATTTTGGGCGATGTTGTGCCAAATATGACAACGCTTCGCCACTACTTGTAAAATTTCAATCCTTTGCAATCTACTAATTTCGTAGTGTTTTTAGTAAAAAAAAAAGTATATTTTCTGTTTTACTGCCGTATCGAACAACGTTTTGCACATAATATTTATGGTTATTTTTCATTTTTGGCCTTTTTACAGTTATTCCTGAAATTGCCAATTCTTCGTAATCCTCTAATTTCGTAGTGCTTTTTCATAATATATATATATTTATATATATATATATATATATATATATATATATATATATATATATATATATATTATATATATATATATATATATATATTATATATATAAATATATATATATATATATATATATATATATATATATATATATAATATATATATATATATATATATATATATATATATATATATATATATATATTCAATGTTTTTCTGCCGTATCGAACTATGTTTTGGGCATAATATTTAAGTTATTTTTTCCTTTTTGCCTTTTTAAAATCATTCCTGAAAGTACACTTTTTGTTGTTTTCAGTCGGCCATTTTGAAAATGGGTAATATATTTGGTCATTTCAGTCGACCGTTTTGAAGAAAAGACGCCAAATCCAGACAGGGTCCTTTAGGTTAATAAATTATAATTTAAATTTTTATACATTAAACGTCCCTAATATATGCATCTTTAAAGTTAAACTTACTGATTATATCCTAAAGTTGTTGTTTTTTTAGCCTTATTGCAGCCATTCCCGAAATTGCCAATCCTTGTGTTATTTCGTAATGCTTTTCTCAAAAAGTATATTAATGTTTTTCTGCCGTATCGAACTATGTTTTGTGCATAATATTTATAGTTATTTTTCCCTTTTTCAAGCCATTCCTAAAGAAACACTTTTTTGTTGTTTTCAGTCGGCCGTTTTGAAATTTGTAGTATTTTTGTTCATTTCGACTGTTGCCATTCCAGAGATAGAAATATAAGGAAATTTGGGTTCCGTATAAGAGTATTATATATATAGATTGTCAATGCAATTGCTAATTTCGCCAAAGGTTGCCATCGGGGTTACCAGATTTGGCGTAAAATTGCCGGCCATGATTCTTTAGGTAAACCGGAATATATTCGGCATAAATAAGGAATTTGTACTTTATAAAACTTTTCCAACCATACAAGAGGATGATTGTCTGTTTTTTTTCTGATGTTAAGATTGCGTAACGGTCGATTGAATTTTGGCATTGGCGGCTTTTGGGGAAGTTGAAAATTTAACTTTGGGTAGCTATTCCCATCCAGTTGTATGGGTTAGGGTTAGTTTGAATTATTGTCGCATTAAAGCTACACACGAGTGCTATTGGAAACGGGATTCGTAATTTAGAACCACAGTCAAGTTACGAGCCGACAGTACCCAATGCAACTTTTAAGGGCGACATCGTATGCAGCGTTGGAAATTTGGAGGATATTTAAAGTGCTCTTCCTCTATACTGGGTATTATTCGTCGGGCATTTTTTGGCTGCACGAGCCGTTCATAGGTCTGCAGTTATTTTGTCGATGCCCGGACCTGAACCTGGGACCTACCGCATGCAAGACGAAAGTCTTTACCGACTGGGTCCCCCAGCCCTATCGAGTTGTACGAAATATGAAGTGGAATGTTTACCACATTTGGGCAGTTTCGTTTTGCGCTAATTGTAAATATAAACAGGCCATTATAACATATAGCTGTTCTGGCAATTTGAATAGGGCCCGATGGGAAAGCCCTCAAACTCGGGAAGAGCCTGGATAAAATCAACCCCTCATATCAGATTTGGAGGAGATTATAATATCCTGATGGAGTGGACCACAGTGGAGGGATCAATTGGTATACAATAAAAGTTTACATTAAAAAAAAAAACCTACTAATTAGGGTTATTAAGGGTGCACCTGTGCAATGCCGGGTTTATAAAGCTAGAACTAGTTTATAAAGCTATAAAAATAATTGTAAGTAACAAATATGTGATATAACTGACCATTTTAAATCTCTCCCCAAGGTAAAAATAAATAAAATAAATAAATAAATAAAATAAATAATAAATAAATAAATAAATAATATAAATAATAAATAAATAAATAAATAAATAAATAAATAAATAAATAAATAAATAAATAAATAAATAAATAATAAATAAATAAATAAATAAATAAATAAATAAATAAATAAATAAATAATAAATAAATAAATAAATAAATAAATAAATAAATAAAAATAAATAAATAATAAATAAATAAATAAATAAATAAATAAATAAATAAATAAATAAATAATAAATAAATAAATAAATAAATAAATAAATAAATAAATAAATAAATAAATAAATAAATAAATAAATAAATAAATAAATAAATAAATAAATAAATAAATAAATAAATAAATAATAAATAAATAAATAAATAAATAAATAAATAAATAAATAATAAATAAATAAATAAATAAATAAATAAATAAATAAATAAATAAATAAATAAATAAATAAATAAATAAATAAATAAATAAATAAATAAATAAATAAATAAATAAAATAAATAAATAAATAAATAAATAAATAAATAAATAAATAAATAAATAAATAAATAAATAAATAAATAAATAAATAAATAAATAAATAAATAAATAAATAAATAAATAAATAAATAAATAAATAAATAAATAAATAAATAAATAAATAAATAAATAAATAAATAAATAAATAAATAAATAAATAAATAAATAAATAAATAAATAAATAAATAAATAAATAATAAATAAATAAATAAATAAATAAATAAATAAATAAATAAATAAAAATAAATAAATAAATAAATAAAACATTGTTTTGTTTTATATGTAGTTTAAACACAGCATTTTTGAACATTGAAATACAGATATTTGTATTCAGTATTTAGTCAGTACAGGATACATCTTCTTAATGGTTAAAAAGATAAACATTTAAAAGACAACTGTATAGTATTTGATGCAAATAGAAAGTTTCAAAGGTAATTCGAAATAAACAAATTTAAAAATCTAAAATTGACTATTTTACAAATCGGACTATTTTACAACTTATATTTTAACATAATATGGACGTTGCTAGGTGGAACAGTGGCTAGTGGTAGTGCTTCGCATTGCCACGCCACAGGTCCGGGGATCGAGTCCTGGATTGGGCGAGGTTGACTCATCCTTTTAGCCCTTAAGTGGGTCGATAAATTGAGAACCAAGCATGCTATTTATTCAGTACACAATGTTATATGTTTTTAAATGTGTAAAAGAAGATAAATTATGATTACAAAAATTAAAACCGGTTAACTCAAGACAAAGCAATGAAAGCGGCCATGCAAATAAAATTAGTTTAACACTTCTTAATCATCACTGTCAATTGATGTAAATTACTGTGTTAGGTCTATGGATTAATGTATGCCACACTTATATAGTTTCCTACATAGAATATTTAAAACAATCCTTTTAAACCATCACCCCATGACTCAACCCCTACTCGGATCAAATCTCTTTGCTACTCTCGGGAACGAATGTCTCCAGAGAATTCAGAGCAACTCTTTAGCTCTTTCCGTGGAGTCGTTATGTGTCGTTAATATTTTACTTTAATTGGTCCGTGAATCTAGAAAAAGTTTTCCATAAACTAGGTAACACTAAAGTTAAAAACTATTTTTAAAACACCTTGCATTATTAGAAATCCACAAAAATTTAAATTCATGTGGCTATTAAGCTTAACATGGTCATTCATTTTAAAGTCGGACTTTTAAATCTGAAACTGTTGATTATTTACCTTAATCAAAACTTTATCATCTTGAATCAAGTGGGTAAATTAATCACTTGGCTTGTTTCACTATGAAACACTCATTAAAATGGGTATCGTCGTTTTTGCTGCGATGCAAACATACCAGAATTCCGTATTTTACTCGAATGTAGAAGTTCTTAATTTGTTGGTTTATTAAACAAAATATTTGAATTAACTTGTTCAAATAAAAAGGGCAAACCCTCACAATGGGACAATTTTTGACTAAACTCTGCTCCTTAAAAACTACTTACTGAATATACATTCAATTAAACGTTTTTTTTTTTCAATAAATGAATCCATTGCCTTGACATATAAGTAAAACTAAGCGGGCAGATGACATCATGTTTTTATGCTTATGCTAAAGTTACTCTTCAAGGGCACAGTTTTCCAACATATACAGTATTAAAAAAACTTAAGAAAAAAAACCCAGTTTATTAGATAATTTCCAAACAGTAAATAAAACCGCTCATTGTGAAGAGCACGTAAAATGCAACGAGTTGTTATTTGCATCATATTATTCTACCAGATTATCCGAAACAGATTAAACATAGAGTTAGTCCCTGAAATCAGACTCCTGTATACACAACGTGCTCTATTAGATAGGGTTCCAAACACACGCTGAATAATTAGGATATGCCTCTTACCCCCTCATGTTTGTAAATAAAACAAAAGTGGCATAAGTCATTTATCTAAAAATACCCCAAAAAATAGCAAAAGTGACATTACATTTTAAATAATGGTTAATATTTCCCAAATATTTTTAAAACTGAAAGAATTGTAAAATGTTTGACCTAGTTTCTTATTTAATACTAGCAGTATGGTCCCGCCTTGCAGGGAACCCGTTAACTTAATAGAAAATTTGTCGTAAATAATATTGGAATGGTGTTCTCTTCTTCAATAGGATTGATTACCTAAGATTTACCTAAAACAGTGGCTGTCATCCTCAAATGATTCGAACATAAATGTAGAAGAACTTCCGGATACACAATGTTTGCACTCCTTCCGCTTGGAGCCAAGATATGAAGAATATCAGATTTACCTACTCTAGAACATCCAACATACAGCTGACCATGGGAGAAACAGTACATGTATGATATAATGGGCAGTCTGTTCATTTTCGATATTTGGTGAGCTTGAAATTATTAAGTGGGGTTGCTTTACCTATGGAGTTGTATAAAATATATGAAACGGAATGTTTACAACAAATTGGGCATTTTCGTTGTTTGGGAACAGAACGCAAAACGCCAAATCGAAAACGGCCATTACATCATATCTGTTCCCATATATGCCCAGGCTCCCGTACTACGAAGTCATTTGAAAGCACGAATTGTAACTGCGAATAGTGAAAAAATCGAAAATGTAAGGCAATTTTAAAATACTCTAAATCAAAACAAAATCAAATTCGTGTTGCTGAAGAAATCATAGAGTAAATAATAACAAACGAAAACTTTTAAAGTAACGTTTAAATACTTACGCTAATTTAACGAATAAAATATAGAGATAAGAAAAAATAATATTTAGAAAAAAAACATGAATTTATTTAGTAATTATTTAACGGCGGTCTTACACTGGATTTTAGCGGATCTCTGATCAAGCGCACAAACCGGAAAATATATGTACCAATCTACCGACCTACCTTACTGGATTTTTCACATTTATTGACGGATGACGCCAAGCTCCTGTTTTGGCCCGGCCCATGTGTTTTCAAGCCCTGTTATGGCCCTTCAGTCTTAGATGGATGACGTATGTTTTGAAAAAATTAATATTAATTAAAAAATAATTATCAAATATTTATAAAATAAGCCTTTGGTGCACACGCAGGTATTAAAGAGAATCCATATTAAAAATTTCAAATTTTTCAAAAGTCGAAAATGAATAATCCAGGCCTAATATCTTATACTTTGAAGAACATAAGACTTGCATCTGCACCATTCAATTGAATAAAAATAATTCGTTTTCGGACTTACTTTATTTTGTCTCTGAGAGTGCACGTATCTGTAAGTAGGGTTACGGCATCGTGATTCAGATGGGGTAAAATGTAGGGAGAGAGAGAGGGGGGGGGGGGTACCCTCCGACTCCTTTGTGTTTTGCATTTTAATAAATACTTAATTGAAAAATGATATTTTTAAGATAGCAAGGCTTACACGAAATGCTTGATGAAAACAGAAACAATTGACAATGTGAATAGAAAGCATGCGTTGTGTAATGTTACTCCATAAAACTAGTAGCAGCAAGTTCTGCCACTAGCTAAATAAGTTCATGTGTATGAGAAAAGAATATATTAGAAAAGCCCTTTTCTCTGTTTTATGATTCAAATGTTCAAGTAATAACAATAACTACTTAAATTATCTCATTAAAGTTTCTAGCTTATGCTATAAAAATTTGGTGTTTTAAAACACGAATAAATAGTTTACTCTTATTTTCGGTGTAACTTTACTTCGTAAACAAGGTGTAGTAACATTCAATACAGCTCAAGGCAACCATCTGGCACTGGTAGCAGTTTTATGGAGTAATGTAATACAAAATTTTTGCTGTAGGGAGAAGGTGAAGTAAATTTTTTTTAAAAAGTCATACTTTTATTATTACAGTACATTTTGAAAGTTTGCTTTTTCTGTGGTCTTATTTGTTGTTATTGTTCTCTTTTGTTCATGCCACGCTTTAATTTTATTCTTTCTGTTGTGTGAATTTTAAATAAATAAAAAAAATATTGTAGTCCACGTTCGAAAAAGTAACAATAACGAAGCAGTAAATAGGTGGAATACTAAAATGTTCAGTCAAAATTTTCTGTATATTTCCGCTACCTATATTGCAGTTCGTATAACCCACTGTGAAATCCTAATCAATGTTTAATACCTAGTTTTACATGAAATTATTGCAAGAAATGTATTATAATTATCACTTATTCGTATAGTTTAAATTTTTATTTTATCTATTTAAATTTTCATTATTTAAAAGTATAGGAATTTTTTGGATATTAATGGAACAGTATATACATTAATTTGTAAATTCAGCTATATGAATTGAAAATTGGCTATTTATAACTACATTCGCTAATGGGATGTCCCTAAATTTGTGTATGAAATTTATAACAATTATTTGAATTTAAGAATTAATATGAAACATTGAAAGAATAAGTTATTTACATTGGAAATTGACAGTTTACTGAATAACTAATGACTCTATCTAGCTACAGTTTATAAACTCAGACATAAATTCATTTAGCTAAATGCATTCCAGAAATTAAGATAAAGTTACAATACAAAAGGTCTAATTTTAATTAAGACAATTTAGTTTCTCGGAATTAAAATGCATATAAGGCATCCGGATTAAACATAACTAATTATCCAAATAATAGAAAAGTTACTAAATTTTGCAGATAATTCACATTTTATTTTAAATTTAATTTGCAATTTGAAGGAGAGATGGACAATGCTTCTGAACAGCGAAAATCTTTAAAATATTTGGACGTGTAATTTAGTTTAAATAAATTTATAGTTGTCGAATATATGTCGAATAAAACTCATAAAATTGAAACTTAAAAATACTTCGCGATACATATAATTTATAATATTAATAAATAAAAAAATGCATAGTTATTTCAATTAAAGAAATAAACTACATTTGGTCAAATAGAAAATATTTTCTTCATCCTTTTAAAGAATTTCTTTACCCATGTCTCAAGAGTAAATATAAATGAGCAAACAGCTAATGTAAATAAACATGTGAGAAATTCATTTTCTTATTTTTTTTCTTTTAAAAATAGCTTCTCATAATTCAGATTTACTAATGCATCAGAATCATTTATAAATGTGCGGAATTTAACTCAGTATCTTTAGGGATTTGTAAAGTGCTTTTTAAGTAATTAAAAATTCATAAATAAACATAAAAAGGTTTACGACATAAATAACGTTTTTTTTTTTTAAAGAATCTTGTGGGAATAGAGGGAGAGATAAAATTACTTGAATGCATGAATTTTTAAGTGACCCGATTTAAAAGTTACAAGTATTTCGGGAATAATTTTTGACAAATTAAAAAATGTATGGAAAATAAATGTTTTCTTTGGTAAACTTTGAGGAATATATAAAAATATGTTTTAATTCTGTTTAAGGAAGTTATCAATTTTAACTTATGTCACCACTTTTTTCCTAAATAAGTGTTGTAGGATTTAGGATTTCATATTTCTTTAGAAAGTAAAAAGTTCATTAAAGAACATCGTAAAATGCATATTGATATTTAAGTTGTCAAAAAACAAGTTAAATTTGTAACAGAATATGTCTCGTAGAACTGTTTCCACAGAACATTCATGCGTCTAAAAAAAGTTCTAGATGAAACTTTTAAGCATCGAAACTAAACAAACTTTTTGGGTTTTGAAGGTTCAATGATTATTGCTTATCATTTGTTAAATTTATTCGTATTTTGAAGAATAAATACGTAACATTGCATGCACTTACTAGGAAGTAAAACATTTCATATCAACATAAAACATTGATACTATCTATTACATTCAAAACATAACTAAACGAATTGTTTTTAAATACCATTTAAAAAACAACGGACAATGAAAAAACCCTTGCAGAAAGAAATAACTATTATCATGACGTCCTTATTCATCAATAAATGGTTAATTGTAAATGAAATATTAAGTCTGATTTTTAGAATAAATAATAGAACGCCTTGTGGCTCTTGATTACAGACCAAATATCTTTAAATCATAACTGGCATAAATTGTTGTAATGGCTCAACATAAAGCAAGATGTTATAATGATTTAAGTTATAATCATATTTTCTAAAATTGTCATCTGCAGTTTAAAATGTCCAAATGTTTTAGCCTAAAAATTTATTACCACTGTAAAAGTCATGTTACCATGACATATATTTATTGTATATGGTATACATTATAAAATTTGTTAAATTCCACTTAAAATTTAGAGGCATTCGTGTTTTTAGCATTCTTTACTTTTTGTGATGTTAACATCTCCATTTTGTGTTGTAATCTTACTTTTCCTTTTAGTGTGAGTTTTGTTCTGTTTTGAAGTCAAATTACTAAATTACCATAAGAATCTAAATACTTTTATCATTAAAATACCCTTTCTTCTAAAGTAAAGCAATAAAATATTTACTTTTGGTTCCAAATTTGGCCAATTTTAATGAAGATTGGGCCAGAGTTTTCACACAGTTTTACCTTCAATGCAATTTTTTTTATCAATAACGAATTTTTTTCTGGCTTTACTAAAGGATTGAATGAAAACTTTTGAACAGGAACGTGAAACTTCTTTGCCGTTAAAAAAAATCCCGAATTTTAACGAACAAATCCAATACCTATAATTTATAAAATATGCAAATTAAGACTTGTATCGTGCCTCTAAGTAATCAAATATTTAAATTTATAAAACTAAGTTAGCTAATATATGTGTTTTCCGTTCAATTAATGCCCGCTACTTTTTAAGTAAATATTTACATTGTGTTAACATCGCTATTCTTTAGCTAATTAATTAAAGGCCTGTGTTCGGAAATTAAACCCCTGTCTGAGGACATAAGAAATGCAAACTCAAATTTTAATGAACACCGCTTCGGTGGTTAATTATGCATGTAAACTCTTTTGGTGTAAGAAACGGCTGTGTAAATGAGTACTCAAAGGATATCATTCTTTTTATAATTTAATTTCTGGGAAAGATTTTGGGCATAGTTTGCGGAGAATAACCTTATCTAGTTCGGTTCGGCTTTTTTATTTCGTTCTTATGGAAGCAAGAATATGAAATATGTTTAGAAAATATTAAGATATTTAAAGTTGTTGACGAAAATGATATGTTTGTCTTCCATTCATTTGGTGGAAATTAGATAGGGCGATGGTGTATTTATAAATGAAGGTGTAGTTTGAAAAACAGCGGTGTTTAGTATAGATATAATACTACAGCTTTGTAAAGAGCTTTTACATCTCATTGATTACGAAATTTGAACGAAATAAACGTTGATTAAAGTAAAGCCAGGATTACTACGTTAAATCTACTAATAATGAATTAATAAAAAATGCGGAACTGCTAAATACAGATGTGTGATTATTTCGTCTAGAATAGTCCTTCTTATTCTAAAAAGTGTTTTGGAATTGGAAGACGTGATTTAGATAAAAATAAAATGTAAAACTTGGTATGTTGTCTATTTTGACTTTTTTATCTATGCTATATAGAACGAATATTGGGATTTAAGGATCATTTGTGGCATTTTAATGCTTATTTTCTACCTGGGTTATAGTACAGTCGAAATAGAGTTAGAAGTAGAAAAAATTGGAACATAAACTATTCTTGTTGCAAATGGTAGATAACATGCTTCTAATGAACATACTAAAAATCGCAACCCGTACTGTCGCGACAAATGTTTTTTTGCCGCCATCTTGAAAAAACGTCAATTTTTTTTTTTTTTTTTAAATCGCAATAAACCATAATAAGTCGAGTTTGGTATCAAATTAAAGAAAATTTTATGCTGACAAAGAATATGATATTGGTTTTAAAACTAAAAATATTTACAAGCATGATTTTGGAAGTAAACGATGAGAAAACGACCGAACATTTGCAACAAGAATAGTTTATGTTCCAATTTTTTCTAGGTTAAAGTGTTTTTTCGCTTATTTCTACTTCTATTTATTTCTACTTCACAAATGCTACACTAATATTTTACATGGTTTAATTAAAACAATTTAAAGTTACATATTTTTAATCACAAGAAAGTGCATCTTTTAGAAAACGCTATATTTAATGTGTCCAAAGCAAATGCTTCGACTACCTTCACACACTCACTCATAATAAATCACAGAACAGTAACTACTCAATTTATAGAAATTATTTTTAAGCAGATAGCTGTTTTTTTGGATCTACGCTATTATTACGATGCTTTATAAATCAGACTTTTAGCAGTTTCGTTCTTAAAGATTTTAAACACGTATGATACATCAATACATTAAATAATACTTAAAAAAGCTTTTGAATGGAAGGGGGGGGAGTTCTTTCTTCGATCAAATATTGACTGAATTTGGATATTCATAGATATTTTACGATGTTTCAAAGACGTTTTTGGTCCTCACGGTTGGAAAAATTCAAAAATACACTCCCCTGATACTATACCCAATACACTAGCAAATAAAATCGATATTAGTCTACATTTAACTGTGACCCCGACGTCGCAACCTACGCCACAAACTTCCACATCCAATTATCCAATCTATAAAACTCAAGAAAAAACTATTTTCTTATTGGACAATCCGGAAAGAAAGTTCACCAATGGAAAACTTCCGGTGTTTAAAAGAGAATCGGCTCTTTAGAGGCTGCGATACGATTGTGATTTATCGATGCTATCGATGTTCATTAGTTGGTGTCATGTCTCGGAATAAAACATCGATGCTTGAGAAAAGTGTGGGGATTGAATCGATATCGGATTCTAGACACGTTTTACTAAATTTGCTTTTTCAAGAAAAGTTTTGTTACTCATTTGTGTCCAACGAATACATTACGATACTTTTAAAGGTACTTATTGGAAGTTGAAAGTGTACTATTGTCAATGAAAACGATTTTCTTTAAAAAAGAATGGGCAATCATATACTTTATAACACATATCATTTAGTTTTAAAAGCAATCCAGGCGTTGAGTCAATTTTTAACAAGTCAAACTAAATTTAAATTTATTAACCCAAGTTGTCATACCCTTTAAGGATCGGGTTTGTTGGGTCGGGTATAGGTCACCATTAGATGGTAAAGGGTACTTTCGAGTTATATCCAAAGATTTTACTTATAACCAATGACAGTTAAATATTTTTCCGTTCCGGACGCGTCTGATCCTTGAAAGGATAAATAAAAATAAATTTTCTTATCCAAGGCCAATTTTTCCTCAGTTTCATTAAATTATAATTAGCGAGTACGTTTGACATGTGAACAATAAATAAAACCTTGAATTTTATTCAAAGCCATAGCCTTAATTTATTACATTAGTAGAATATTCTAAAATGTCATAAAACGTATGTTCATTTAATTAAAATCTTAGCTATAATCAAGAAATAAAATAATGATTCATTTTAACAAACAACAATTGAAATTTGTAATGACAGTATAATAAGAAGTTTAATGTAAAATTACTTTGATAGTCGCATATATGCAAATAATCAAATAAATATAGATAAAAGATAAAAGGCTCTACTGAATAACATGGAGCTAATATTGTCATATTTTATCAAAGTTATATTATTTTTATTGAGTATTATTTCCATTTTAAATTAGGTTAAGAAAATATTGTGGCAACTAAAAACCAGTTTTAAAGGCATTGTATAAATAACAATGAAGGCATGTGTTTAGCGACTATAGCATATTTGCAATGCAGTATTGATTTTTTACTAATTGAGATTTAATTAATTTGTAGCTGTAATTGCTTTAATCCTAGCTATCCAATTGTATTACTGATATACTTCTAACACGTTTGTGTAGAATTTTTCCATCATTTGTTTTGTCTGACACAGTTGAAATGTAATCTATGTAAAGCATTTTATTCAACATACATATTACATTATTTACATTTTTTAAATAATTCTTAACAATAGTTTTTATGTGAGCAGTTGAATTTACAAAAAATATGCATATCCTTTTTATAAAACTGAATAAGTTCACGCTTTACAGTAAACCCTGTTCATTGAACATCAATACCGGAAGCACTTTTTAAGTAGGTTAAATCATAATCGTTACAAAATGAATATAAAACGGGAAAAAATATTTATCACGTTTTATGCTATCATAAAAAAAAAATCTAACCCAAGGGTATCGAATTTTCAATCGCCAACGAAGAGCCTTTAATGACGTCACAGATCGGAACCTCTTTCAATTCCAAGATGTCAGAACTTCTTTTTGGTTGATGCAAAATCAATTTTTTAATTCCGAGGCTCGATTTATCTGATGTCCGGATCGCATTCGCATATTTGCCGGTTTTATTCAAAATGTCCGAGGTTTTTTTCATCTTATTCGATTCGGAAGTTGGCGAGAAATTGTCAAGCAAGGTAAACTGATTTGGCGTTTTAACGCTTGAATAAAAGGTTATATATGTGGGTAAAACTAACATTTAATCTATAATAATAAAAGAAAGAGTGTCTGTATGTCTGTGGATCGTAAAAGACCTACTTATACTGCCCTCAGAAATTCGAAAATTTTGTTATAGATTACCTTTAATACCAACGTGTGCACCTGAGGCTTAGTTTTTTCATATTTGTTCCATTTTTAGAGAAAATTCTAATTTTCTAAAAAAATACACCACTTTTGCTCAAATCCAATCATTTTTTTCTCTTTCGTGTTGCCATTCGACAGAAGAAATTAAAAAGACCACAAAAATTAATTAAAATTGCTTTTATTTTCTTGCCATTACCTTCAGAAACAAATTAATGATTTGAAAAATATTTGAACGTGCCAATGAGCTTTTTTTTTTAAACCCAGTATGGATGTTTTGACGTGAAATAACATTGTTATACAATTATGGTTAATTTTGAATTTATCGAGAAAATTGCGATGACAGTAAGTTCAATTCAGGAAAATTTTTGTGATATGAGGATGTGCATTTTATAGTGATGTATTTTTATTTTGGAATTTTTAAGCAATATAAGTAACGGGATTTTATTCTTTATAATGAACGGGAACAAAGGCAAAGCTTATTATCCTATAGCAAATTAAATGACACATATACTTGGATTGACTTGATGTTCTTTTAGTCCGTGCGAAGAACAGGTATTTATTTGCTAGTATTTAAATAAATCAAAAGAAGCGTTTAGGTGTAAGTTGACACTTGACACTTTAAATAATAGAATAAGGTTTCATTAAGTATATTTGTTGTGAATAGTTTTAAAGCTATATAAAACATTGACACTATTTTCATTTAATATTTTATAAAAAAGACATCTATATAATAGTATTTATTAAGTAATTTTAAAGATTCTTATCCTCCAACTTTTAATGCTTCAAATTTTTATCTTTTAAATTCTGCAAATACTTTGGAAGTCAAATAAAGAAAGTCTAATTTCATTTTTCTCAAAGTATATTTCCTTAATATTTGATTTAAAAAAATGTTGATATAAGACTAGGATGATCATACAACTTAACCATCAATTTAAAAGTATTTTAAAAGAGAATGTATAGGATTTCTTTTAATAGGCTATATTTTCTTTTTCTAATTTATTCAGTCTCTCTACGCATAACAAATATGTAAAGCAGGGTAAACAATTGTTCAGTAACCAATACATTGCAGTATAAAACAAACACATCAATAATTAAATTGCTACTCTTGAATTTTAAACAAATTCTTTAAATTTATTTGAAGTACATGCTTACAGTGGTTTTCTTCGCTTAATGGATAGAAATGTTCCCTCATGTTGCATGCCATTATTTTATTTGGCGACACAAAAAATCCCATAGAGCTGCGGCAACCCTTCCTCTAAAATCGTATCGGAATTTTATCCGCCAATCTCAATCGATTCTAACTCCAGATTATTATACACAATCGATTGAGATCAAAACACGGGGTTAAGTGCAAGCAACTAGAAGTATATTAAAGGCCTTTTTCTGTCTCTTCTCCTCCAGAGGTTTTGCATTTGATTGCGCGCGTAAAGTCTATTGATTCTTTTTGAGCCCCCTCCCGCAATCCCATGTGGTATCAGTGTTTTGTGCCCGATATATTGGACAACATAGCGATACAAATATTTAAACTGCCTGTCTCAAGGATACTGTTGTTTGTCGAATGGGTGTTTTGTGAGTTCAAAAGGGGCTGTTACCCAAAGGACTGGGTATCTGTTTCCTTGTATAGGATGTCGTTTATGTAAAGAATGTAAACTATGTTGGTTATCGGAAATATTTTATTGGATCTGATAGTCTTAAAATGGTATGGATTTGGTTTATTTTTGCTTTTTTCAAATAAAACTAAGTCATTTGTTATAATTTTATTAACAATTCGATTATGAAATTATGTATTACTGATGACATACAGGTTGGATTAAAAATCGAAGATTTAATAATGAGTGTTGTTAACCATTCTGAAGTCATGCATGTACAAAAAATATTTTTAAATAGGTTATAGCTTTTTACTTGCAATTTCAATATTTAAGGTCGAAAGAAGTATCACATAGCCACAAGAACGTATTAATAGTTAACAAAAGCCACCAAAAACCGTTGATGTGGGTAAATTTGGCTGAAGTTTGTTACTTTCCTTCAAACACATTGGTGTAAGTATTTTGAATGTTATTACTTCTTATGAATGTAATTACTTTATTATTTTTAATCACTGGTAACATTATTGCTAATTAAAAATTTAATTTTATATTTTACGCTGTTGAGAGAAAACCCCAAATAAACCTTTTCCCACATAATTATTATGCTAATTTCTTCAATTACCCTACAATAATTAATATAAAGAGTTCATTTATTGCCTACATTTATTGTATGTCATGAAAAATATCTTTTTTAAATTTCTCTTTTATTAAACAAAATCCATTTTGACCACTTTTTTTGCTTTGATGCAAAGTTAAATGTGATAACCTTTGTAAAATGAAATACAATCCATATATGATTGAAACATGACTGGCGGTTTTTGAATATTTAACTGATCTACTATACCCTAAACATTATAGAGTCATTCCTTATTTATGATGTTTTTTAAAACTTCATTTGCAGTGTAATATTAAAAATAAATAATCAACTTTTATTGATATACAAGCCTTCCAATATTATTCAAAACATTTCAATTTTGGACTATTGACGATTGTATCTAAAATGTAACAGTAATGTTACAGACTAGTTACTTATAGAACTACATTGCTCAAACTTGAATATAAAACTAATCTATCTTCAGAAAATATCTTTGCGCATGAAACATAAGAGGATTCACGAAGGAAACAATGTAGATTATTGACGTAAATAGTTTATTTGTTTGTACAAATTTTACATGTTTCGGCGAGTCTCAAGAAGGCGAGTGCTTTTACTCCTGTTAATCTATCTTATAAAAAAATAACATGATTTTGTTTCTTGTATCACATACATATAACTTCACCATTATTACATACATCCTATTGCTCAATTCATTTTTCTAAGATCGTAGTTTTAATCAAACAACATCTTAAGAGCAACTGACCCCATGAAAAACTTTTCCAACCGTAATCCACTTCCTCACATAAAAAAAACTCTTTTTCTTCGACTGTATCCGATGCTCAGCGTTCCAGAAAGCGTTTCACCTGAATCCAGAAAGAAAACTCGAACAAAAAGATTTGAATTCTTCCAAGTATCGCCAACAGAATAAAACGGAATAACACACGAAACTTGACGAATTGATTCCCCTTCTGCTCTCTCGTAACATCTCAACCCCCCCCCCCCCCTTGTGATTGAAAATTTTCGAAAGAAAACTCCCAGGTCTTGTGAACTATATGGCCAGATGAGGTAGAAAAGTTCGGAACATTCTTTTTATGTATGTTCTTTCGTTATATAAAGCATTGCGATTAGATTGACCAGGCCTATTAACATTTTCCATCGAACTGGTAAGGTAAATATGTAATTTAATCGTTTCCAGTTGACTATTCCTAGCCTCCTTTTTAGGAGCTCTAACACAGCCAAATTACGTCTCGTAATTTAGAACCACGGTCAAGTGATGAGGTCGAAACCTGACATCGTACACTAACGCCGTCAGGATTTTGGACACCACAGATTTTACGATTTTACTGTCCCAGTGTACTCAAGGAACACCGTCATTAAGTCGATTATTAATTTTCATTTTTGCCTAATATCCAGGCCAACTGGTCCGTCAGCATACTTCGCAATTATGTCACACAAAAAAAAATCGTCGCCATTTGGCGCAAAACTCGTCTTTCAAGTACAAGCAGCATTTTTTTTTAAATTTAAAATAATTAATGAAAGTTCGTTGTTGACCAAGCATAGAGACATTTTCCGTTGAGGTGGCTCAGCAGTATACCACGTGACATACGTCAAAAGTCCCCCTTGGCTACGACAGCATGGGGCCATTGAAATAGATTTATCAGCTATCCATAGATTTTTTGTTATTTATGTATAATTAAATAAAAAATAAATTTCATTACAGCAAATCATTTTCCACCCAAGCAATTTCTTTTTTTGATATACGAAAACAACAGTTCAAATATTGATGATTGATTCGAGTTTCTCGAAAGTATTCAATAATAATTGTAAAGTGTGCATGTTTTATTACCCAAAGGAGTGCTGTCTAGACATGGCATTTTGTTTCAATGAAGCTGTTTACTTTTTCAAAAATATTTCCATTTTTCGAAGAGATTAAATTACATTCTATAATGCTTAAGTAAAAGAGATTAAACAAATTATTACTAACGATACTATGTATTTGAAAGAGAAATAAAAAATTAAACCTACTTATTATCGAAGATTAGAAACTGAAAAAAATATTTCAATAATTAATTTATTGATCAAGTTTTTAAATTATAAGTTAAATGAATTTTTTCAGTAATAAATTCTAATAATTCTAAGTATTTCTATCCATAATAAGAAAAATTGAAAATTCAATTAAACAGAGGCATGCAGTGTCACGATTAAATTCCTCTGCCTTAATCACAATGTAAGTAAAATCGTCATTTTTTTTTACATCTTTAGCAGTAACATTATATAACTGTCCTTTACACAGAACATTTTTCACCTCCTCAGCATTTATGCACCTCCGAGTTCCGAATGGGTTCGAAAGAAAATTCGATTTGGGCCTTCGCGCGCCAAACCCTTTGTTGTTGTTGCAGCCATGTGTGAGGGGGGTGAGGCCCGATTCCGAAATAAGTTGAGTGAACGCAAGTAGTTTTGTTGCTGTTGCTGCTTTTACGGATAATAAGTTTTGTAGAAAAACAACTAAAGGCGAAAAAAATCGATACAAATAAAGAGAAATATTTTTTTATTTTCCATTATTAATAGTTAAATTTCAAAATAGGTTAGATACTATTGCTTAAACTTCTTACGATATGGGTTTTAAACTAAGCTCAAGTAAATAATTAAGCATTAAGCTCTTTATTTGATTAGAATAACGAAAAATAATTCTAAATTGTAAACAATTTACTTAAGTTAACAGCAAGAAAAACAAGTTTTGTAGAATCTCTCTCGAAGCGAGAAAATTAATTATTTTCGGAAATTTTGAATGCATTTTATATTAGTGAAAATGGGAAGGTGTAAAGTGCAGAGTTATATTTATAGCTATTGAATAATTAATATCGCCTGTATTTGCTAAAATATTTCAAAGACACTTAAGTTCATTTTTTTCTCTCAATTCACTTATTTCGTAATTAATTATCTATACAAAAGAAAAAAATAACGTTTGTAGAAATTCGTATTTGTAAAAAATGCATATTACGTAAGTGTAAAAAATTATATAACTTTAGGAAAATTGATTTGTAACTGCATCGCATTGATGCCTGTGAATATTGTATTAATTGTAATTAAAAAAAGGATTTTTAAAATAACATAACTATTTTTCTATCTGGTTAAATTTTTAATCCAATGAGGTTTTTTTTATTTACTTTTCTCTTTTGATTTTTTAATGCCCTTTTTGAAGGACAGCTTTGAGTGAAGTTAAGTATTCAAAAAGCAAGTTGTATTATTCTAGATAAAAGATAAAAAGATACTCGGGTATTACTAAATAGCAGCATTTGACAACAACTTATTCATTTAACGAGTACTTCCCCAAACGAAACTTTCAACTCCGTAGATTTAACGAGCACGTATGTCTTAGAGTACTCAAGACAAACACAGAAAAACAATTAACACAAACATTCGTGCCCATATGCCGGTAATCGAACGCGGAACATTCAGACAGTGCCATCAAGTTATACCAGAAACCCAGACTACTTTGCAAAAAACTTCAATCGGCTGCATGGCTTGACCAAGATGTAACCAACATTTTTTCCCCCAAAATTAAAGAGTTTACCATAAGTAAGAAGGGTTATGTTTAAAAGAAACTTTTCCTTGCACGCTTCTTCTGTAACTAAACTGTTAGAAAAAGAGGTAATTTTTCAAATGAACATGTCCCCTTTTACAGGGATTCCTATGTCGAATGCCAGACTTTCATTCTCAATTACGTTTTTTAGTTATAAAATAGCAAAAAACACTATGGATATCACTTGTCAAGAAACCAAGGCCTCAGTGGAAAAATTTTAAGTAGATAATTATACAAATATAAATAAACTAACAAAAGGCCACAGGCCGAACACAGTTGGTCCAAGAGTATACTATTTTTGCACAGTATCCAAGAGCTATCGAGATTCTTCTTTTTTATTAGTATATATAACCTGGTTAAGCGTTCCACTCATAGGTTACTCCATTGTAAAAATAATGGAGTAATAAAAAAAATGGAGCACAGTTGGTACTGTTTCAAACCAGACGTACTAAATAGCCCAGGCATAAACATCCAGCCCAAACTGAAATTTATAAACGTCTGGAGATATTTTTACAGCCCCATTCAAAGTATTTTTAGGAGACCGCCCAACGGGACTCTTAAAATTGCAAAAAAAGTAATAATAAACACTGAAAAGAAAGAGTTACTATGAAAAAATATCTTTGAGAAAGGAGAGTGGATATTCGTTTATTTTTAGTTGTTTTCATGTAAACAGGCAGTTTTGTTTCTTTATGTTATGCTTAAAATCTGTTGTTATTCATTTAACAACCGGTTGCGACAGTTTAAAGGTTTGTTGGAGACGTATCAAAATAGTTCTTACATACCGCAATGAGTGATCGTGCATGTTAAATTCACGATATATCAGCTGCAGTTCTTCTTTAAAAAGATTGAATCAATGCAAATTTTGACTAAGTTTAAAATGTATAAAGAAATTTCTTTAAAATAAAACTTTAACAAACTGAAACAAACAGCCAATGAAAAGGCTGGACCTTGTATCTTAGTTACACTTTGAAGAATGCGATTTTTTTTTGCATTTACACCCTTCAATTCTGCTTATATAAATTTAAACAAAATAATCTGGTGATAGGGAAAGTTAATAAAAATAAGTTATTAAGCAAAGAAAAATTTAATTCCTCCATTTCAACAAGTCCCTAGACTCCATAATATAAAGGCCTCAAGATTTGACCAAATTATAGATAAGGTTTGCTCATGAGCAACTAAAAGAAAATTTTATTTTGTACGTAATCAAATAAATCGCTTTATTGATAGTTATAAATTAACATTGCGATATATATAACTTTACTAAAATAAATTAATATTGTAATTTATTTTTATTTAATTAATGATAATTAACATAAAAGCAAGTTTCGTAAAAAATAGAAAGTAACTAAATCTTTTTTGGCGCTAATTTATCCCTAATTAACACGAAAGAAGCAAAAGAAACACTTAAAAGACACAATAAATACGAATTTTTTATCTTTAATGAAAAGAAACTATGTAAATATTCTTTGAAATATTCCTTTATCTTTTAAAATTCTTGTTAGTTATGGGCTTGAAGAATTTTAGGAATTTATTACTTTTATCGTATATCAGAGGAGTAATCGTAAAACTCAAATGCCCAAATTAACAGCCATTGAGAATAGCAAATTGGTCAATAAAGAAGTCAGTGATATCCATAAATAAATACAATAATCCTTAACGTACCAATTTATTAAATGGATTATCGCATATTTTCATTTTGTATATTATTTTTTACGCTGCATAAAGTATTTCAACGGATAAATCTTTTTTGCAAAGTAATTGAGGGGACTATTTTTTACGTATCCATTTTTTTATTGCTACAAAAGAAGTTGAATAGGAAAATTGTGTAAGGGAAAAATGAATTTTGTGTTAAATAGCGGAGTAGTTTTAAGAAGTAATGGCAAAAGCCGAAAATCACTTCTTAAAATCCTTACATAAACACTTCTTTCCATATTAAATGAAGGAATACTTACAACACAACCTCAAAAGCAAATATAAAAGGCTCACATAGAAATTTTTAAAAAAAATATTTAAGACTCATTTTAGAGAATTTTATTTTTACTTCGTTAAATATATTAGCTATGAATAAATTTAACAAAATTCAAATACTTTGTGACACCTTCAAATCTTTTCTTCTGGTTAAAATTTTAGAGTGAATCAGAAAAAAAAGAACAATTACCTCTTTCCTCCAAATAAACCAATATTATTAGTAAAAATAAAATCTGCAAGACAATTCCGTGTCAAAATATACATTTTTACTTTTCTAAATTATAAATACAGAGCGCACAAACTAATGAAGCATATTAAAAATTTAATCATTTTTTAACAACTTGAAAGAAGGATTTGTTACAATCATGTACATCTCTAACAAATACTGTCAACGGATTACGTCGAACGTAGTTAAAAAATTCAGTATTTATTTTAAGTTTTAATTTTATTAAAATAAATAAGATTTTTTTTTTGTTTCACGAGTGTTGTAAAATGTGCTACACGGTTAACCTTGGGAAGTGTATTATTCTTTTATAAAAAGAAAAGGTTGACTACCTTCCCTTCGCAGAACATTGTTGTCTTCGAAGCTTCGCTTTCTACAAAAAAAAGTTATTTGTATGTACTGTAGTTGGCCGCAGTTCAAATTGACTTGTCGACTGTTAGCTTTGAATTTGGCTACGATGTCTCTTGTAGATAAGTGATAAGTATTTACTGCACACTGGAACTGTTTAATGGGCTTTTGATGAAGCAAATCATTTTTAATTTCTTTTTTTTTTCAAATGTGACAACAACAGTCCTTATATTTATCTAGAAAATATGTCGAGCAAAAAAAGAAGTTCCTTTAGATCAAAATTTAGAATTAATCGTATTTTATAGAATCAATTAAACGAGCTTAATTTTGTCCTCTAAAGTATACAGGTTGCAAGCAAAGAAGATTGATAAATTCGAGTCAAAATTAGGAATAAAAGAAAGCACATACTTACATGTTTATTAGGAAAAGTTATTGAAAGTTGACATTACGGCTTAGTCGTAAAGGGTTTCTTTAAAAAATTAGTTGGATTTTTATCTTCCATTTTGTTAAAATTACACATTTTTTTTAGTATAGTATACCTAATTATTTCGCAAAAGATTGACTCTATATGTGACTTGCACATGTAATGCATAAAAGTGTAGCTTAGTTCCAGATTATATCTCATTCGGAATGTCATTAAACCTTTCCTGAAAAAAAGTTAACTATTCCAAACTCAAGGCAAGAAATATATATTCATAAACTAAATAAAATCGGAGATAATGACGCATTCAAATATAATTACTCTAGCTTAAGTTTTCTTTTTCCAAAGAGAAGTTAAGCTTTCCGTTTTAATTAAGAGCAATTAGCACAAACACGATGTCGATTTTTTTTTTACTTTCAAACTCTAACGCTCTGTAACTTCTAAAACAATATGTCTAAAAATATTCAATCATCAGTTTATATTAATATACGTTTATCAAACCACTTACCTATAATATCAACTACTACTAATAACAACAAATGCCCAAACACTCAAGTCCAAATTATTTACGCAATCAAAACAAAGTTCTGAAACATGTTATTTCGGAGTGGTACACCTACAGTTTGACAGATCTACAAGAGTATAAAAGCAACAAAACTGTCAATAATATTCTTCAAATTTCTTATATTTTAATGGTTATGTGAAATTTATATTTTTATAATCTTTACTTTTGGTGTCAAAAATACTTTAATTCGACAATGAAAACATTTGACAAACGCCATTTTTGGAGATGTACCAATTTGGCTCTGAATCATGAAGAAATGATTAAGTAAATATTTCAGTTAGAATGAAGAGCTAGTTTAACGTGTGATCAATTTCCAAGAAAGAGATTATTCAATACTATTTTTTAGGCCAACGATAGAGAAATTTGTGTCGTCAAATTACTTTTGCATAAATCTGCTTGAGTAACTTGGAAATTAAATTAAGTTATATAATGAATTCCTCACCTTTATTGAATTATTTGTTTAGAGATATATGTGAAAGGTTCTATTGGTTACATAATTAAAAGAAAACCAAATATTTTTATAATTTTATTTTTAAACCGTTAAATTGCATTTGACAATTGTTTGAAATAGGGATAATGAGTAGTTTAAACTTCATTTTCCCAATTATGTTTAAACTTAAAAATTCGTAATTTTAAATTAAAGAATTGATGATTGTTTTGAAACCATTTACTACAGATATATATCTATATACATTTTAAAAATATCTAAAAAAACTAATTTAATGAAAATTTAAATGTGCAATCTAAAAACAAATAGCACTTTCTTTTTACAAATATGCATGTTAATTTAGATGATAAATGTAATACATTATACTACACACAGTATACCTTAATTTTTAACATAATTTAACATACAGACAACTATGAAGAAAATATATCACAAAGTAGTTGTTAACGTATATGAACCCACGTTCGTGGTTATTATTTAAGAAAAATGCGTCCGAACCTCCCGAACCGGGGACTACTTTTCGAATAACTAATTAAAGTGTATCATAATGTAGTTTTCAACCTACATGAATCTACGTTCGGATTTTTTAAAAAAAAGCAACCGAACATCCCAACCCGGTGACACTATCTTACGAAACAATACCTAATCGGTTAATCAATTAAATTATATCACAATGACGTTTTCAACCTACATGAATCCATGTTCTGAGTTATTATTTAAGAAACAAACGCGTCCGAACCTCCCAAACCGATGACACTTTCCCGCGAAGCGTTACACACACTTGCGCGACACCTAATCCGAAATCCTGGCATTGTCTATTTATAAGCACCGGATCCCCGCTGGTCTAGACCTGAATGAGGTTAAGACATTTACCTTTGCTGAGGAATCACCGAAAAGTTATTTCCAGCCGAAAAGCCAAGTGACTCTGCCAACTATCCAGAAATATCGCTGTTTGAGATCCTCAGTACACTCTGTAAGTCCTTGCTTGTTTGCGGTTGTCGCCTGTGGTTCAAAGTCGCTAGGAAACAACAGTTTGTTGGAATTATAGGGATCACGTTGGTGGTTAAAGTAATTTCATTATTTCTTGAAGAACACTGAAGAAGAAAACCGACATGATTGTGTGGAATCTCACAATTTCTTCAAAACAATAACTACACATTGGTCGGTTGGTAGACAAATATTCAGGTTTGTGTGCTTGGTCAGAGACCCGCTTATAAACCTTCGTCAAGTAAGACAGACACACACAACACACACACATAAGTAACAGATGCTGCCATCTATCGCCGCCACCATCACAATTTAGACATGTCCCTGAAGGGGAGGGAAATAGTCTCCAGGGACCTGTTCCCGTGGTAAACTGCGCAATGACCGACCACAGGACTTTCGGACCCAACAGATTTAACGAGCACGTACTCCGCATATACTCGGTAGGTCTTCAGTGGTACCGGGACTCGATCGTTGGACCTTCCGATCTCGAGACCGAGACGCTGACCACTAGGCTCCCTACGGCCCCATAGCTACATTGAAACATCCTAATAGAACCCAAAATACCACATATCACAATCTAGCGTTAGGTTAGGTTGTACATTTCCGGCTGTCTATTTCTAGCCTCTATGCAAATTTAACATAGACAAATACGCCTCGCAATTTAGAACACTGGTCAAGTGACGAGGTTGACACCTGAGTGGTCATCCAAACCAAACACCAGTGACGCCATTGTGCGCTTGAACCTATACTTTGTTAGTACGAATCATAATCCAATCACGATGAATACACCAAAACTGACCCCACAATTTCAGCCCCATGCTTCCATCTCTTTTTAACATTACCGACCTCATGTCTCTGTTTCCAAATCACAATGTCAATGTTGCATTAGCTTACCTAAACAATAGTGTTTCACTAAATCGTAACTCAAGCTTTCACCCGCACGTTTGTAATTAAACTACCATTACGCTTCGTTTCACGGCAGCAGTACTTCTCTGGAACTAAAACCACGCAACTGAATACGGATAGAATAGAGGAACAAATACAGAATGCATTAGGACACTTCAGACAACGTTAAACTATATTAACTTCATTTAAAGATGTTTTGTAGTGAAAATCATGGTGAGCATGGAAGGTTGAAATTTTAACTTCCTTTATAACGACGATACTGTCGTGGACAGGTAAACTACAGTATCAATCAAAATAAATTGGACAATTATTTGTTCCCCGAAAGGATCAACTCTTAATCTCACTTTATTATAGGTTGTAGTTATAATAGAGCTTAACATTGTAGTCCAAGACATTATTGCAGATACTGCAATTCACCTGGACACGCACGACAGAATATTGCAATAAGAGACTTCTCTTAGTAATTAAATAGAAATTATACATATAAATCAGGACATTGCCACTCCTTACTAATTCAGAAAACTGAATTTTTTACTTGCTCACACACACACAGTGAAGCTTTCGAAAGATTAATCTCACTTGTGTCATGTATGCAAGTTAAATTTCTAAAAGACTGGTCAGAAATCAGCATTAAAGTAATCATTGATTATTACTATGTTATATTATTAGGCAGAAAGCCGGATTGATATATGGAGGCTTGCATTTAAAGATGCTGTTAACAAACAGCTACCCTCTGGTCAAGTTATTTCGCCCAATAACAACTTCTAGGGGGGGGGGGGGGAGTAGGTACAGCTGGGGGAAAAAAACGATCCACCCTTCGGTTTTCGGCTGCTATTGGTCAAGGAATTTTGTGAAAGGTGTCATTTTTCAGGAAAGCCCGTAAGGAATTGAGAACTGGCAATCAAAATTGTGTAAGGGGTCGTCTACATATTAAAATGAGTACCAACTTCGAAAATTCCAATGGCAACACCCAGTTTTTTTTTTACATAAAAATGTTCAGCACCTTTAAAATACCCCAGGTATAAAAAAAGAATTATTCATATTGTATTATTTGCTGAGATATTAAAGCATTAATTTTGAACTCTCTTAGGGGGAAATCTCCAAATTGAAAAAGGTAATATTTAGGGTGTCTTTTCGAAACGACAAGCTAACAAAAGGGTTAACATAATCTCGCCAAATGATGCTAGAATTAAACCTTCTTCACTAATATTGTGATTTTTTTTTATGTTTTTACCCTTTTTTTTTAATTTTAGATTTTAAAATTCAGAAATAAAATAAATGGTAGACGAGAAAAAGTTTTTAGTTAATTAAAGTTAAAAGATAATTAAAGTTAAAGTTTTAAAGTTAATTTTAAATTAAGTCACACATGCGATTATTTATAACGAACAGATTTTCAAATGCGACTAGTTACAACCAGATAGATTAACATGATTATTACATTTATGTTTTACATTTTGTGCAAATTTTTGTTTCATTCATATTGCTACAAAACGTTTGTTTAAAATTCGGCGCACTGGGTCTGGGACAAATCCCGACAAGCTGAAATCCCGAATGAGTCGAAATCCCGAATGGGTCGAAATCCCGAATGGGTCGAAATCCCGAAAATAGATTTTTGTCCATTTAACAATTTTTTTAATATAGATATTTTTTAATATAGAGATTTTTTAATATAGAGATATTTTTTTTTAATATTAAAGATTATTTATTTAGTTAGTTATTTAGTCAGTTAGTTATTTAATCAGTTAGTTAGTCAGTCAGTTAGTTAGTCAGTCAGTTAGTTAGTCACTCAATAAGTTAGTTAGTCAGTCAATTAGTCTGTTAGTTAGGCAGTCAATTACTCTGTTAGTTAGACAATCAGTAAGTCAGTAAGTTAGTTAGTCATTCCGTTAGTAAGTCAGTCAGTTAGTTAGACAGTCAGTCAGTTAGTCAATTAGTAAGTTAGTCAGTCAGTCCATTAGTTAGTCACTCCTTTAGTTAGTCCAGACTGACTAACTTAGTCTACCTTACTGTCAATCAGTTAGTCAGTGAACTAACTGGCTGACTAACTGACTAACTAACTTACTATAGCTATAATTTAAACTTCTAAAAGCCAAAATCAACTATTTTCCTTAATATTCTTTCGCAAATTAATTAAATATTATTTATCATCTGCTCGTGATTTATTTGTAGTTCGAAGAATAATTAAATATTTATTAATAACAAAAGTAATGAAACTACTCCGAACTGCATTAAAAAATAAGAAATATAAATTAAAACTAAGCATAATTGCATGCAAAAGTATGCCTTGCCGCTTTCTTGGTAGATAATTACTGAATAATCAAAGAATCAAATTGTGCTACATTTTATGACGTCATTCCAAACTGATTCATGAAAATATTATTTTGCTTCAAACATGTTTAAATAAATAAAGTTTCTCATGCCATTGTTGATTTGGCAACAGTGATTTAAATGACTCAAAATTGAATTTCAATGCTAATTCAATGGGAAATTCGCCGAAAGATAGTAGATTTATATCCGTCCGGGCGTACAGACAGACAGACGGACAAAAAGTATGAAAGTTGGGTATCTGAGGTCATAGCTTTCTAACAAAAAAAGAATTTTTAAGATCCGAGGGATAGAACCAATTTTGGAAGAGGGATACGGACAGACGGACAGACAGACAGACGGAAAGACAGACAGACATACGAACAGACAGACAGATGGACATAAACTGCATTTCAATACCTACAGTGATATAAATGATTCAAAATTGAATTTCAATGCTAATTCAATCGGAAATTCGCCGACAGATAGTAGATTTATGTCCGTCCGGACGTACAGACAGACGGACAAAAAGTATGAAAGTTGGGTATCTGAGGTCATAGCTTTCTAACAAAAAAAGAATTTTTAAGATCCGATGATTAGAACCGATTTTGGAAGGGGGGTACAGACAGACAGACAAACGGACAGACAGGCGGACAGACAGACGGACAGACATACGAACAGACAGACATACGAACAGACAGACAGATGGACAGACAGACAGATGGACATCAACCGCATTTCAATACCTACAGTGATTTAAATGACTCAAAATTGAATTTCTATGCTAATTCAATGGGAAATTCGCCGACAGATAGTAGATTTATGTCCGTCCGGACGTATAAACAGACGGACAAAAAGTATGAAAGTTGGGTATCTGAGGTCATAGCTTTCTAACAAAAAAAGAATTTTTAAGATCCGATGATTAGAACCGATTTTGGAAGGGGGTACAGACAGACAGACAAACGGACAGACAGACGGACAGACATACGAACAGACAGACATACGAACAGACAGACAGATGGACAGACAGACAGTTGGACATCAACCGCATTTCAATACCTACAGTGATTTAAATGACTCAAAATTGAATTTCAATGCTAATTCAATGGGAAATTCGCCGACAGATAGTAGATTTATGTCCGTCCGGACGTACAGACAGACGGACAAAAAGTATGAAAGTTGGGTATCTGAGGTTATAGCTTTCTAACAAAAAAAGAATTTTTAAGATCCGATGATTAGAACCGATTTTGGAAGGTGGGTACGGATGGACAGACGGACAGACAGACAGACGGACATCGACCGCATGTCAATACCTACTTTTTCATTTTTTTAATTCTTTCGAATTAAAAAAAGAAAAGTAGGCTAAAAAAAAGGTGTTGGCATTGGAATTTTCAAAGTTGGTACTCAATTCAATATGTAGACGACCCCTTATACAATTTTGGTTGCCTGTTCTCAATACCTTACGCTATTTCCTGAAAAATGACACCTTTCACAAAATTACTTGACCAATAGCAGCCGAAAACCGAAGGGTGGATCGTTTTTTCCCCCAGCTGTACACGTATATTCCGGCTTGTGTGCTTGATCAGAGACCCGCTTATGAAGCGTTCGCCAAGTAAGACAGACACAGAAAGAATTTTTTACTGACACAGAGGAAGGAAGTGCACCCAGGGCGAAGGCGGGAATCGAACCCGCACCGTTACAGCGCGCAGACTGCTAGAATAATGGTCCAAACCCCTCGGCCTTCTGGGCCCCAACAACTTCTATCAACAATTGTTTGGAAGAATGTTATTTTTTGCAAAAACACACAAGTGGCATGGCAGTACTTGTTTTATTGTACGTATAAAAACAACATAATAAAAAAATTATGCTTTTTTTTCAAATTGAACTTGTTCAAATTTTTATTTTAAAGACTTGGTTAGGTTAGGTTTGAATTATCGTCGCACTAGAGCTACACGAGGGCTATTGGCGACGGGCGTCGTATTTTAAAACCACAGTCAAGTGACGAGCCGACACCTGAATAGGCACCCAACGCAACCGTTAAAGGCGACATCGTACGCAGCGTTAGGACTTTTAAGGATATTTAACGTGCACTCCCTTGCACGGGGTATTATTCGTCGGACATTTTTGGCTACACGGGCCGTTTATAGGTCGGCAGTTATTTTGGCGATGCCCGGAACCGAACCTGGGACCTTTCGCATGCTAGGCGAGTGCCTAACCGACTGGGCTCCCCAGCCCCTTAAAGACTTGGAAATTTTCTAGATTTAATCTGAGGAGTTGGAGGTTAGGTAAGGTAAGTTAATCGTTTCCGGCTGCCTATTTCTAGCCTCTTTCATGAGCTTTAACACAGCCAATAACGCCTCGTAATTTAGAACCCTGGACAAGTGACGAGGTCAACACCTGAGCGGGCACCCAACGGAACTTCGAGCGACATCGTACGCTAACGCCGTTGGGACTTTAGACTCCACAGATTTAACGAGCACGTCTGTCCCTGTGTACTCGGGCCCATCCGTGATGAGGATTTTTCTACTATTTCCAGCACGGATCCAAATTTATAGGATGACTGGCAGTAGGTGGGATTCGAACCCCCGCACTCCTGAGAAGGTTGAATCTCTAGGCTGAAGCCCTAGCTCCTCGGCCATGGACGAGCCCGAGTTGGAGGTTACTTTCTCAGGTTAGGTTAGGTTAAGTTATATGTTTCCCGGTTGTCTATTTCTAGTCTCTATGAAGCTTTTAACTCAGTCAATCACACAACTCATGTTTTACACTCGCTCGGCCATAGCATTAACAACGAAAAATGCAACCAACAAATTACTATCTGTGTATAGGACTGACACATTCCATACATATCCTTTATAAAAATATGTGACAGGCCGAGAACACATGTTCGTTAAATATGTGTAGTACAAATACTGGCGGGGGGCCCGGATGGCCTAGTGGTTTGGATCGCAGACCATTTCGCTAGCAGTCTGCGCGCTGTAACGGGTGCGGGTTCGATTCCCGCCTTCGCCCTGGGTGTACTTTCTTTCTCTGTGCCAGTAAAACTCTGTCTTACTTGACGAAGGCTTATAAGCGGGTGTCTGATCAAGCACACAAGCCGGAATATATATGTACCTATTACCCTACCCCTTAGACTGACGCGCGCCCTTAGCGTCCGAAGCCGCTCGAATGTCCGTTCGGAGCCAGCTCAGTCGACCTAGTTACTTGTCAGCGATTCAAGAGGCTGCTAGACGTACTCTGGTTTCGTATAGTTCCTTACGTAGTTTAGAAATAACAACCATATAATCTGTAAACCAAGCCAAACAACATGTGAAATATAGCAAGTTGAAATGTCTTTGACATCTCTTGCTGACACAAGCAGAGTTGGGGGATCTTTGAAGTCTTTGACGTTGGAGGGTTTAATCACTCCGCTTCGATCTCCGCCGCGGGCACTTCCCTTTATCAATCGGCTAACAATTAATGGTAATTAAGTGAGTAGTTATCCCGTTTGGATATGGACCCCATGGTTTGGGCTTTAAACCGAAAATTAACCGGTATTATTGAATCTGCATGCACTGGGAGTTTGGCTGTTGTTTGATGCATTTTAATGTTATTATGTATCAACGGGATAGAAATGATTAGTTGAACTACACTGAAGAGCCAAAATAACTGGTATAGGCATACATCTGCGAATAAAGGTGTATAAAACCAATCGGAAGTTCGTCGCTGTGTTCAGCAGTTTCTATGTGCTGCTATCATGACAGTTTAGGAAAATTGAAGGGATTTTGAAAGTATCGGGGGTGGAGAAATGGAATTCCATATCCATGTATCTCTGAGGTGGAGATGAATTTTGGATTTTCACTTAGGACGAGTGTACCATGAATATCGATAATCCAGTAAAACATCAAATCTACGACATAGCTTTGACCTTAAAAACATCGTGCAAGCCGGGTCCATTGACAACTGATCAATAAATGTGATAAACGTCTATGTCGATTCTATGTCGTACAAGTGTCGACTTGTTAATCATTAAATGAATATTCACCGATATGGGCTTCTGGAGCCGTATACATCACGTATCCGCAATATATCATGTTTAATGATTTTCGTCCGTCGTCCATGATCCGTTTGTGCATAATCTTTTTTAGGTCGCAGCTGTGTCGTAGTTTTAATGTTTTACTGGATTATCGATATTCATGGTACACTCGTCAAATTGTCGTAAGTGAAAATCCAAAATTCATCTCCACCTCGGAGATACGTGGATATGGAATTCCATTTCTCAACCCCCGATACTTTCAAATTCCCTTCAATTTTCCTAACCTGTCATGATAGCAGCACATAGACGCTGCTGAACATAGCGACGAACTTCCGATTGGTTTTATACACCTTTATTCGCAGATGTATGCCTATACCAGTTATTTTAAGAAGAATTATTGTTTAATTAAGAATATTTGTTTGAGTATAATCTGAAATGTTGCTTTAAATTTTCCTTGATAATTTTGATTGTATAATTTTATGTGTTGTCTGGAAGGGCCCGGGGGCCCCTTGGCAACCAATATTTTCTGTTTTGAAAAATAAAGTTTCTTTCTTCTTCTTCTTTTGGCTCTTCAGTGTATTTTGTAATATAAGTTAATTTGAGATAGATAAAAGACGCTTAAGTAAGTTATTGGAGTCATTTTAAAATTTGAGGTCGTGCTTTACGAATAAAAGGGGTTAAGTTTAGTTTAGTTTGAATTATCGTCGCACTAGAGCTACACGAGGGCTATTGGCGACGGGCGTCGTATTCTAGAACCACAGTCAGGTGACGAGCTGACACAAGAGTAGGCACCCAACGCAACCGTTAAGGGTGACATCGTTCACAGCGTTGGGACTTTGGAGCATATTCAAGATTCACTCTCTCTACACGGGGTATTATTCGTCGGACATTTTTTGGCTGCACGGACCGTTAACAGGTCGGCAGTTATTTTGGCGATGCCCGGAACCGAACCTGGGACCTTTCGCATGCTAGGCGAGCGCCTAACCGACTGGGCTCCCAAGCCCACTAAAAAGGGTTAAGACGTGCGCCTAGAAATTTTACCTTTGACAAGAATCCAAGTACTACTGCCAGCCACCTTACAAACGTGTTTTAAATGATAAAATTAATCTATTATTAATCCTTTATATACACAGGAAAATAGCGTGCTAGATAAATCTGCGGAATCCAAAGTTCCAACGCCCTTAGCGTACAGTGTAGCTCAAGGTTACGTTAGGTGACAGCTGCGGTGTCAAACATCGTCACTTGACCACGGTTAAAAATTACGAGGTGCTCGTAGAGCAAAAGTGGACTTCCAGCCATTAGGGCTCACTAGAAAGGAAGCCACCTCCTTCGACCATCGCCGGCTGTAACGAGACAGGCAACTGGTCACTTGACCAGGGTACTAAATTTTGAGGCGTAATTGGCTGCGTTTAAGCTCCTCACGAAACGCCTGATATAGACAGCCGGAAAACGATTAACTTACTAACTGGCAACTACTAGACTGCTAACGGCGGTAATTCGTCACTTGACCAGGGTTCTAAAATACGAGGCGTTATTGGCTGTGTTAAAGCTCCTGAAGGAGGCTAGAAATAGGCAGCCGGAAACGATTACCTTACCTTACCTTACGGCGGTAATAAATACCGCAGCAACGTGCGTTCTAAATTTGTTATAATTTAATGTATAATACGATTAAAATCTACGATAGTGGGGTAAGAACTATAAACCCCATCCATATATACAGATAATTTGTTTTAAGTAAATTATATATTCTACTAGCAAATTAATTACCGTTGTTTCGCAGGCTCAAATAATGAAAGTCAAATTCTATTAAAAAGTATGTCAAAAACTACTTGAAGCTTTATTATAGTTTTCCCCAAGTAGGCAACCAGAATTATCAAAAATTCACACTAAAATGTTTCGAAAAATAGTCTTCAAAGTATTCAATAAATTTTTATCCAAACATTACTCACTCCATTCTTTTAAACAATTTACGTGTCCTGCAAATGTATAAAAAAATTTAGTTTTAAAAATCTGGAATAGTTGCATTTTCAATAACGTATATTCCGTCCGCACATTTGATATTTGCTATGAATAAAGAAATATGCATAGTATAGAATTTAAAGATTATTTAATTTAATCTTAAAAATTTTATACCAGTGAGCACTTGTTAACCAATTGAAAACGAGGATTACGAATAAAATTTAAATGATCGTCACCAAAAAGTATTTAGAGTAAAAAACTTTAAAAGAGCAATTTTTTAAGTAAATAAAAATTGCAGAATGAAAAATTCTAAAAACTTTTCCACTGTGGCCACCAAACGTAAATTTCTGTATACATTTTTTCGAACTTCAGTCGCGCCGTTTCTGAGCTTATTCGTCAAAAAAAAACCTTTATATAGGTAAACATATATACTGGTAAGATTAATAGTGTATGAATAGTGCTATCTTCCAACTCAAATACCGTTTATTTTATTTGTCATTAAATCTGCATGCATACGTTACCTTTTTTAATATTGTGCATCTCGTATATCCTGATAATAGATGTAAACATAATTAACAAGGTTCATTTACATCTTTAAAACCAACACATTAAAATAAACATCAATATTCAAGGAAGACTGTTGTAAATTTCTAGTACATCTTGCTAAATAGTTTATATAACATGTGTATTATTTTAATTCGCATTATTATTGCAAGTGCACGTTACAATTAAATATGCATATTAAAAACAAACTCTTTAAAGCATCACTTACAAAAATAGATAATACAATTTAATTCAAACAATAAAAATATGATCGCTTATAAACAAATAACCTACCAATTCCCATAACAATCTTTGAAATATGAGACTAAGGATCTTTTTAATCCCTCTGCCCCGCGCCACCTTATATAAACAAACATTAGTTCATTCATTTGACATAACTCTAACTGACTCGTCTAGGATTTCCCGAAATGGATGTAAAAATAAGGAAGATAATACAGTATAATTAAGATTTAAAAAATGTTTAATCATATTTTAAACCAACACCTTTTCTTTTGTATATTATGTATTTAACATTTATTATGTATTGGACATAGAATTTTCATCGAGAAAACTCGCGTTATTGTTTTTTTACAAATGCCCACTCACTACTGATAGAGTGAGTCACCCAGCCGATATGGTGGTTTAAGCCTTCACTTGTCAAGCGAGTGGGCCCCGGGTTCGAATCCCGGATAAGGCATGGATATTTGGGTTGTCCCGAGTACATTTGGAGAACTTGCTCGCTTTTGAAAGTCCTGCGGTCGGTCATAGCGCAGTTACCATTGGTGAAAATGGGTACCATGGTACATGGTGCAGAATACACTGCTTAAAGAAAATGAACAGTATTTTCTGTAAATATGTGTTTCTGTTTCTATAAAATTAACAATTATTTATTTTGCAGTAAAGGGGCCAAAACATGTGTGAATAAAAACGTATCGTCCTGTATTAAAAGAGTGAAACATATTTCGTTGCATGGCAGAACCATCCATCGCGATACGGTTTGTTACTCTGGCCATGGGTGTACACGTTCCTGATTTGGTTTCTAAAAGAGGATTAATTTCGTAAAACAATTGCACATGTTCGATTTTTTGGATTCCCACTACTACTTGCTTGATTCACATTGTCATCAAAGTTTGGGAGTTCGCTAAACCCAACGCATGCTCGGAGGTCGCGCTACAGAACGAAAATTTCCGCATGTGTCTGTTACTGCCTCACAGAAATGTATGATGTAGCTGCATTCGGAATAACGTCAGGGGGTTTTTCTCTTTTTTTTTTCTAAATGAAAAATGTACGAACCTGTGCGTCCATTTGAAATTTTTTGTTTGTAAAGCTTGCATTCGGGTACCCTAATGCGCAACCCACTTTCGGTTAATAAATAGGGAATAATGATTATAATATTAATAATAATATCAATAATAAACACCCACAACACGGTGCAGTGTACTGAAAATGACAAATTAACGAAAACAAACAACTTATGCTCGGGAATTTTTTGATACTGATAAGAGTGTGAAGTGGGCATAAATGAAAAAGACTACAACGTATTTTAACTAGATTGTAGTTTGATGAATCGTTAATTATTTTATGTTAAATTTTGCGTAAATCGGATAATATCATTTTCAATTTTAACTCATTGATATTTAAAGTAAATTAATTTTGTATGCTAAAAGATGATAAAAAATGAATTATGATCAGTTTTGTATTCGATAGTGATCCCTTGTAAATATCGATAAAACAGAACACGTTGCTGGTTTCAAAACGTATTATAATCTGTATGCAAATAACTGAATTTGAACAAAAATGTCAGTTATCATTATTTCAAACCACTCAAGTGAACTGTTTATAAAAGAGATAATTAAGAATTTACCGGTAAACGCAAACAGATGAACTTTAGGCACAGAACATTGGTTTATGAAAATACCTGACTCATAAATTCAATTAATTAAATATGTCTAGAACCGAAGTAATTGGATTTAATACTGCTCGAGTGAGCAGCAACTATGCATTTTCAAGAGAAGGGAGGAATGAAACTTGTTTAGGGTTTAACGGAGTGAAGTAATGTGTTTATTAAAACGTGTTCACCTTTCCGGAGAATTTGTATATTTTGCACACACACAAAATAATAATGTGACCCAGCTCAAATTCAATATCCCTTGGTTTCCATGTCCTATAATGCGTGCTGTGCGTAACGATTTTTTAAAGTTGGGAATTGTATGAGAATTCGCACTTCAAATTGTTAAATTGTTTTAAATATATAATTGGTACTTAAAATGCTCTCAGAATATGTAGATCATAAAATTCTACACAAAAATCATACACACATTTTTATAAAAAAAATAATTTTTCTGATTTTGTCTGCTAATGCTCAGAAACGGCTGAAATAGAAGTCACAAAAAAGCAATTTTCAAAATAAATGACGCATCATTTGACCTGTTTTAGGACATTATTATTCGATCTTAAACATGTATTAATTATTTTATACATTTCCTATTTATTAAACTTAGTATTTTTCTCTTTACCTGTATAATCGCTAACTAGTCTGAGTGTATCCCAAGCGTGTAACGTCCATACATCGCCCATTGCAACATTCACATTCATTTAAACGAATTTCACCCCAATCATTTACTACTCTGCAGCAAAGCAAAATGGAAAAATACATTACAAAGGTAATTGATAGAAAACTCACATAAAGAACCCTTTTTATCCATGCTTTAAAAAACACGAAAATCCCGTTCTTATTCATTAAACCTCTTGAAGGCTTGAATATATACCGTCCTATCCCCGAAAGTGAATCAGCTACCATGTCTATTGGTCTCCCTAACACAAGAAAATTCGTCGGACCATTAATTTCGGGATAATGTTTTTAGTCATGATAAAGAAAAGGGGATTTTAGTATGAAAAGAATGTACAAGTGAGGGAGTCATGGAGGTAAGAGGCCCGAGCAAAACCCAGCTTGTCAAGTAAAGTCCTCTTCCACACTCTTTTGAAATAATACCTCTGAGTCTGACGTAAGTGTACATTTTGAATTTTTGTACCCCTGGAGATTAAAAACTTCACTCCAAGACTACATTTCTCGAGTTAGAGCCAATAGTCGAGGCTATCAAAGCTGTTGCTGTTGACTGTAGAGCGTGTACATTCGTAGAAGTCCGTGTAGAGCAAATGTATGTCTTGTTTGTTAATGACGGAATTGAGAGGACGTAGTAGGCTTCGTAGTTCCTGGTTGGTGAAGAGGTTAAGAGGCACACAGGGATTTTGAATCATGATCAATGATGAATCACTGGCAATGATTTGTACCACGAAATTTCCCGAAACTGCAGCTGAATCAAAACAAAACTGGAAACTGGGTACCTTTTACCTGCAAAGCGAGCACTTAAATATCTAGGATTACTTATACTGGTTCGAAGCTCAGACACTACCAAACCAAAAGCCAAAATTTGTTAAATTAGAAATGTAAACTTTTGATCACTTTAGCTCTTATTAGCTTTTAAGTAGTTCATTTAATTATTTTTCTAACAATTTGTTGCTATAGCTTTTATTTTCCATCGATTTATTTGGTAGAATAACTCATTATTAAGTTAGATGATATTTTTGAAGTTCTTTAAATGAATATTGTTAATGCATTTATTTTACTTCGTGCATCTTGTGGCTTGACAAGAATTTTCTGTAACAATGCAGCAGTTAAAATCAGAAAATTTACATTATTCTGAAAAATACTGCATATACTGCAACAGCGCATTTTGCTGCATTTGATTGCAGCCTGCTGCTGTAAACCCAATTTTACAGAATTTAACCGTAAATTCTTAGCTCACGCATGCTCATACGCCGTGATCTTGACGTCAGTGTTCATCATTTCTACAAAACGGAAAATCCAACCTGGTCGAGTCGCATGTGCTTAAAAATTACACCGTGTATGGGTTGTTATGTTTTCCAGCGCGGGTAGTGTATTCTTACTTACAAACTTCACACCCCCGATCGATTCAATGCTAATTTTTTCAAAATTAGAATCCATAACAATCAAATTTGTTTATGAAGGGGTATAACATTACCTTGTGAAATGAAAAAGTGATGTGAAAATGTGAGATGAAAAATTAACTATTATTCCGATTTTAAAAATTGAATTTCAAAGACTGACGATTTGCGTTTTGCATTAAAATAGTGCTCAAATCGTTCAAATTGTGGTCTGTTGGGCCGCATCCCATTGGACGCCAACACGGCTTCACTTTACTTCTCGCCAAGCATCTCCACCTTACGCCAACCTCCAAGAGAGCACAGAAGACTGACTTGGGTACAATAAATCAAGACAAACGGCCGAAAAGGAGAAGATTTAAAGATTTATGATCCAGTCTGTTTGCATAGGGATGACGTTATAAAATACCCTTGTTGGATCGTGCGATTAATCAGTTCGATTCAATCTTAGAAATGAAGTGGTGGTCAAAGACTATTTTGCATATCAGAATTTCGATTAGTTACTGTAAGTAAATGTTTTGCGATGAATAGTATTGACGTTCTTCTAGTTCAATCACGGTTTAGACGCAGATTAACATGGAACTGAAAGCGCGACCTGATTACAAGAAACAACTCGAACAGAATCGTACTTGAATACAATGGAATTCACACAATTTAGCATATTAAAAACTCTGCATATTCTTGACAATGGGCGATTTCCAGGTCTTAAGTGGCAACAAAATTTTGAATGAAAATAAAATATTACTTGACCCTCAACTGGTGAATCAATGTCAATTAGAAACAGAGCACTTATCGAAAGAAAGACAAAATGATAACGGGAAGCAATTACGTCATCTAAAGCAAGTCAATTGACCACTAGTTTCAGCGTAAAAACTCGTAGTTTACTCAATGACTTCATCGGAATGGGCGCAGCAAAACAAAAAGGCTTGTTAAAAAAATGACTTGGAATGTGAAAACCAACCATTAACAAACTTGAAAATGGGTTGACATCATTCTGCAAGTCACATAAGTTTGGTAAGAAAATTCTTACGGATGTTTCTTTTAAAATAATAATTGAATTAAAAAAGGAAAAGGTTTTGCAAGTGCAAATCTAGTGCGGCATAAATTAAACCGCACCAAACAAAAGTCACATCACTGTTTAAACACTTTTACAAAATTAAACTAATATCAAGCAACTGTTTTTACATTATGCTATTATAATTGTGATATTCAGCAAAAAACACCAGCTGTTTGTACATCCGATTTCGTTTTTATAATATGGCTGAAGAAAGAAAAACTCCAAGTTTCTTTATGTGCTTTAATTATTCACTTAATCAATTGTAAACTTTTATTCAACAAATAAAATTAAGTGGCATTATCTCCCCATTTCTGAACAGCTTACTTCGCATTCTTTTTCAATACTTTTTGTTTTTAATGCATTAAATTAAATATTTATTTACTGCAATTGATAATTTCCACTAAATTACCCTTTAATGGTGAAACACTTTTTCGATTTTCCATTGAATATAAAAATTGGCAGATATTCAAATTTCGCAATTATCTTAGGTTGGAAGAAAGGATAATAAAATATTAACATGATGATTGCTGTTTATGAACGTTTGGGTTTTGGCTTTTTGTCAAATGTACTAAAATGTCGACCTTTTACAAAGTAATCGTGTTAAGCTCATTTGTTCTTGTTTAGAAAAAGGAATATTTTAGAAACATTGAATTGTCTGAAATTATTAATGTGTATTTAGGTTACTATAGATCTAAATAGAAAACCAAAAATTAATAGTCTTCAGCAACGTTTCTTAAAAGGTATATGTCCGAAAAATCTAAATAACGCCATTTTAGGAAATTTTAAGGGCTAAATAACGATTGAAACAATAAAAAAGTTCAATAAGAATCTGAATTTTATCTTTAAATAATGAAAGGGATGAAGCTAATTCGTTAATATGTCGACAACTCTTAGGCAATTTTTGTGATAAAAATCAATTCAGACACTTTTGTCTTGAAAACCGATGCTGCAACAAGATCCTTGAATCAATGCAAACGAATGACATTATAGATTTTTTTAAAGTGGAATTATTTATTTATAAACATTTAAATACCTTAACTGTTTCCTTTTAGTTTTTTTTTTAAATATTGAATTTTTTATTCTTGTCACTATTTTATGCAAAAAGTTTATTTAAAATATATCTATCCGTTATTTATAAGCTTTATATAAGAATTTCAAAAATATTATCAAGATTAGAAGACAATTTTAAAGTTTAAGATACCCTTTTTTGATGACACCTGGAAAAAAGCAGTCAAAGTAAAGACAATAACTACAAAAATTCAAAGTTACAGACGAAAATAATTTCCGCAAAAAATAAATAATAATGATTTTCCACATCCGTAAAAAAGTACTCTATCTACAATGAAGAATATGTAGATGGTTTTCATTCGTAATTATGAAATCAATAAAACATTTAAACTAGATTTAGTTTAATTTCTATGTCTTAGAAAGATTACTTTCATTTGTTAAATAAATTCAGAAAAAAGCAGATGGAATTTAATTACATGGATTATCCACAAAACTTTACAATGGGTTTTCCACACTTCTAACGCACAAAGCAAACATATGTTTTAATTATAAAATATAATTATGCTATCGGCTAAATGAATAATATTAATTATTTTTAATCTTTAGAATTATAATTGATATTTATTCGAAATATTTAAGTCTGGGCTTAAGTGTGTACTTCCATTTGTTTGGGCAGTACAGAAAAAGTAGTAGAATATTTATGTAAATCATTTATGCAAAAAGAACAGTTATAGTAAAAAATATAAACATTTTTTTTTTTTTAATATCGAGCAAAAAACGACAAACTATTTCAAATCAATAATCGTGGTATAAGTATGTTTTTAACTACATTGTGTTTGAAAGTTACTTTCACGCTTTAGTGCTAAAATGTAATTGTGAACATTTGATCGGCGGAAAATTCTTTATTTGAGTGAGGAAATAAAATAATTCATTAACAATACGAGCGAAAAGTATCTTCAAAACTCACTGATTTCGAAAAAATAAATATGGAATACTTTTCTTTTTAAATCAATAAATCAGTTAACTTCCACTGTCAATCTAAGAAATACCTAATTACACGTGATTATAAAATATACTGTATGATATTACGTGGAAAACGTCTGCGCGCTGTAACGGGTGCGGGTTCGTTTCCAGCCTTCGCCCTGGGTGTACTTTCCTTTCTCTGTGACAGTAAAAATTCTTTCTGTGTCTGTCTTACTTGACGAAGGCTTATATAAGCGGGTCTCTGATCAAGCACACAAGCCGGAATATATATGTACCTACCCCCCCCCCCCCCCCCTAGTACTCTCACGTGGAAAATAGCTTTTTGGAAACTCGTATGTTGTTTCTCTTGCATTAGAGCATTCGTTCAAAAATTTATTCAACACTTTTAAAAAGCCATACTTTTCACGTAAGTTACACCAATAAGCTATTTTAATTTTTTCTCTAGCAAAATAATAAATGCAATTTATTATTCCTTCTACAACAAAATCAAATAAAAATTCACCAAATTGGGAATTAAGTTGAAATTTTAAAAATAAATTTGAAAAGTTGAAATTCAACTTTTATATAACAAAGGCTTAATTTCACTTTGACATGAAGCAAAAAAAATGATTTCTATTTTTTTTTCAAATCTTTGCAATTGGTTAATAATCGAATAGGCATGATCCAGGTCTTGAGTGGAAACAGAAATTCTGAATGGAAATAAATTAATTACCGAGCCTTGATTTGGGAATCAATATCACGTGGAAACAGATCACCAATCAGATCACCGATCGAAAGAAGAGCAAGAATAAAATCTGTCAAGAATTACATCACCTAAAATAAGCCAATTATTTAAAATTTATAAACATGAGTCTTGTTTTTTGAACATTTTGTTCACTAGCCTATCTTTTGCACGGATAGTCACAAAGAAACTTTTAAATATTTCAAATCTAATTTGCATTAAAAAAAAACTTCTTCAGGTGAGTGTTTCCCTTACTTGCGAATTCGCTCCCTAAAATGACTTGGCTCCCCGGTATAAGCCCCCGGAAATGTTTGAGGAAATTTAAATATGACTCAATTCCTCGAGTGGTGCCTTGAGAATCACTGATATAAGCATAATATTCTCATTTACATTTCTAACACATTCAGAAGAGACTTGCAGTTGACTTGAGAAAAGGGTTGTGCAAGCGGCTCAGGGATTTGAGGGATTTCAGCCGACCGAGGGGGATAAATTAATCGGAAGAGGGATTTTTTCAAATATTATTTAAGAGAGGGTTTTTGTTATAAGAATAAAGGTTTTTTTAAAAAACTTTTTAGGTTAAATAGTATCGAATTTTTTTTTAATGTCTTACGTTTAAGTTGAGTTTCAATAATATTTGTTGTGTATCCAAAAGTCCCATCATATTCTGTCTCAGATAAAATAAATACGTAAAACTTTGTATTTTGTCCACCTAAACAATTAATAGACACTTCAAAATATTCACTTAATATTTGGTTTTAATTTAATAATATTCCATTAAAATTCTTTAAACCGGACCACCTCTGATTTTCAAACAACCTTCGTAGTTGATATTTTGTTACCTTCTTAGTTAAGATTATGTAGTTGTTTTTTTTAAATCTTTCAATCTCAATCTAGGAGTTATTAATTTTAGGTAACTGTAAGAAATTTTATTGTATGGTTACTTAATGAGTTTCAAAAAGAATGACTTGCAATGAGTTATCTAGTATTTACAAAGTTTCGAGGGTTTCTTTTACAGTTTTCGAAATTTCTTAGCTCCTAAACTAAGATAATATAGTTTTTTTGAAATCAGACGGTCAAAATATACGATTCCTGAATGTGTTATCCAAACCAAAATTGGTAAGGTTGTGGAGCTTGTTTATTTTACATGAAATATCCGTAGCAAATATATTTCTGTATTTAAAACCAAATTATTCATTTTTTAAAAAATAACAAGCTTGTTAAAATTATTGTGAAAGCTATTATAGTAGGTACCACATGATATCATATGATCACCTTCCGATGACAAATCGATATCATAGCCCCAGAATATTGTCAAAGTTACTTCATTTAACATATAGATTGCTACTAGGGATTGCTGTGAACGGTAACTTTGATGAAAGACTATTAAATGTAACCGTTATGAGTTGGTTGGTTGGTAGACATATATATTCAGGTTTGTGTGCTTGGTCAGCGACCCGCTTATAAACCTTCGTCAAGTAAGACAGACACAACAGACAACACACACACACACACAAGTGGATTCATCTAATTTTTTAGAGACAGAGGCCAACTAGAGGATCCCCAGAATTGGCTTGTCACCCCCAGAGGTATTGATTTGGTATGGGAACTTAGAGGACTTTCGGACCCAACAGATTTAACGAGCACGTACTCCGCATATACTCGGTAGGTCTTCAGTGGTACCGGGACTCGATCGCAGGACCTTCCGATCCCGAGACCGAGACGCTGACCACTAGGCTCACTACGGCCCTAACCGTTATGAGAGAAATCATTCACATATTGTATAGCACTATACACTAAAAAGCCTTTTTACTCCATTCCAAAACTAATTTAACACAACCAAAACGACCTTTTCTCACATCCTTGCTCAACTGGAGAGCACACAGGTCCGTAGAAAAATGAGGTCTCCGACGTCGTTAAAGCAGCCCACAATAAGTCCCGACACATTGTGGCCGGGCGGGGCGGGCATTTTTCACTTTTCTCATCGGAAACCGGGCAAATTGAGACGGAGCAAAAGTCCCTAAGATGTGAAAGTGAAAGCAACTTTGTTCCTTGTGACTTGTTTAGTTGATTTTTATCTTTTTATTATATACAAAAATATTATATTTAAAAACTTAATAATACAAATCATGTTTGTTAAAGGTTGCATCATTTCATATGGAGGCGTTCTATAAAATTAGATAAATCTATAGGCAGTTTTGTTAGAGAGACTCTAAAAACACAATAAATGTAGCTAAACAAATAAGTGTATCTAAATCGAAACTATACCTAAAAGTAAATGCTTTCATCTTTTAGATACTTAGTTTATCTTTGCCAAATATAACTTTAAAATACTATAAAAAATCCAACAACTGTAATTTTAGCATTATTTTTTTTATCAAAATTAGAGGCGTCATCTAAAATAGTTGAAACTTGATAACTAAAATTAGTTTAGCCAAAATTATTTACTAATTAAAAAACACTCTTTAGTTTATCATGTTTTATCGTTAATACTACTATTATTATTTTACTTTTATGCTTCTCTACAAGGCAACTTTTTATCATTATAAATGCTACAAATAAATGTAGGGATCGGCAAAGAGGATATGTACATGATAATTTGTTTGTGCTGTAAATTTTCAAACGGTTTTGGCTAAACTACTTCTACCGTAAATCTTCTTCTAACTATTCATATTTTTTAAAAAAAATTGGAAAATATTTTTATTTAATTTTAATATTTTTATTTAATATTTTTCAAATTATACACATACACTTTTTATTCAAAACAATCTTGCTTAAATTCGCGAAGCAATAAAGGTTCATTAAAAAAGTGTTGTAAGTGTTGCCTCACCAAAAACCGGCACCACAAATAAAGAGGTTCTTATCACAAAGCGTTTAAGGCCGTTATTATATTTTTCGCAGAAAGTTAAAAAAAAATAGGCAATTGAAAAGTAAAAAAAGAATGGCCCAAACATTTTTAAAAAACCCTCCTCAAAAGTTTTAAAAAAAAGCTTCTAAGATGTTTTTCAAACAAATATAAGCAAACATTGAAAATGTTTGTCTGAAAATTTTATTTTTAGATGCATCCATCTTTCAGTTTCCTTGTTCGATAATACATTTACTTTCTATCTTTTCAAATCTCTCTTGATAACCTTGCCGAGTGAAAAAACTTTATTTACAGTTTAAGTAGAATTTTATTAAAAGTGTTTAAATATTTTTGTACACATATTGCATAATATATTTTAATTCGAAGTTTATTTTAACGGTAAACAAGTTCATATAGGTTTTCAACAGAATGTATTTTAATGTATAATTTGAGTTTAAAGGTAAATCAAGAAAAATGTGCATCGGGAAAATGAATATTGATAATGAAATATTGAATTATTTAAATACGTTCAAAATAAACTATAATATCAATGAAGATTTTTGTTTCTCATACATATACATAATACAAAATCGCAGAAAAATTTACAGAGATAATCAAAATAATATCTAAGCAACTGAATTAAAAAAATCGTTTATTTATCACAAGTGTGGTGTTCATGTGCAACCTCTATTTCACGAAAACATCGATTTTTCATATAAAACTAACTTTAAAGCAAGGTTACAATATACAGTAATTTGTTGTTTATGATGTAAGCTTTCCAAAATTTGTTTGTAAGTTTACGGGAAAACAGTATAGGGTATAATTTTATTGATGCAATAAACCTGTAATACAACAGTCCAGTAACAATACCTAAATGCAAATATTTTGATACATTTTGATGCAATCATGAGTAATGCCTATATCGTGAAGAATTCGATTTATCGCAACACTAACTTTATAACCCTGTAGTGATAAAAGTTTCTAAAACATTGTTTTAATTTAAAACGAAAAAAGTACAGGGCAATTTTACTGATGTATAATAAACATGTAATACAACGCCCCTATAACGATCTCGAGACGCATTTAGGTGGCATTTTCGTGGAAACTACAGTATAAAACTCTAAGATAATTAACATAGGGTTAAATGGTTGGCTTCCTAACACACTGTTAAAAATGTTGGTGCAAGCTTGCACCATAATCCAGGTTGCACCACTATTTGAAGCATGAATTTATCAATTTTGTGGTAAAGTCATAACATTGATGCACCACAAAAATATGAAATCAACTCTCCAAATTTCGGTTAAAGCTAGATAGTTCATGGATTCCAATACAAAAATCCTCGATGAAACTTTTAACAGTGTACTAACCTAAAGAGGCGTGAACTGTTTTTGAAAAAATAACCCTCATTTTTCCCATTTCTCCGCTTTAAGTCCCACTTTCGCCACTGGCATCTCGCCAGGGGCTATTATGAGCTTCCGACGCTGTCAGAAACGGAAAGTCTTTTCACCTTAACGGAAAACTTTAAAGTTATGATTCATTTTTCCACACACACACAAAAAAAGTTTCGTTATTTGTGTGCGGTTCATAATTTTCAGAGGTTTTCGATTTTTCGAAGCGAGTTTGGTTTAACGCTTTAGATGTTAAAAAGGTAGTTTTTTGAAATTTTTCGAAGCGAGTTTGGTTTAGCGCTTTAGATGTTAAAAAGGTAGTTTTTTGAAATTTTTCGTTGCAACTGAGTAACTTATGTTCAACTGTCTGAGTTTCTTGGCGAGCAATACATAAATTTTTTAATACCTTACAGAGGGTTAGAGGTAACATTTTATAATCTGAGTATGATGACTAAAAAGTTTATCCTTCCTGGTTAAAACTTTTACACTGTTTAAATCACACTGAGTCAGGATTACGATAAAAGGTTCTGGACTAAAATCTACGTATATAATGTTTTTGGTGGAAATTACAAACGTAACAAATAGGGCCTTTGTGATCAGAGATTGTAGTAATAATACCCTAGCACTGAATATTGTTATAATTAAGCTTTTAAAAATTCTTATGTTTATGTTTTGTAACAGTAGACAGAATGTTACATGTAGGAAATGGTTTAAATGAAAAAAAAACTTAAATGTTTGTTTGCTGTACAAGACTAAGTCAGACCTTAAATGCATAACGTGAGCTATTAAAATGCCCAAAAATTAAAAGAATGTCCGCTGCACTACTATTTTTATAAAAAAAAAACTGTAAAATAATGAAGTACAATTTTTTATAAATATATTTTAGGCAAAAATATTTATATAAATAAAACAAATTATGGTAGATAATTAAATTATTATAGACATAATAACAATATTTATTATTATGTTATACTTACATCGAGTCGATATCCTATGAACCAAATCCAAAACAAAGTCAAATCCACAAACACAAATACAAATTCTAGACACTTAACTCTTTATTCTGATCTCCACCAACCGGTTCTCAGACCCATGTATCCTCTAAAATGTCCCATCACTTTATGTGGAGTATTCTATTAATCACTCAGCGAGAGAAGCAGTCGCCTGACAAATCCACGATGTCTGGAAACTTATCTTTATTTCTGCGAAATCTCTATTTCCGGCACGGATATATGGACACAGACATAATTCAAAAGTTTTAAAGTTGTTTTGGAAAAAAAAATCTTTTGAAATCGGGCTATATACTTGTCTTGTTTGCCAAATAGCTTTTTGTTCGAATTTACAGTCTTGCTTACTCTAGTGCTCAATTTTTAGAACGTTTTAAAGGAGAGGTTGCTTTTATATATACACCAACCTAAGCTGTTTTTGTATGTTGCTGACTTTTGAACATTAAAAATTAGGAGATTGAATTTTTATTGATAAATCTATTTTGAACATTTTTGGATCATAAAATCATTTTCGTTTAGGAAAAACTGTTTGTAAATATTTTAAAATAAAATGATTTTGTAGTACTAACGTTTATTTAAGAAAAATATGTGACAAAATCTTCCACATATGAATACCAGTTTCATTTGAGAGAGAGTCAAATAAGTAGTTTTGTCGTCTAAATTAAATATAAATAATAAATTTTATATATATTTTACTACATTTTAATGAACGTAAATTTGTAAGAATCAGCATAATATGATTTCTTTAATTTTTATTTATTAATTATTAAGGGGTGGTTTTGCAAATAATGTTTTTAAATGCTAACATTTAAACTTAAAAGCAAATAATTTCATTTAATGTACAATTTAAGTAAACACTAGGGGTGCGAAACACCACAGGTCTTACAATTACCACTCAATGATAGATATTTGATACACCAGATTTCGCTTAACGATATGTACAAGAAGGTTTTCCTTTCAGCATTACCTTTAAAACCTAAAACGCTCGATGTCAGCTATTATTTGTGCAACCACTATTTTCCAGAAAACCTTATCAGGACGTCCGATAAATACTAAGTACTCGTGTACCGAATTTGAATTCCTGCAATTGTCGTAATTTCTGTAGTGTCTGTAATTTTAGCTTTATTTTTTTTATCAAAATTAGAGGCGTCATCTAAAATAGTTGAAACTTGATAACTAAAATTAGTTTAGCCAAAATTATTTACTAATTAAAAAACACTCTTTAGTTTATCATGTTTTATCGTTAATACTACTATTATTATTTTACTTTTATGCTTCTCTACAAGGCAACTTTTTATCATTATAAATGCTACAAATAAATGTAGGGATCGGCAAAGAGGACATGTACATGATAATTTGTTTGTGCTGTAAATTTTCAAACGGTTTTGGCTAAACTACTTCTACCGTAAATCTTCTTCTAACTATTCATATTTTTTTAAAAAATTGGAAAATATTTTTATTTAATTTTAATATTTTTAAAATTATACACATACACTTTTTATTCAAAACAATCTTGCTTAAATTCGCGAAGCAATAAAGGTTCATTAAAAAAGTGTTGTATGTGTTGCCTCACCAAAAACCGGCACCACAAATAAAGAGGTTCTTATCACAAAGCGTTTAAGGCCGTTATTATATTTTTTCGCAGAAAGTTCAAAAAATAGGCAATTGAAAAGTAAAAGAAAGAATGGCCCAAACATTTTTAAAAAACCCTCCTCAAAAGTTTTTAAAAAAAAGCTTCTAAGATGTTTTTCAAACAAATATAAGCAAACATTGAAAATGTTTGTCTGAAAATTTTATTTTTAGATGCATCCATCATTCAGTTTCCTTTAATCATTCAGTTTCCTTTTAATTCCTGCAATTGTCGTTAACAGTATTAAGACGTGCTGTACGAAAGATACTAGTCACACGGACCAATAAACAAATAAATCATTTTTTAAAAACGGCACTCTCTAAAACGTGTAGAAAAAAACAAATTCTCCATTTCGGTTTTTCAAAACCTCGCAATACTTTCATTACCTTAGATTCCATTTTACGTAATTGAAAGTAAAATTAAACGAGCATAAATTAAAAAAAAATCCTTTCAACCCGATTCCCAAGTATCTTACAATAAGAGGAATGCTTTTGTTTAAACATTCGAAGAAATTTATCTTAAAAAATCGAAGCAATATTAATTAATGACATTCCAGGGAAAAAATGTATAATTTAAACAACTTATTTAATCAACGATTTTTTAATATATCATCAGTTTCTTGATACTTTCTCTAATAACACATAAAACATTTTAAATAATTAGAAAGGAAATTGTAAGATCTCTCCAAATAAATCCTTCAAACCATCACCCGTAAAATCAATTAAAATTTCACCCCTCAATAAAAAATCCAATTAAAAAAGGATCAACTTCCAATTTAAAAACACAAAGCGAAAAACTTTTTTTATAATTTGTCTCAGAATACTAAATTTCGCCTTTCAACTGTTTTAGAAACACTTTTTCCCCTTTCTCTTCCTTATTAATTGCATTGCATATCAGTATTTGAATAAGAAAAACGACCAAGGTATAATGCTATTAAGCATTACAAAGGTCGAATTTCTATTAGAGTGTGGATATGAAGGTGTTCTTTGAATAAACTAGAAATTCACGCTCTTGTTTTGCTTAAAATAAAGTTCTAAGATCTCGGTGTCTATGAACTGATATTCCAGAATAAAACATGATTTTTATTTTTCGGAAACTGAGAGAAATTGTATCATGAGACATTCATTCAATATTTTTTTCCCCTCTATCTGAACATTTTACGTTGAATAAAGAAACTTAATTTGTAAAGGCTGGTATATTAATTGTATTCAAGTCAAGCGAAAGTTATAATTAATCCTAACTTAGTAATGGAAAAAATTTAAGTGTTGTTAAGAATATTATGTAATATGCTTTTTGTAAGGTTCGGATATCAGTATAATACTATGATAAGTTTAATAAGAGGACAAGTTATAGGTGTTATCAAAATAAAGCACTTTAAAGGAAAAAAATTTCAAGGGGAAACTCATCAACAATATTCGATTGTATTCGGGTTTTTTTTAAACTTTTTTTGTATATACGAAAACCAGATCTCGTATTATAAAACATTATTAGTCATTGTACAGTGAAAGTAATCATTGACAAATCAAATGTGAATGATCGCATACGCAAAACTAAAGAATATAATAAATTTGTGAACCGTTTAAATCCGAATTAAAGCAAATGAACATTTGAAATATTATTTCATTACAAATTGTTGTCAATGATAAATAATATTTGCTAACTGTTGATGACATTCATAGAGCAATTGACAAACATAAAAAGTTAAAAACTGTATTTTATATTTTAAAGTATATTGGAATATTTCTATTTTTAAACTTTGAAGTCTATCAAGAAAATTAAAACTCACTTATATAAAAAAAATTAGTTTGGCAAAATTATGAAAAATTCCAAATCCAATTCTAATTTGGATAATCTCTTTGCCGAGTATGCAGCTACCTATTTGTTTACAGCTACACATCTTTTTAATTCGAGCGCATATGTATCATAGCGGAAGTGCACCTCTACTACCATAAATTCATTTATAATTCAATTCATTAAACGCACCTAAGAAGAACGATTCTCTATCTCTCCTCTCTTTTGTAAGCGTATTAGTGCCCCTTTTGATGTGGGAAAAGATAAAGAGCGACACAAATTAATTAAAAAGCCCTATAGATGTTTGTTTGCTGTTATTGGACGATTTCAGGCCAGACGAAAAGATAAACTACGGAGACATCGATCTATTGTATTTCTGTGAATAGAAAGGGACTATGGAGTGACGAAATTTACACGTCTGACATACATTTGTAGTTTAGAAACCGTATTAAGTCACTGAAAGTTTCTCAATGCGAAATTGAAAACTGATAATGCTAAGTATAAAGCGTTTGTTTTAAGAATTTATGCTCATAAATATTGTTAACTCATCCTAATATGATTAGTGTATATAGTTTATGCTCATGAAGATATGTAATAAATAAAATAGTAAGTTTGGAAATAGGGAATTGATTGTAAAATGCTGATTTTGTAAAATTACAAGTTTAAAACAACTAAATTGACTTGCTTTAAAAATGATGTATACTTCTTTTAAATGAATAATTATAATACATACCACTTTAAAAACTGTACCTAGCCTTCCCATATTTGACACTTATTTGGTTTACAATCCTGATACTCTGTAAGAACACGTGGCCCCAGAAAATTCAGCATCAAGTTTTAAATGCAATTGAATTTGTAATGCAGAATGGTTTTACTTTGGGCTCGTCGGTATGGAAAACCTTCCAGGATCTGATTAAACTCATTCTTATGCAAGTAAATAACCCTTCTCGGCAAATGTGGGCTCCTATTGCATTTCCATCAATAACAAAATATCATTAATCTTTGAAGCTTATTTATGATATAATGGAGATATGGTTTCTAATGTGTAAACTTTGAAATGAGTTTTATATTCTTCGAGTTTTATTTATTACAACTCGAGTAACCAAGTGGATGTTGTAATCCATCAGGTATCAAAAAAGGCAGTATCACTAATTTATTGCTGTAATATTCCATAAATTAAATTAATAAATACGTTATTATAGTAGTACTAATAGCGGATAAATGGCGACGCATAAATTACTAAAGCTTTTAGAATAATAATGAACATAATACTTTGGGATAATATTAATTTAAACAATAATGCTTTATGTATCGTTCAAAATAAAGTTTTAACTTAAACAAACAAAAGGTAATACATTTCCACATTAATTTTGTACAAACATTAGCTTTGTACTAATTGTCTTAGTTAAATTTTAAGTAAAACCAAGATAATGAAAGTATCAAGTTTCTAACTTTGTATCTGTAATTAAAATTGTTTGGAATTCAGTACAATTAAAAAAAATGATTTTTCTTGAAGATTATTAAATTGAAAATTTAAAAGACAATGTCAGCTATTTCATATTATGTAATTGAAGTGTAACTAGAAACCAATATGAAAGCATATCTTCATTTACATGTGTGCATATTGCAGTAAATGTATCAAATTTCTTTTCGATAGAATGTTGGTGCCTTTCCTCTCAAGTTACAGATCTAACGATATCCTTCGAAAACATTAAAAAGAGGGGTTTCACTTCACCCAATCTATCGACTTTAGTGGATTCCTAATTGTTTCCTTCGCTTTACTCCCGCTACGTGATCACCTTTCACCGTATTTAGCCCACTAATGAGAACACCGTAAGGCGATACTGCTTTAACAAGGATTCCTGAAACATTAAATGGCGAAACCTTATAAAATTGAATCGCCGCTGAATATATGGAACAGTTGAAAACACTCGCTTCGATTCGTACTAATACAATGTGAAATATTTGGCACTTGGTTTCACCAAAAGTGGGGTTCCTAGTAGCTGCTGGAAGGTGAAATGTGTCACCCTATTTTTGGTATTCTGTTGAACCATTTTTCAGGTTTTCGTGTTTAACCATACTTTCGGTATTTGATTGAACCCTGTTTCGGGTTTTGGAAACAAAAACCTAACAAATGGTTCAACCGAATATATGGTGACACATTTCACCGCACAGCCATTGTAGATAATACGGACCATTATTGTGGCCGTAAAACCAAGTGCCAACATTTTAACAGTGGACGCAAACAGTTGCGAATAGTTTAGGTGGGTTATAGAACGCTTCCTTTCACAGCATCGGGCAATTTAATACAAATAAAG